>CM053581.1:110394025-110433971 GCA_028627135.1 Pseudochirops cupreus
GAGAGGGGAGGAGGGGAGAGGAGAGGAGGGGAGGGGAGAGGAGGGGAGGGAAGGGGAGGGGACAGGAGGGGAGGGAAGGGGAAGGGAGGGGAGGGGAGGAGAGGGGACGGGAGAGGAGGAACAAAAGGCATTTAAAAGCTGAAGTAGTCCTTAGATCATCTCATCTAAATTCCTCAGATCATAAATGAGGAAACTGGTTCTCAAAGAGCTGAAGGGCCTCCTTGATCTGTGAGTTTATCCTGTATGTGTATTATGTACATACTACATACACATACACACGTACATATATATATATGTATGTATGTATATCTGTTTGTATATATTTGCATTCATCATTGTTTTCTCCATTACACTGTGAACTCCTTGAGTACAGGAGCTGTCTTCTTTTTCTCTGTATCCCCACAACTTATCAAAGAGCTTGGCATGCAAAGGTGCTTAATAAATTCTTATTGACCGACTGGCAGCACCACGATTAGAATCCGCAATTCAACATCCCATCCCTAAGCTCTTTAGCGTTCTAGGAACTTCAGGACCTGCTGATGGTCAATTCAGTCCAGCAATAAGCATTTATTAAGTAGGTGATAGATACCATGTCAGGCCCTGAGGACACAAAGACAGGCAATGCAATAATAACAACAACAACAAACCATACTGTCCTGCTCCTCAAAATCCTGAAAGAGGGGAACAAAGGCAAACACAGAGAGTTTGTAGTTGTGTGACTGTATGATTACGGGGAAGTAATTTCACCTCTCTGAACGTCAGTTAAAGGAAGGGAGGGGGCACAGTGAATAAAGCACCAGGCCTGGAGTTAGGAAGACCTGAGTCAAATCCAGCTTTGATCAGTTAATAACTGTGTGACTCTGGGTAAGTCACTTAACTCTGTTTACCTCAGTTCTCTCATCTGTAAAATGAGCTGGAGAAGGAAATGACAAATCACTCTAGTTATCTCTGCCAAGAAAACTCCAAATGGGGTCACAGAGTTAGACACAACTGAAAAGACTGAACAACAACCAAAACTTCAGCTTCTTCATCCATAAAATAAGGAAAATAACACCTGTGTAGGGTTCCCATGAGGAAGGTGCTTGGAAAACCTAATATTGCTATATTCGTATGAGTTGTTAGTCACTGTTACTGTTGTCTTAGGCAAATTTCAAAAGAACAAGTCAGAGTACTACATTACACTTAATATTAGAAAGACATGCATGCAACTAATAGTAAGTTTCATTTAACTGCAGCAACTCAAGATCCTTCCAAAGTTGATGATCTGTTTTCAGGCTATTCTGTGAAACAATTGAGAGGGCAAAGTTAGGACTATCGTGGAATCAGTTAAAGAAAAAAAAAAGTTTTGAGTAAAGGTTAAAGGATTTGGAATTATGTAGCCAAGAGATATGAAGCAAAAGTGCAACTTCCTAACACCTCAAGTACATAGAGGATTATGGTATTTGGATGATGGCCAGTTGCTTTCTCTATCTACTGGAGACAGAATAAGAGAACCTAAAACTGGAAAAGGAGGCTTTAAATTAGGTAAAGAAATGTTTCCATACAAATATAGATGTCCTTGGCTGGGGGGCAGGGGAGAGATACTTAAAGTTTCATCAGTGAAGGGAACTCCCTCTACTGATATAAAATCAGCTTAGAGTATTGCTTGAGTCATTTCAAGGTTACGTGTATGTGTATTAAAAATGTATATGTTTATTATATATAATATATTATATATAATTACTATGTTAAATAGCATATTAAATATGACAATATAATATGACACAACATAACTTTATGAGAGAGAGAGAGAGAGAGAGAGAGAGAGAGAGAGAGAGAGAGAGAGATACTTATAGGGGCAGGTAGGTAGCGTACCAAGTATGGAGTCAAGAAAATCTGAGTTCAAATCCAGCCTCAGACACTTACTAGCTCTATAACCCTAGGCAAGTCACTTAAGCCTGTTTACCTCACTTTCCTCATCTGTAAAATGAGCTGGAGAAGGAATTGGCAAACCATTCTAATATCTCTACCGCGAAAACCCCAAATGAGGTCATGGAAAATTGAACACGACTCAACAAAAAAATACAGATAGACATTTGTACTTCTTGGAGAATTAGCACTGACGTCCAGCTTTGGTATCATGAAGAACTGGGTTCAAGTTCTGTCTCTGACATTTGGAAGCAATATGAATGTAGGTTAAGTCATTCAATCTCTGTGTGCTCCCAAGTGACTCTAGGAGTATTAACTATGGAATATTTGTTAATCTTCCCATTTGCCACACTAGGAATTCTCTAGGCCTGTGAAATCAGAGGTCCATACAAAAATAATAATACCGATGATAATTTAAAATTAAGAGCATACAAGGGAGAGGACCATGACAGGGGACTCCTGGTGAGGAAATTCCCTCTATTACTGTAGATCACAAATTCCATTATGATTTATACTTATGGAATTGCCTGGGGACATGAGATTAAGTAACTTGCCCAGGTTCACATAACCATTATGTATGAGGACTTGAACCCAATTTTGTTGGCTCTAAGCCCAATGCACTCTATCCACTAAGCAATGGTACCTCATGTGTATATATAATAAAATTTCCCTAATAGTTCAATGTGATATGGAAATGGATGTTGCTGCTCAGCCATTTATTTATTCACTCATTCAACACTATTCTGACTCTTCTGCTCTACTGGATAAAGCTTAACAAGTCTCATAATTATTTCCCATTATTGTTGGGGCTCAGTCATTTCAGTTATGTCTGACTCATTATCATTTGCGGTTTTCTTGGCACAGATACTAGAGTGGTTTGCCATTTCCTTCTCCTGCTCATTTTGCAGATGAGGAAACTGAGCCAGAGTTAAGTGACTTGCCCAGGGTCACACAACTACTAGGTTTCTTAGGCCAGATTTGAACAGGCCCAGCACTCTGTCCACTGTGCCACTTTGCTGCCATGGAAATGAAAAGATTTTCTCAAAGGCTATGCCAAAAGAGCATAACCTTAGTAAGTTAAATCAATCAGACACTTATTAATTAAATACTAAGTGCCAGACATTGTTCTAAGCAGTAGGGATACAAAGAAAGGCAAAAATAGTCCTTGCCTTCCAGGAGCTTACATTGTAAAGGGGAAGACAACATGTAAATGACAAGGAATACAGTACAGAGAGTGTAGAGAATATAGATAGGAAAAGTAGCTGGAAGGCAATCTAAGAGGAAAGACCCTAATAGCTGGAAACATCTAGAAAGGCCTGAAGAAGGTGAGAGTTGAGTCTTTAAAGGTATACACCATCAATAGTTAGGCACAGTGGTGTGCTCACAATTTGTTCTTACACCTTTCTTTTAGGTACATCACTGAGATCGGAACTTGTTCTCTGTCAACAAGAAAGTGGGGCCAAGTTTCTTTTCTTTTAGATTGGGACCATATAGCACAGTTAGAGTCACAGACAAGTCATGGTAAAATGCATTTGAATGTGACCTCAGACATATCTTAGCTTTGTGAATAAGGACGGAAGTTACTTACTTTCTAAGTCTCAGAAACATATCTATAAATGAGGATTATTATATTTATAATACCAACCTTATAAGGTTTTCAGAAAGCACTTTGCAAACTTTTTTTTTAAAAGAAGGTAAGACTTGAGCACCTTGAGCATGGAAGACATTCAGGGCAAAAGTACTGTGTGAAGAGTTGGAATGTCCTGATTGAGAAGTCACCAGTGAGTCAGCTTCAAGTAGAAGGGAGGATAAGAGCAAGGTGACTGCAAAGGTAGGAAGAACTAAATTGTGAAGAGTTTGGGATGCCAGGGTACCTCATACTTGATTCTTGAGGTAATAGGGAGTCACTGGAGCTTACTGAAGAGAGACAACTAGCTGGCAGAGCAGATAGAACATTGGGCCTGAAGTGCAGGCTCAGACACTTACTAGCTGTGTGTCTCTGGGCAAGTCACTTAACCTCTATTTGCCTGTTCTTCATATGAAAAATGAGAAGAATAATAGCACCCACCTTCCAAGGTTGTTATGAAGGTCAAATGAGATAATAATTGTGAAGCTGTATATAAATGCTAGCTACTAATAGACAGTGAAGGAGATGAGGTGGCATGGTCAGACCTATACTTCAGGGCCTGAGCGGAAAATGAATTGGAGTGGGTAAAATCTTAAAGCAGAGGAGACCATTCAGAAGGCTAGATCAGAAGTAGTTCAGGTAAGTAGTAACGTGGGCCTGAATTGTGGTGGTTGTAAGTAGAGGAAAATGCGTATACATACATACATACATACATATATACACACATACATATACATACACACACATGTATACACACACAGATATATACACATATATAGATAGATAGATACACATATACATATACACGTAGGTATATGTATATATAGAAGTGTGTCTGTGCATGCACACAGCAGGGGAAGACAATACATATCAGGACCTAGGACAGAGCTATGGAAGCTAGGAGGAGAAACAAGACAGAAATGCTACAAAAACCCAGAGAGAAGAGCATACATAGGAGGAGGTGATCAACCTCATCAAAAAGAGGAAGACTGAGAAAAGCCCATACGTGTAATTGTGTTGAGGATGGACTTGAGGGAAGAGAGAAAGATAGGAGAGATGGTGACTCATTAAGAGGTTATTACAATAATCTAGGTAACAGGGGATAATGATAACAAGAGCTAACATTTAGATAGTGCATTAAGGTTTGCAAAGTGCTTTAAAAGTTGCATCTTGGAGGCAGCTTGGTGGCGCAGTAAATAGAGTACTGGCCCTGGAGTCAGGAGGATCTGAGTTCAAATCTGACCTCAGACACTTAACACTTACTAGCTCTTTGACTTTGGGCAAGTCACTTAACCCCAACTACCCTGCCTTCCCCCTTCCCCCCCCCCCAAATGTTGGATTCTTATTTTTATACTCACAACAACCCTAGGAGGTAGGTGCTATTATTATCCCCATTTTTCAGGTGTGGACACTGAAATAGGTCACCATTAAAAGACTTGCCCAGGGTCAAACATCAAGTAAATGCATAGATCCAGATTTGAACTGAAATCTTTCTGATTCCTGATCCAGTGTTCAATTAACATTGTCTATGTCTATAGACATCTAGCTGCATAGATACCTAACTACCTGAACTAGGGTGGTAGCTATGGAGAGGAAAGAATGGAAGGGAAGTTAGAGAAACTCCAGAGGATGAATTGGCAAGACCTGGCAACTGTTTGGAAATCTATCCATCCATCCATCCATCTATCTATCTATCTATCTATCTATCTATCTATTCACTTAGCATAGTGCCTGGAATGCAACAGGCACTTGAAAAAAGTTTGGTAACTGACTATTTATCCATCCATTCATTTATTCATCCATCCATCATTTTGTAGCTTAAATAACACTTGTAATAATGCTGTGAGATAGGCAGTATCAATATCATTATCTCTATTCTATAGTTAAGGAGACTGAGGCTCAGAATGGCTAGATGATTTATCCATAGCCACATAACTACTAAATGACAGTGTCAGCTGCTGAAACCAGTATTTCTGATTCCAGGTCTAGCACTCTTTCCCCTACCCCACCATTCCTCTGAGGCTTCCTGGCTCTGAGACAGGTGTGTAGAATGTGAAGGTTATTAATGAACTGGGATGCACTTAAATAAAATGGATTTTCCTCTGTCTAGAATGGTTTAAGGGTAATCCTTCCTGGGGACAAAGAGATAGATAAGATGACTTCAATTCTACTCATCTGTTCTTAGAAATGTTTTTTTTCAATTTGGTCAGTACAACATTCTTGCATCCCTGTGTCCTCTTCTGTCATTGAAATGATTAAACATTCTTAAATGCTAGGCAGCTATGGCAATCAAATTTAAAGGTTTCATGAGTTGTTGGTTTTTTTTCCTTACCTGCAAATTAGTCCATTTTACTAGAAAAGAACCTGGAAAGGACATATATATAAACTGATGCACGCGTGAGTGTGTGTACACACACATGCACACACACTTTCACACAATCTCTCTCTTTTCTCTCTGTCCCTCTCCTCCCTCCCTCCCTCTCTCTCTCTCTCTCTCTCTCTCTCTCTCTCTCCCCTTCTCTCTCTCTGTCTTCCCCTCTCTCCCTCTCTCTCTCTCTCTCTCTCTCTCTCTCTTTTTCTCTCTCTCTCCATCCCTCCTCTCCCTCCCCTCATTCCCTGTCCCTCTCTATCTACCTTCTTCCTCTTTCTCTCTCCCTCCTTGTTTCCTTCTCTCCCTCTCCTTTCTCTCTCTTACGTGTTTTTTGAGTATTCAAAAATTTGAAAGTAAAATGTTCCCTATATACCAGCTAGTAGCTGGTATCCCCAGTCGAGGAGCTTAGCATGTCTGATTCAAAAAGGTCCAGGTATTATGTGTTCTTTATCACTGTTCACTAAGAATCAAATTAAGAATATTAGTGATTATCAGCTCACACCAATCAAGACATAATTAATAGGGAGAATTCATGAGTGGGCCTTTCACCCTAGTCTTGTCTTTTAGGTTAAGTGATCTCAGCAGCTGGCAGTGAAATAGTAATCATTCCTTCAAGCTTTTAAGTACCCTCTTCTTCTAAAGACCCCATCTTCCCAGTTCTGAGAGCTACACTTAGAAGTCCTTACTCCATTTGCTAGTGGCATTAGTGATATTTGCTGCAGCTCCATGCAAAAGTATAAAATGTCTACCTGCTGGGAAGAATTCCTTCATAGTGCTATGTATTCATTCATGGTTAATTCCTCAGAGCTGAATTATAACTAGTCGCTTTGCAAACTGTATTCCTAGCCTTCACAGACTCCAATCTGCCTTCTCCCACCTCACACAGGCTGGCCAAACCCAGGCTCTGGAGTACAGTACCCCCTCCCCCCTCCCCATTTCTATCTACTGATATCTAGTTCAAGTACCATGGCCTCTATGAGAAGCCTTCCTTTACTCTATTCAACTTGGCATGATTCCCCTCTTTCCAGATCTCTCATCCCTCTCTCAAACTTCCTCCATACACAAACACATTCTAATTTGTTTTTTAATGATATTTTATTTCCTCCAATTACATGTAAAGACAAATTTAGCATTTATTGCTTTTATTTAAATTTTGTGTTCCAAATTCTATCCCTCCTCCTCTCCCCTCCTCCCTCACTGAGATAGTAAGCACCATTATATAGGTTATACAGCCACATTCTAATTTGGGAAATATTTCTTTGTGATTGGAAGTGCCTTGAAAGGAAGCATAATATAATAGAGAAAGTGATAGATTTGGAATTGGAAAAGCTGTGGTAAAATTCTACCTTATTCACTTACTATGTTGTGACCTTGGGCAAATCATTTAACCTTTCTGGGCTTCAGTCTCTTCACTGGGAAAATGAGAAGGCTGGACTAGATAACCTCTGAGGTTTCTTCCACCTATAAATCTATGACTTCATGATTCAAAGATCATGGGACAGAGACAGACAGAGACAGAGATAGAAACAGAGCAGGCTAGAGACAGAGAAGAAAGAGACAAAGACCAAGAAACAAAAAGAGAAAAAATACTAAGGGATGGGGAGAGAGAGAGAGGGAAAGAGAAAGAGAGAGAGAGAGAGAGAGAGAGAGAGAGAGAGAGAGAGAGAGAGAGAGAGAGAGAGAGAGAGAAGGTGTTTCCGATTTATAATTTCATTGGGATTGGAAACATTTAGTGCAGTCTCCACAAATGCATGTTAAAAACTCATTTTCAGCTTATCCTTCTAGGGAATTATCTGAAATCTCTGAGAAATCAAGTGACTTGCCCATGGTCTCCTAGTATATGGATATCATAGTCAGGACTTGAATCTAGGTCTTACTGACATCTAGCTCATTCCTCTCCTCACTGGACTCTATCCTATGCCTTGCATATATTAGGCACTTAATAAATGTTTATTCAATAAACCATCTATCATGCAACATAAACTGATTTGTTCTCTATTGGCATGCAGCAAAATTAATGCCTGGACTCCCTAATCAATGTTCTCAGTTCTACTATATTGAAAAAACAAGATCCTAGAATTATGGCTTCAGTTCCTCTTGTGAAAGGAAAGCAGAATGCAGATGCCAGTGATTACTAGGTCACACGAATCCCAGCATAATTAACCAGGAGAAATATAGCAAGAAGTCTTGGTGAATGGGGTGGGGGAGGGGGAATAAACGATGCAAATTTTCTTCTCCTTAGTCTTGTGTTTCCCAAAGATTAGTACTAAAAGCTCTGGGGACCAGTAACCATTTCTTACTGATCAGTCCAAAGATCCTTACTCTGGAAAACCTTTCACTTTGAAAAACGGAATCCTTCTACCCTTGAATTCCTCTCATTTTCTCTGACTCTTGGTCCTTGTTCCCTGAGCCACTGATAGCCCCACAAGCTCAATCTAACAAGGGCAGAGGGGTCTAATGATGAAATTCTAGATGTTTTACTGATCTGGAGTCTAGTTTCCCATAGCCAGGTAGGGCAGTGGATAGAGTACTGGTGCTAAAGTCAGGAAGACTCATCTTCTTGAGTTCAAATCTGACCCCAGACACTTACTAGCTGTGTGATACTGGGCAAGTCACTTAACCCTGTTTACCTCAGTTTCCTCATCTGTAAAATGAGCTGGAGAAGGAAACAGCAAATTACTTCAGTATCTTTGCCAAGAAGACCCTAAGTGGGGTCATGAAGAGTCAGACACAACTGAAAAGACTGAACAACAGTGTAGTTTCACAGGGAGAATGATGTTTTAGACTTCTAGTCCAATAATAAAAGCTCTAAGAAAATGTTGTCTAACAAAGGATAGTGGTGTAGAAGGAAGAACACTGGATAGCAATGTGACTTTAAGTGCCAGCTCTTCTGTTAACCAGAGATGTACCTCTGGGTCACAAGTGAAAAATGAGAATTATTTGAACAGATGATCTCTTAGATCCCTTCAAGCCCTAAATCTTATAATCCCTGGATGAGAATTTATCCTTCAGAAATACTTTCTGGCTCCAAATGAAGACAAGTGTTTGTTCTCAGGTTATTAATGGACACAAGTGTCCCATCTAAATTTTGCATTTTCTTAGTACCTAGCTAGGGGCAGCTAGACTACGGGACCTAAAGATTTATCTACTAATCAATCAGTCAGCAAGCATTTATTAATCACTTAGTAGTTTAAGATATACCAGGACCTGGGAATACAAAGATTAAAAACAAAACAAACCTGCCCTAAAAGAATTTACATTCTATAGAGAAAATGATGTGTTAATAACAACAACAATCACATTCATATAGCACTTTAAGGATTGTAAAGCACTTTATATATGTTTCCTCATTTGATCCTTTAAGTATATAAAATAAATAAATAATTTTAAAAGGAGGTACTAATTTCTTGGGGGATTGGAAAAAAATTCTTGTGGGAGGGGGCACTTGAGTTAAACTTTGAAAGAAGCTAGGTGACTTCCTAGGTGAAGGTGAGCCTGAGGGCTAGCCTATTCAAAGGCTCCCATGGAGACGGGAGATGACTGTGGTATATGAGCAAAAAGACCAATTTGTCTGGATCATAAAGGGCATGGAGTAAAATGTGATAAATCTGTGAAGCCATATTGTGAAGAGATTTAAATGCCTAACAGAAAAGTTTTTATTTTAATCTACAGGCAAAGGAAGGCACTAAATATTTTTGAGCAAGAAAAATGTGTTCAGACTTGTGAATGAAGACTAGTCTTTTGCTAACTGTGTGTAACATGGATTTGAGAGGGTAAAAATTTGAGTAAGGGAGACCACTGAGAAGACTATTATAATGGTCCAGATGTGAAATGAGGACGGCTTGACCTAGAGTTATTGTGGTATGAGTGGAGAGTGGGACAGATGTGAGAGATGTGAACATAAAATAATTAAGACTTGGCAACTCATTGACTATTTGTAAGTCGGAAAAGATGGGAGAGTGAAAAGTTAAGAATAAATCTTAAATTGTGAACCTGGGTACAGGACAGGAGATGGTACCCTCAACAGAATCAGTTCAATCAATCGATCAATCAACAATATTCCATTATGTTACAGGCATTATGCTAACAGAAACAAGAAAGTCAAAAAGACAGTCAGATTGAAGGAAAGGAGCAGAGAAAATTTTATCTGTCTCAACCATGTTGAATTTGAGGTAAATGACAAAAACCCACTTGGAAATGTCCAATAGGCAAACGATGATGAAGATCTCAAGCACAGACTAGGGATTAGAGTTGGTTACGAAGATATGGACATAATCTGCATAGAAATGATAATGTAACCTATGAGAGTTCATGAAATCACTAAGAGAATTTTAAGTTATTCTGTACCATTATCAAGTAATACTTTCAAATTTGAAATGTCATAAAGCATTTAACCCCCACATTTGAATAAGTGGGTCTCTCATTTGGTAAAAATTTTAAGTTTAGCATTGGACAAAAGACTTACCTGAAGGAGAAATTGGTGGTAGCATGCCTTATATTAAATGAGGTAATATTTGTTTATTAGACCCATTTTCCATAAATTAGTAGTGTATAAAAAAAGCGTATCTTGGATATTTAGCGCAATGCCACCTCAAGTCACTAAATAGGTGTTTGCTGAATGACTGAACAGTTAAATTATGCTAAGCATTTTGTTTACAGAGACTCAATAACAATTCTATCCTATGATGAGCCTGAGGGAGTCCCAGCAACCAAAGGAAGCTAATTAATCTGTCACTCTACCACTGCCTCCATCAAAAGTGTGGTGAAGAGTAATTTCTGGATTTGAAGCATAACGACATCATGAAAACTGCTGAGATCTAGAGCTTTTTTGTACAATTCAATTACCAAAAAATTAAAGATAAGCATATGGTCATTGAAAAGATTGTTAAAAATTGCTTATGCCAGTTGTCTCATTGATAAAAATCTTTACCATCATCTTGTCACTGTCTTGTTGTTGTCCTTAAATTTAAAAGGAAAACATAGTTGCCTTGATTGAATCCTCTGACTGTCAGGCCTCAAATGACTTAGAAGATTGGAAGGCCTAAGAGATTCCATTTACCTCTAACTGCTCAGCCATTTGAACAGGACCAATGAATCATACATAAGATTGATTACACTGTAATGCTTTCCAAGGCAAGTGATTGCATTGGTGGTACTTCTCCCTTTACCACTGTGAAGTGAAAACTCTTTATGCCTTGGTTTTGTTGTGACTAAAATCCTTCTGCTGCTGGGCACCTTTCTGGTGCTGACCCCCTCCACACATAGAAAGGCCTTGCCCCTAGAGCAGTGGTTCTCAACCTGTGGGTCATGTTCAATTTGTAACAATGAAAATACATCCTGCATATCAGATATTTACATTACGATTCATAACAGGAGCAAAATTACAGTTACGAAGTAGCAACGAAAATAATTTTATGGTTGGGAGTCGCTGCAACATGAGGAACTGTATTAAAGGGTCATGACATTAGGAAGGTTGAGAACCACTGCCTTAGAGGGTATATACTGTCTCCCTCATTAGATTTTGAGTTACTTGAGGGAGGAATCTGACTTTTACTTATTTTTGTACTCCAGGTCTTAGCACAGAGCCTGGCACATATTAGATACTTAACAAATAAATAAAATTATTGACTGCCTGAAGGTTGACGCATCAGAGGATGACTTGTGTGTATTATTTTAAATAATTTATTTGTAAAAAGACAAAATCCAGTATATTAATCAGTCAAGCTATCATAATCTGTTCACTTTTTGCAAGTATTTATCCAGTACCTAATGTGCAGAGCACTGTGCTAGATACTAGGAGTGGTAAAAACTTTAATTGCCTACTCTCATGGAGCTGAGTCTAGTAGAGAGATCAAGCACAAACAGATTAATTATCAGGAGCAAATTGGTGGCTTTGTTACAGCATCCTTTGATCCTCCTCCCCCCCGCCCCCCACCATGGACCATTCTCAGTCATTATCCCTGAAGATCACATGTAAGCTTTGAGTAGGCTACTTACAACTATGTGTGACTAATTACTGAGGGATTTATACTGAGACATGATCAGGAGGTCTCACCCCCACTCCCTATAACCCTCCTCCCCACACCTCCACCCCCACCCTGGCTCCACTGGCTGTGAAGCCAGAAAAGTTCAATGTACAAAGAAACTTGGTGGATGTACAAAAGGGAAAGTCCTGCCATTCATTTGTCTCACCTGTGACTCTCTCCTGTGTGGCTGTAGTGAAGTTTTTGTTTTGACTTGGGGGGGAGGGTGAGCAGAGTTCTTTTCCAAACCCCTAACTCCTCAATCCATCCCAACATGGATCATGGATTCAATTTAGTAAACTAGAATCCCGTCAATTATTTCCACTTTTCTCTTCTTGAGTAGGTGACTGAACACAGTTCTTGGTGTGGATAGGTACAGGCTTGAGAGTGATCTTGTGAGTTTGAGAAGTTCTGAATTAATGAGAGGAGTAGTTGACTGTGCTAGCAACAGGAATACACTGAAGGCAAAGAAAGCTTTTACACAAGCTAGGCAGAGCATAACAACAGAACTGACCCAAATCTGGCCATTTTACCAGACATGCAAGAGCAAAGGTTTACCAGCGGTAAAACACGTATTTCCGATGGTCTTAGGAACTGAGACACCGCTCCTTTATCCATCTCCAGGCAGATCCACCCACATGCAGATACGCCCACATCCCAGTATTAAAGGGTGGTGGCATTAGGAAGGTGGAGAACCACTGGTTTAGACAGTGAAGATCCAAGGTGAAATGTAAAATGCCTAACTGGCAGATCTCCAACTGTTTTATCTTCTGGTGGGGTTTAATTATAAATCTCCCTGAAGATTGAAACAGTTGCCCTAAGTTAAGTTATTGAATTCTATTTTGTTAAGGCACAGTTGTGAGTCTTTTATGCTTATTGTGTCTTATGTGAATAGAAATAAATTCCTGTCCCAAACCTGATTCC
This sequence comes from Pseudochirops cupreus, assembly GCA_028627135.1. Lineage (NCBI taxonomy): Eukaryota > Metazoa > Chordata > Mammalia > Diprotodontia > Pseudocheiridae > Pseudochirops > Pseudochirops cupreus. Next base: position 110,406,879 of record CM053581.1, read on the forward strand.
TATTGTACAGTGAGTACTATGATATTCACTCCCACATTTTCAGGAGGGCCTATAGAGTAGTCATAATTAAAATAATTCCTAGTAGCACCAGACCGGGAATTTAACCAATCAACAAGTATGAGTTAAATGTCTACTATGTCTCCTTCTTCCAAACTGAATGATTGGGGGGCAGCTAGCTGGTGCAGTGAATAGAACAACTGGCCCTGGAGCCAGGAGGACCTGAGTTCAAATTTGGTTTCAGACACTTAACACTTATTACTCCTGTGACCTTGGGCAAGTCACTTAACCCCAATTGCCCTGCCTTCCCCCTTCCCAAAAGAAAAACAAACAAATAGAAAAACTAAATGAATGATTGGTTTCACAGCAAAGCTCCCCCTGAGCGGCAACAGGAATACTGTAATACATCAGTTTCTGTGGGCCCAGCTGAACAGTCTTTTACTATTAGCCAGGTAGTCTAATGGTTAGAGCAATGGACCTAAAGTCAGAAAGGCTTGAGTTTAAACTTTACCCCAGACACTTACTAGCTGTGTGACCCTGGGCAAGTCACTTAACTTCTAATTAGCTCTGTTTCCTCATCTGTAAACTGAGGATAATAATAACACCTACCTCCCAGGTTTGTTTTAAGGATAAAACAATATTTGTAAAGTAGTTTTCAAACCCCAAAGTGTTATATAAATGCTATCTAGCTAATAGGAGCAGTAATAGTTGCAGATAAGATAGGTATGAAATATATTCTCTTAAAGAAGGTATAAGGTAGAAGACCATTATCAAACATGAGACTCAAGAATTGCTTCATAGAGAAGGCATTATCTGGGGTGAACTTTAAAGGCTGAGTAGGAATCTGGCAGCAGATGAGAGGAAGGGAAGGCATTTCAGAAAAAGGGAACATCATGATTAAAGGTACAGAAACACATAGGTTCATGTTTACTCAGGGGACAGAGAGTACACTAGTTTGGCTGAAGTGTGGAGGGTTAACAAAATGGCACAAGGCAAGAAAGGTAGTGCTGTGGAAGGGTCTGATCCATTTAATGTCCAGCTAGGCAATATGGAAGGTTTATTTGTTTTATTCGCGTTTTAATTTTGTTCTGATTTTAGCAGAATGGCTAAGAAAGAATATTCTGGCCAGTGTATAATAAGAGCATTTTCAAAGGTAGAGTAGACAAAGTAGCAACTGGAGGTGGGAAGACCAATTAAGGAGCTTTTACAATAGTCTGAGTGATTAGTGGCATCTACAAGAGTGATGGCAGGAAAACTAGAGAGGAGAGAATACAAGAGGTGTTGCACAAGTGGAATTGATAGGATATTATAAATAATTGCCTACGAGAAGTAAGGGAGAGCTAAAAATCAAAGATTAAATATGGAACTTTGGGTGTATTATAGGACCAAGAAGGAAAGAATGAAGTCCGAAGGAGAAATGATAGTGATCTCAGAGTCTTCAGGCCTCCTCCATGCCAGAAACATCTGGTACTTTCTGTAACCATTAGAGTAGGCAAAAGATGTCATCAGAAAGTATAAAATTGGAGGAGTGGGAGGGGGGTACAGCAGGATGTATATTTTCTTATAAAAAATCTTATTACTATGTAGATCTGCCTGTTTGACAAATAGACCCATTATTTACACCCATCAGAACTAGGATCTAGAGAGATTATCCTAGAAAAATCCAAATAACTCTCATCTGGTGATAGAACCACTGTGGCATATAATACCTTATATGCAAATGGGCACCACTGTTTGAACTTTGAGTGTATGCATTATGCAAAATTTGGATTTATGTAACTTTCAAACAGATCCAGAATACCCTGATCTTTATTAATTCAATATAGAACTCAAATAACCAATTCTGTGCCTGGCATGAAAATTTATTGAGAAGCTCTGAAGCTCCCTCTGTCTCTCTCAGCTCCATCAGGAAAGGAGAAAGGAAATGAGTTGAAGTCTGACAGGATTCCAGAAGAAGAGGAATGCACATTAAACACATTTACACAGATGATAAGCAGTGAAAGACTCCATCTTTCCTTACATGAGCATTTTCTCTCATTGTTCACTGCTCCTACCAACCTCAAAATATTGGTTTCATGTTTATAAATTCCCGATTCAATCAAGCCATATCAAATATTGTCCCTAGTCATCTTAGTGACAGGCATACAGTTCTAAGTGATTTGCCTCCCGAGTAAGTAATCACTCTTTTGATAATCCAACTTTGACTTGTGCACAGATATAGAACAGTCTCAACCAAGCCAACCAGTTCTGCAACCTCCAAGAATCTTCAGGTTGCTTTGCAATTCTGAAAAGGGCTTCCGGAACAAAATTAATTTAAATTCACCCATAATTAACTAATTTTGATTCATATGCACTAAAGACCTCACTGTTACATGGAGGAGACTCCTATGATCACAGATGCAAAGTTTTAAAGATTACAGATTTACATTTAACAGATGAAGAAACGGGAAGTTAAGTGACTTGGTCCCAGTCACCTACAGGGGATTGTTTTTCTACTGCACCATGCTGCCTCCCAGTGATTATAGGTTCTCAATGGGTCTGACAGAGAATAACAGCCTCTATCTAGTATATGTCTACCATCTGAAATCCATTCGAGCAAAGCTCAGAGAGGTTCACTATCAGAACAACTGATCACAGAAACTCATGAAGATTCTCTACTGCAGGGTTGAATATTTTTCATTATGTCTTTGTGTCCCTAGTAAACTTAGAACAATGTCTTTAAAATGTCAGTGCCTTATTAGTAGGACTGGAAGGGCTGATACTTACATGGGTGTAGAGGGTACCCATACCAATGGACTCAGAGAGAACCTTAAAACATGGAATTAAATACAAGCTGTAGCCATGAAGTATTAATGCAGGTTCAAAGAGTTGATAGAGTAAGTGGAGGGCACAGTTAAGTGCAAGGTGTCTGGAAACGTAGGAAGAGCTTTAAATGACAACTGAGTACCTTATACTTGGTTTGGGGGATAATAGGGAGCCACTGGAGTTTATTGAGTAGAGGTAGCTAGTTGACGAAGTGAATAAAGTGCCACACTTGAAGTCAGGAATACCTGGCTTCCAACCCTCCCTAAGGTGCTTACTAAATGTGTAACCCTAAGCAAGTCACTCCTGTAATAATACCTACTTTACAGAGTTGCTATGAAGTTCAAATTAGATAATACACATAAAACAATTAGGATATTTTAACAAGCTATGTGCTAGAACTTTTCATTAATGTAATATCATCAAATATTAACAAAGTAACAGGTGGAAAATCATTACTGTTTTAGCTACACTCAAGATAAGCCATAGAATGCTTTTTAAAAATGATTGAAGGAAAGATAGTTGAATAATAAAACAGGTCAAGTGTCACAAACAAGACTTTTAAAGTAAAATGTCCTCACTGCCTCTTCATATACCTGAAAATTATATAAACAATGAAGAAACTTGACTGAGAAATAAAACTATAAATATTTCCATTCTTAAGCTATCTACCATGCATACATACAACATATTAGTCACTTTTCAATCCCCTGGTGCTCATAAATTATAGTGACTTTAGAAAGAGGAATTTGAGCATGGTTACTGGTCAAACTTGAGATCTGACTGGGCAGAAAGCAGAATTGGATGTCTTGCAGGGGGTGAGGGGGCTTCATGGCTATTAACACACTATTCTTTGGCTCAAGATAATGCATCCATTTAAAGGAGCTCATATATGACTCATAGCAAATTGAAGAAGCATTGTCTTGCTAATCCTAAAAATAATGCCTAACCACCCCAAGTATGTCTAATCTTAAAATTTTATTAATAATTAATGAGTGAGAAGGAGAGAATACCCACTGCTTGTCTGTGGCTGCAGGTTTTTTTCTTTTTTTACCTTAAATAATTCACAAACACATCTGCACCAAGAAATATTCTAATATATTATTTTGAAAGATTCTGTATCTTTGATGTTCTCTTGATAGCTTATATTGCTCTGCAGGGTTTTGAATGAGACTTCAGTCTCATTTTTATTCCTATTAACTTATTTGTAGGGGTTCACTAGGTACAAAAGGGAGAAAAAAGAATCACTAGTCTGAAGGCAGGATGTTTTGGTTTGTGACCTTTGTCAGATTTCATCAGGTAAACAAGACTGAGTTTGGAATTTAGCTCTCAAAGGAAGAAATTTTTAAAAAAATAAAGAAAAACAAAACAAAACCTTAAGGCATAAGCTTAAATTCAGTGAATCATAACTAAGTACTAACAGGATTTCAACAGAATTTAGTTACCTTTATCCCTTCCTTTTCCATGGACTCATTGACTAAGGAGGGACCTTGGAGATATTGGGAATTGAGATAAATTCTTTCACTTTTCTGAGCCTCATTTTCTTCCTTGATGAAATGATTCCATGTTTTTCCCTAAACCAACTGGCTTATTTTACAAATGAGAAAACTGAGGCCCAGATATTGTAAATTACTTGTACCAAATCACACAGCTCATTAGTGGCAGGCCTGGGATTAGAACCCAAGTCAGCTGATTCCTACCTCCTAGATCAGTGTTCTGTTACCATGACACCATGCTGCCCCACATTTTTATCATTATTAATATTCAAGAGCTGCTCATGCCTATCAGCTTCATAAGAAAAACAGATATGAGATACTAATTCTCTAAGACAGGAACAGGGAGCCAAATGAGTGAACTGGAAACCCCATCATTAAAGCAACCATTGAAAGACCTGGGTAAGAGAAGACTGGGGTAGGGATAAGGGTCAATGAGAGCTATCTTCAAATATCTGAATATTTATGACGTAGCTCCATCCATCCATCAATCAACACAGTAGACGCAGGATTTGATTTAATCTACTAATTTTACCCAGAGGGAAAATTAGGATCAATGAGTAAAAGTTACAGGGAGAACAGTGTGTGTGTGTGTGTGTGTGTGTGTGTGTGTGTGTGTGTGTGTGTGCGCGTGTGTGCGCGTGTGCGTATGTGTATGCATGTGTGTGTGCATGTACGTGTATGCACTTTTCTTTAGGAATATGCTTTTATTAGTGAAGGGAATCTCCCCTCCTTCATTCAGTATAAAACAAAGCTGGAAACGCATTTCAAATAATGTGCCAAGATGGAATATCTGGGCAGAACAATTATGAGGAATATGGAATCAGCCATGGGAAGAGACTATATAGACAAACTAGTAATTGATGAGACATTACAAAGCAGAGATGGGAACTTAAGGCCCTTCAGGCCTGGAAACCTCCTGTGGAGTGCTGTGAGAACCCCATACCTTGGATGAGAAGGATGCCGACCAAAAGAATATGCAGGAATAATAGTGGACGTATTGACAATGGGGTAAGGAAATGAGTAGGGTACTAAGGTATCTAGGCAAGTTATGAAATGAAGAAATTGTCCCTTCACCAAGCGCCTTAATTACAGTGATTGTTGCTAGGAATAACATACATTTTTTTTTTCTGGGAATTAACAGCTGGACTTTGAGTTTTTGTAAGAACTGGGTCTGAATTTCTGAGGGCAAGGGAATGGATATCACTAAAATGAGGATATCACTAAAATCACTAAAATGGATATCACTATAAAAAAAAACCCTAGTATTGCTAAAGGATGTCTAGCTTATCTCACTAAGTTTGCTAAACTTATCCCACAGGTCATTTTTATTATGTTTGGAGGGGCCTTCTCAACCCTGAAACTTCCCTCTGCCATCCCAGCCCCCTTCTGTCATTGGTGAGATCCTTCCAGGACCTCCATTTTGGGGACAAGTCGAATCAGGTCATGATTTATTCCCCTCTCAGCTGTACTTCTGACTTTCTTAGACCTTACCACCAAGGCTTCATTTTGAGTACTTTCTAACCCCACTCCCACCCCCACTCAGCCACTTTTTTATGTATTGTCTTCCCCCATGTAGCTCTTTGAAGACAGAGACTGTCCTTCTCTCTCTCTCACTCCCTCTCTCTCTCCCCCTCTCTCCTTCCCTCCCTCCCTCTCTCTCTCTCTCTCTCTCTCTCTCTCTCTCTCTCTCTCTCTCCCTCTCTCTCTTTCTCTCTCTCTCTCTCTCTGTCTCTCTCTCTCCTTCCCTCCCTCTCTCTTTCTCTTCCTCCTTCTCTCTCTCTCTCTCTCTCTCTCTGTCTCTCTCTCTCTTTCTTCTCTTTTCTTTTTTTTGCTTTTATTTGACTTTCTAGGGCTTAGCAGACTGTCCAAAACAAACTAAGCATTTAATAAATGTTGTTGGCTGTCTGTGGAGAATCCTTTAAGAGACACGAGTCAGATTCTTATGTGCCCAGGAAAAACCCTGGGTAGATGCATAATGAGCCACAAAGATTAATGAGAGGTTCCCAAGGAAGATTAAATCAGCCTGCCTTTCAGAGAGCAGACTCTGATGTTTGATTTACAACCAATATCATAGAATTACAGAATCTCAGATTTTGATGGGATTTCAGGGATCATCAGACAATCTTTTCTTCCCTAAGATCTGCCAACCTTTCTGAGGACTAGCAACCATTCATCAGTCTGAAGGAGAAAACACAATAGAAGCAAATGCCATGATCAAGTACAGCTTCAGTGTGTGAGGGAAGGGACTGATTCACATCTTCCAATTGTTCGCCCTCATCAGATGGAGTAGCTCAGAAAAGCAGTGATCTGTGCTCACACTATGCCCACCCCACGATTACTTCAGTTGAAGAGCCTGGTTTTGTTTGTTTGTTTGTTTGTTTTTTAATGGAGAGGCAGTATGACTAGTGTAGCCAAGAGAGAAAAAACATGCCTGTTTCAACAAACTTAATTCATCTGGTTAGGTTTGAGTATTTTCTTTCCTTCCTTCCTTCCTTCCTTCCTTCCTTACTTCCTTCCTTCATTCCTTCCTTCCCTCCTTCCTTCCTTCCTCCCTCTTTCCCTTCCTTCCTCCCTCCCTCTTCCCCTCTCTTCCTTCCTTCCTTCTTTCTTTCCTTCCTTCTCCTTCCTTCTCTTCCTTCTCCTTTCTTTTCCTCCTCCTCTTTCTCCTCCTTCTCCTCCACCTTTTCCCTTTTAACACCATAAATAATGAGTAATGATTAGACAAAATAATGAGTCACTCAATGGACTTATTCACCAAGGTCACACTGATATATACCTATAGTAGATCATGTGGGCTTTGTAGCTGAGGTTTTTTAGAATCCCTGCAGCCACTCAGGGGGCTGCAGTACCTCAGTGCAGGTCGAAATCCTTCAGGAGGGAAATGCCCTGGGGCTACTACACACTGTATCAGGAAAATTTCATCTGGACAGAGGGAGAGCTAGTCTTTGCTCTTGCACTGAACCTATGTGACTTGTCCAGGTGGATAGTGGGTTGGCTTTTGTCCTTTAGGAAATGTTCAGTCAGGGCAGACCAAGAAAGGAACAAGGCCCAGGGATGGTCATCCTACATGGGCCCCTTCCACCCTAACTTTATATCTAATTGAAATCTGGTTAAATTAATAGCAAGAACAATCTTGAAGTGGAAACTAAAGGAAAGAGATGTCAGGGGATGAAAAGGTCCCATGAAACCTCAGAAGGGTGTACAAGGATGAGAGAAAGCACAAAACCTATCCCAACCCTTCCATTCTCACCAGATAGATGTTGCATGCTGATTGAATGTCTTTCAATTCAACACCTATTTATTGAGTATCTAGTAGTGTTCTCTCCATTCACACCACCACCACTTTTTTATGGGTCCTCATCACCTCATGGGTGGTATATTGCAGTAGCTTTCGAAATGATCTGCTGCAAGTCTCCCTCCACTGTAATAAATCCCCCACCTAGCTGCCAAAGTGATTTGCTTTAAGTTCAGGTCTGACCACGTAAATCTACATAATAAACTCCAGTGACCCCTCTATTACCTCTAGGATCACATATAAAATCCTCACTTTGGCATCTAACCCAGGCCTTCTTCTCACCCTTTGCTACCCTTAACATACTCTGCAATACAGCCACACTAGTTTTTTTCAGACTCAGTTCAAATACTACCTTTCTACAAGAGACCTCAGCCAGAAGCCAGTCTCTTCCCTCCAAGATAAATTCTCAACGACTCTTTCCATGTATGTAGTTATTTACTATCCTCCATTAGAATCTCAGTTCCTTGGGGGCAGGAGCTGTTTTGACTTTTCTTTTTTCCCCAGCATTTAGCACAGTGCCTGACATGTAGTACGTAGTTAATAAAAGTTTATTGATTGGCCTGCTCCATATAAGATACCATATGGGATGAAAAAGGACTAAGATGAGGTCCCTGTCCTGAAAGGTTTTATAATCCAGACAAGTATTCATTAACAATAAATCACAAAATGGCAAATACAATAAAGCAAGTAGAAAGGAAGTTCCCAGGGTTAGACTAGACCGCATGCAGTCAAGAAAATTTGTATAGAGATATTGGAATTTATGTTGGGCATTTAAATATAGTTAGATTTTTTTTTTAACATGTACTGGAGGGAGGTAAGGTTCTCCAGACTGAGCAATGTCTAAGGTGTAAGGCTCCTGGAAGGCAGGGATGATTTCAGCTAGGTGGTGCCATGGTGCAGAGTGCTGGGCTGGGGGCCAGGAATACCTGAGTGCAAATCTAGTCTCAGACACTCACTAGCTGTGTGACCCTGGGCAAGTCATTTTACCTCTGTTTTACTTTATACACTGAAGAAGGAAATGGCCAACCACTCTAGTATCTTTGCCCAAAAACCCCTATGTACAGTATGATCATCTATATTTGTTTGTGTTTCCCTTGGTGTTTAGCACAGCCTTTTCCACAGCAGTAGTTTTTTAAATAAATTTCATTGTTGAATGAAAAGATGAACAACATTAGTAAAGGTTCAGGGGCAGAAAAGAGCAAAACATATTCTGGAATTATGCTCTGAGCCAAGGTTATGTTTTTGAGAGATAAACATTTCAAGGTAAAGTGGAACCAGACTTTGAATACCAGGTTAAAGTATCCTCTCTCTGTCTCTGCCTCTGTCTCTGTCCTTCCTCCTTCAAAATTGTGGTGAAGTGACTTGCCCAAGGTCACACAGCTATTAAGTATCTGAGCTCACATTTGAACTCAGGTCCTCCTGACTCTAGGACCAGAGCTCTATTCACTTTGCCACCTAGCTTCCCTTAAAGTACTTATTCTCACTGCAGCAGACAACAAGAAATCACTTAATTTTTTTTATTCTTTATATATTATTTTTACTTTTTCATATAGAAAAGTGACAGGTTCTTAGTTATTCCCTAGAAAAAATAATGTCAGTAATGTCTAAAATTGAGAAGAAGGGGCAGGGCAAGTTTGGAACCTGGGAAGCTAGTGAGAAGGCTATTACAATATGCCAGGGAAGAAAAATGAGAGCTGAATTTGAGTAGTGGCAGTGGAAATCAAATCTTTTTAGAATCTTCTAGTAGCATCCTGTGCTCATCACTACCTCTGCTCCACTCCCCCCCCCCCACTTTGTCTCACTGCAGCAGTAGCTATTTGGGTCTCAGAGCATTATAGAACCTCCCTTTACCCCTATACACAGAAGTTCTGGGTCCTAAGACTTCTGACTGCTATGATCCCGTCGCCTTTACCCAAAAGAATGTGACAAGTCTCAGAAGATGCCAGGCATCAGTCATCAATGTCCTTTTGGAATTACATCACTTTAATCTAATCCTCTGGTTTATCTTATGTCTAAACTCTCCAGGAGCATGCAATACACAGCATAATCCAATGCACAGCACTTTTTCCAGGGAGATATATAATCCAGGGATACAAAGGCAAACATAGAATGCCATCCAGCTCTCATACTCTCAAGAGTCATACTATGCTGAAACAGGGATGTCTCATCAGGCTCTCCTGAGCTCCCTCCTGACCGCAGTCAGTGCTGTAGTATTGTGCCCAGTTAGGAGCACCTTCCATCAAGTCAAGCCTGGCTTTGGCTTTATAGGATGGCCAACAGAAAGCCTTCAGAGGGCGAGAGAGGCTGGCACCCTCATCAGGGTAATTGGCAGATTTCTCCCCCACTGATCTAATCAATCATCCATTCAGTCATCCAAGTGATCTTCCTCAAGTACAGGGCAAACCTCAATAAATTCCAGTACCTCCTTATTACCTTCAGGATAAAATACAAAATTCTCTGTTCAGCACTCAAAGCCCTTCACAATGTGCTCCCCCACCTCCTTGCTACCTTATACCTTATACTCATAGTAAATATTCTTTGATAGAACGACACTGGCATCCTTGCTATTCCTCAAACAATCCTCATCTCCTCCCATTCCTGAGCATTTTCCAGCAGATGAATCAGACTTTCACATTCAAGCCCCTGGTAAAATCTTGCTTCCTATAGGAAGTCTTTTGCAACCTTTGTGGATTATCTCTCATTCATCCTGTATCTAGCATATTCATGCACAGTTGTTTTCATGTTTTCTCCCCTGGTACACTGAGAGCTCATTGAGAGCAGGAACTGTTTTTTGCCTTTCTTTGTATCCCCAGTGATTATAGCTGATGTCATGGATCCAGAATCAGACAATCTAGGTTCAGATCCCAACTCTGCCTCTTATTACCTGAGAGATCTTGAGCAACTCATTTCCCCATGCATGCTTGGACATTAGTGTTCCTGTCTCTAAAATTTAGCTTGGACTAAATGAAATCTATAGTTTCTTCTAGCTCTAAGTTCTATAATTCTAGGTAACCTTTTGTCCAACTCTATGATTCTGTGAAATAGTGTTTTTGCTGCAGTATAATCAGAATATAGGGAATTTGAACAAAGTGGAATTGCTTTGTATACAGCCATATCTAGCACATAGTGGCACCAAACACGTATTTATTGACAGAAGGATCAAATGCTATCCAGATTATATAAATACAGGGATAGGACAATTCCCTAATGTTGTCAAAAACCTAAGGACAGCTCTGCAGATGGGATGACTAAGTTACTAGGTACAGTGCTCCAAACAATTCTGTGAAGATGATTATGTGTGGCCACTGTGAGCTTCAGCTACATTCAAATAAGACTTAGTTTATTGACAGCAACTCCCACATTACCCTGAGAACATTTTCTAGCTCTGAGGGTGTTTGAATTCATGAAAACAAACTGGTATTTTGTTGTGTTGAGGTTGTATTTAAATTCACAGAGAACTATTTTAATCATGAAATGAAATTTAAAAAAATAATAACTTCAGCACTTGCTAATAGAGACTATAAACAAAGGCATTGTTCATCTTATTCCCTCACTACTTCCAAAATCTAAGCTTAGCATAAATGTTGAGTTTAGCCATAGAAAACAAAAGGGCTGGTTTACACATATAAGGAAAATGCTTAAAGTGATCATTGTTTTCCATTGTCTATTCTAGAGATTGAATGGAGGGGATTCTTTGGTGGATGCTAAGAAACTTTTTGGAGAAGAAAGATACAGCCTTTACCAAATGCGTACGTATTGATTATAAAATGACAAATTTTCTGAGCCTCAGTTTTCTCATTTGTAAAATGGGGATACTGATATTTGTACTAGTATGAGTATCTCATGGGGTTGTGAAGAAAGCATTTCGTAAATTTAAAGTGACGTAGAAATATAAACTGTCAGTATTATCTTATGCTATTATCCAGACTATGCCTGTAAAACAAAGATGGGTTCATTTCTAAATTTCACATATGTAATAAAATAGAAGTCTATATTATATCAACCTTTGAAAAAAACTATAGTCTTTAGACAAATCATTTTTATGAAAATGTATTGTAAAGAAATTATATTTTTTGTTCTTATTCTTGTTTTCTTTCAATGAGTCTTCATCAGAGCATGTCATGCTAATGAACTCTGCATGTCCCACTGCATTGTTTTGTTTCTTTTTCTTACCAACATTTTACATTTACTTCATAGTGCCACATAGCAAGTACTTAATAAATGTTTGGTGACTGATTGAATAAAGAAATAATTGATGAATAAGTGAACGAATGGATGGGTAGATGTATGAATGAATGAATGAATGAATGAATGAATGGAAAGATGAACTAATGAATAAATGTACAAATGGATAGGTAGATGAATGAATGGATGAATAAAGGAATGAATAAATGGAAAGATGAAATATTTAATGAATAAATGCATGAATGGATGGGTAGGTAAATGAATGAATGTAAAGATTGAATAATTAATGAATGAGCAAACAAATAAAAGACTCAGAGCCAAGAAAGTTTCAGGCATGGTCAGTGAACAACAATTTGTCATGTTTGCCCTCAGCAGAGAGAAAGACTTTCTTAAAAGAAACACTGGTGAGGAAAAGAGACCAGCAGTATCTTAGACTCTCCAAAAAAAAAAAATCTGTGTTCTTAAAGCCCCTTTTAAATGGCCATTTAATTATATAGATGACTTATGGACAACTCATTAGACAGTGAAGTAAAATGCAAAGCTAAACTTTAATTCCTCACTGAGGGCAACTAACCTGCCACTAGCAATAATTATGAAATATTTCCCACCTCTTTAGAGGATTACAAAACAATTCTACTTTGTTCAAATTCCCTATAATTCTGATTATACTGCAGCAAAAGCACTATTTCACAGAATCATAGAGTTGGACAAGAGTCTACCTAGAATTATAGAACTTAGAGCTAGAAGAAACTATAGATTTCATTAGGTCCAAGCTAAATTTTAGAGACAGGGACACTAAGGTCCGAGGAAGGGTGGGGAAATGAGTTGCCCAAGATCACTCAGGCAATAAGAGGCAGAGTTGGGATCTGAACCCAGACTGTCTGATTCTGGATCCATAATACTCAGCTAATAATTAGCTGCTTCTTATAATTAGGCAAATTGTAAATATATAAAGGATTCCTGATTTTCCACATTTGTAGAACTCCTACTATGGGAAGCCCCTTCAGATCAGACTTTTGTTGTGTTGAGGTTATATTGTACCCTTCTTGAGGGTAGAGGCAGTTCTTTGAATCCCCACACAAGCCCATCAGGGGTAGGAAACCTGTGATCTTGAGGCCACATGTAGGCTTCTACGGCCTTGGGTGTAGCCTTTTGACAATCCAAGTTTTGCAGAACAAATCCTTTTATTAAGGAGATTTGTTCAGTGAAGTTTGGATTCAGTCAAAGGGCCACTCTTGAGGACCTAGAGGACCATATGTGACCTTGAGGCCACAGGTTCCCCACCCCAGTACATCACAGTAGGTGCTTAATAAACATTTTCTGATCGGACCAACACATATAATAAATATTACAAATCATAGTTCTATGACTTAGTAGAAAAGTACTAGGCAGTTTTCCTGAGGCATTGAGGAACTAAATGAATTGTACCAATCCCTTGAGATTGTGAACTCTCTAAAGGCAGAAACTGTCCCTTGCCTCCTTTTGTATCATTAGCACAGTGCCTGGAACATAGTTGGGAGGTCAGTAAATATATGTCAATTGCTTGTTTGATAGTATGGGTCAGGATTTGTGCTCAGGTCTTTTTGATTTCCTTTGAGACTCAGCTCATGAGTCATCTCTTAAGGGAAGCCTTTCTTGATGGATGCCACTAGTGGCTAGTGTTTTTCTCCTCCTCAAATTATCATACGTCTTATCTGTTTACCTGGTATACGTTCTCAAGTAGAAGGTGAGATTCTTGAGGCCAGGGGGCCACATTTTGTTCTTTTTGCCTTTTCATACCCATCACATAGGAATGCCTTACAGATAAAGTAGATATTTTATAAAAGCTCATTGTATTGGATTGAAAGTACAGAACTATGTCTGTTATGTTAAAGCTAAATAAGGTTTTAATAATATTTTATTTTTAAAATATGAAAACAGATAAACTCATTATGACTGTGTCAAAGTTAGAAACACAGACAGATGGCCAATGAATTTATTGTCTTGGAAGAACTATATAGTAACATCTAAATTCAAAATAAAATACACTCTGTCATAAGTAACAGAGATTATTATATTAATTATATGCTAAGGCATATATACTTATGTGTATGTGTATTTATAAATACATAGCCATCAAAGAACATCTAAAAATTAAAGATTCCCAATTAAGTAACTGAGCCAGGATTCAAACCAAGGTCTTCTGACTCCAAATCCAGGGTTCTTTCCAACACCCGAAGTCTTCTATAGGAGGTGAAAAGAGAGCTAATTAGGCTGCTAACCCATGAATCAAAACAAAGCAAAATGATATAAAGAACTTCCGCAATTTTTGAGGGTTGTTATGACAGCAAGAAGAAAGAACCGTGGTGATTACTTAACTTGGTTATCTATTCAGTCATTTATTGTTATTTTTAATAAGGTCCACCATTAAGTTGCTGCTCCAACCAATTTTACTTCTCAATAGTGAGTGTAATTAATGAGCTGTGCATATTGTTCTATTTCCACTATCTCCTGATGGTTATTGTTCATAGACCTACCTGTGGCCTTTACTGGGGTTTGTTCTCCTAGCAACAGTTTTAACCTTTTGGCATGGATTTTCCCTTGATAATGTGAGTCAGCCACCACCGCTGATGTGAAAGACATGTTACAGAGGGTACAACACTTGTTCTTATCCACCATGTCATCTTCACTTCCCTGCAAGGAAAGAAGAAAAGAAACAAAAATGTTAGAGGGAAAACAAAGAAGGCTCTGGGACCATGAGGATGCAGAAGAAATCACTCAACTAAAACCTATCAGGAAAACTAAGCCTTCCCCACCCCCACCTCCACCTTTTCACTGCATCTGAGATTTATCACAAAACTGGCTTAGCAAAAGCTTAACAGCTTTACTTCTCTCCTTCAGTCTTTTTGAAAGACAGTGTGCTATAGGAGCAGAGTACAAGACTAGTGGTTAGAAGACCTGGGCTTTTAATCCTGGCCTGGTATTTACTAGCATTGTGCAAGCAAGCTGCTTAACTCCTCTGACACTCAGTTTCCTAATGTGCCAAATGGAGATTATAGTGCCTACCTTGCCCGTTTGCTGTGAGGCTTAAATGAGATGATGTAGGTAAAGTGCTTTGCAAACATTAAAGTGCCATATAAATGTCAGGTATTATTATTACTGATTATTACCTTGTCTCACAACACATTCCAAGGATCGAGTGTTAGAAAGGATCTTGGGAATTATCTCATTCAATCCCCTCATTTTAGAGATGAAGAAAATAAGGCCCAGAAAAAGTCAGTGACTTGCTCAAAGTCATTCAGGAAATAACATTGCAGTTAGAATTTTATCTGAATCTTCTAACCCACAATCTGGTATATTTTTTTTAAAATTGCTTTGTTTTTAAGAACAGTGTTCATATATGTGAAGAAAAACAGGACAGACACTGACTCAGGAAAATACCATGTCTAGTGCAATGAGGGAAAATAGTGCTAACAACACCACCCAGTATATGCAATTTTAGATTTCAACCATGGCCTGAATTCTTTGCAGAGATCTGCAAATTGGTTCATATTCAGTATTTAGTTCCACTGCTAAGCCAAACCAGTCTCACTTAGTGGAATACTTGTCAGAGCATTCTACTTAGCCTGACTTGCTTGATCCATTATATCAACTCTACAAAGTATTTGAGATCACATTGACTTGGATATTTCCTCAAAATATGCAGCTCACAACCTACCTAGTTTTTCCCATCCTCTGAAAGTCCCATCAATGTTATCTTACCCAATGTGCTAGGAAGACCTTCCTCAGAGTCTCCTGATAGTCTTAGTATACTAAAGGAGCATATTGGCAGCTCCTTGGCTATCTTGTACTCATGCTTCTTTGTGAGCATACATTTCATTGATGACAACATTTTACATTAATTCTTTAATGTAATTATTTATTTGTAATAATATACAGCCTACCCACGCCCGCCATGGCCCTCCCTGTTGTCCTTTGGCTGATCCTCAATTTTATTTTTCCCTGATATGTTAGCATTCTATTTTGCACACTTCTACAATATTACCTGAAGAGCGATGGTGTTAAAAACGTATGTTTTTGATTCAAGTAGAATCTTACGGTCATTAAAAGAATCTTATGGTTTCCCAAATGCAAAATAACCCACTTTCTTCTTCCTGTTCAGTCTGAGGGCTTATTTATGATCAATTTCCAGTATTGATTTAAGATATATAGATCAGCTTTTTAGGTTGTTCATCCAAGTACTTATCATAGCCTGAACAATAGGAATTTTTCATCCATTTAATTATTTTTCTTATGTAGTTAGGTCAAATTCTTTGGAGAGATTAAAGATCTGATTTAGGAAGCTCTTCATTACTTTTGGGATTTGATGCAATTAAAACAATATTATGGACAAACAGTAACATCTGGAGGGTCTCACCATACATAGCAGGGGTTCTTAGCTTTTTTTTTTTTGCCACAGATTCCTTTTACAATCTGGTATAGCAGGGCGGACTTCATCAAAATAATATGGAACTTCTCTCCAAAAAATCTTTTTAAATGTATAAAATAAAATACATAGTATTACAAAGGAAACAAGTTATATTAGAATAAACCTATCATCTCCCATCCAACATCAAAGACTCCCTGAAATCTATCAATAGGCCCCCTTAGTGTTCTATAGCCCACAAATCAAGAATTAATGATCTAAAGGAGATCACTATTGAAACTGTATTAGCATAATGTGACATTCATTTAATCTGTTTGGGTCCTATGTCCAAAAGCATAGATCATAAATTGTTCCTTATTTCGTAAGTTACTGAAACCAAAAATTTCATTACTTTTTGGCTAACCTTGTAGTAGTTAGCCTCTACAGTTTTTTCCCCTACATGAAGAAACACAGAACTTTTGGTTGCTGGCAGGAAAAAGAGAAAAAAAAATGAACCTATTGAACCTATCTCAATTCCTATGGTTTGCAAAAACAAAACAAAACAAACCAAAAAAAAAACCCAAACCACAGAAGACATGATGATGGAGACTGAAAGAGATATCTTTCATCCAATGGTTTCATCCAATCCATTTGCAGTTCTGTTTAGTAGGACCCAAGGAAGTGATTTGCCTAGACCAGGGTTAGGGTTAAGTATGATAGAAGTTAAAATTAAATTTCTAACCATAACTCATAGAAGAATTAAACAGAGACAGTCCAAAACACAGGAGAGAAGAAGGAGTTGAAAATGTTGACTTTAAACAAAGAATTTTTCTAGCTATCTTGAGAAATGGAAATAGTTGGGTGTCTGTATCATAAAAGAGCTAAAGATGGCCTTCGGGAGTATCAAATTAAAAAGAGTTCTGTCTAATAAAAATGACAATGTAAACTTCTGGAAGGGAAAGACTGCCTTTTAAAATTTTGCTTGTATATGAATCCCTTGTGCTTATTTATGGTTGCATGTTGCAAGTGCTCAATAAATGCTTGTTGGACTACCTTGCTGATGCCATCCTTAGAAGCAAATAGAAGCCAAAAATTCACTCAAAAGGGCCGCACCCAGGACCAAGAAGACCACATGTGGCCTCTAGGCTGCAGGTTCCCCACCCCTATAATCCTTCACTTTACAGATGAGGAACCTAAAGCCCAGAGATAGAAAATAGCTTCCTTAGGGTTACACAGCTAGTAAATAGCAGGGAGGATTTGTTTGTATAGCCTGTGACAATCCAAGGCTGTACTTGTATTTGTACATCTTGGGAACTTCTTCAATATAAAATGGCATAATTCATATATACATATATATATGTATATATATATCCTATAGCTGATCTATTCCCATGTGTTTTCATATATATGGAATATATATACACATACACACAAAATCTGTAGATGTGTTATATATGTAAATATGTATGCATGTGTCTATATATGTAAATACACATGTATATATAATATATGGGTAAACATATGTATCACTGTAGAGATACATATGTCAAAATCAATATATATGTTTTTCTTTTACATAATATAAAATGCCCTAAGTAGGATTTGGCCAAAAGGAGAAAAAATTTAAAAGGCTCTAGCCAAGACCTCATCGTAAGTAGTGTCTCCACTCTACTCATTGCCCACCTCTATCCCAAAATATGTCCAGATAGAACACAAGTAAGAAGTCTGGGGCTATAAGTAGGAGAAAATTACTACCTGAGGAATGCAAAGAACATGACCCAGCCAAATAGGGGGGCAGCACACACAAATCAGACCCTAGATTAATCCTCCTGAAGTGTCCCTTTCTTTAATACACCAGCAGCCCAAATGGGTCAAAAGGGACAGCTACATTTTCTCTGTCATTGCCAGAAAGATTTAGATCTCTGAGCTTCCTGAGCACTGGACCCCAACTAGGAGATGTTTAGTCTGGAGAAGAGAAGACTTGAGAAGTTTTCCTTCTCTCAAGAGAAAACCTATTTCTTTGCACCTTTATCCTTTGTGCCTTTTTCTTTTTGCACTGTCTTTCAGACTAAACAACACAAGTTTAATCTTCTCTTATAAGACAGTCTTTCAAATATTTAATGATGGCAAACATGCCACCACCATCACCACCACCACCACCACAACCAATGATTCAACATGACTGACAATAGAATGGGGTGTCCCAAGAAATAATGGGCACTTTCATATAGAAGACTTCACTTGGAAGCTGCATGACTAATATGGAAAGGTTTTGTATGACCACACATGTATAATCTATATCAAACTGCCTTCTCAAGGAGAAGGGAGTGGGAGGTAGAAGGGAGTGAATTTGGGACTCATAAATGAAAAATAAATGTTGAAATTTCTGTTTACATGTAATTGATAATAAAATAAAACAAAAATTAAATGTTAAAAAAGGTTAATTGGCACTAATATTTTCTTCATCTCTTTTTAAAGCCTAGAGACAATCAACAAATCAAATCAAACTCTGATTTGCAGCATTTAATGATTTTCTTTTTAAAAATCTTATTTTAAGATATGCAGGCACTACGGTATAGAAATCCATCTTACCCTACTAGAAAGTTAGAGGGAGAATGAGAGAGGATATAAGACAGAGTAGATTGGGGGAAGGAGCATTCAGTAGGCTCACTATTTTGGAGTGGGGGTAGAGGAAAGATGGGGAAAAATTCATAGCTCAAAATCTTGTGGAAATTAATGTTGAAAACTAAAAATAAACAAAAAAGAAAAAAAGAAAAATCTTATTTAATATTTTCTTTACCAAATATATGTAAAAGTCAGTTTTAAGATTTTTTTTCTTTAAATTTGAATTCAAAATTCTCTCCCTCCCTAACATTCCCCCCTCACTGAGAAGGCAAACAATTTGGCATAGGTTATACATGTTCAGTCATGCGAAATACATTTCCATGTAAGTCATTTTGTGAAAAAAAAACAACAGAAAAAAAACAACAAAAACAAAGAAAGCAAAGAAAAAGTATCTTTGATATACATTCAAGCTGTAGCAGTTCTTCTTTTTTGAGAAGGACAGCATCTTTCATCATAAGTACTACATAATTGTCTTGGATAATTGCATTGCTGAGAATAACTAAATTATTCATAATTGATCATCATACAATATTGCTGTTACTGTATACAATGTTCTCCTAATTCTGCTCATGGAACCTTTCATCAGTTCATGTAAGTTTTTCCATTTTTTTTTCTGATAGCACCCTGATTATCATTTCTTAAAGCATCACAATCATATACAACAACTTGTTCAGCTATTCCCCAATTGATGGACATCCCCTCAATTTCCAATTCTTTACAACCACAAAAAGAGTTGCTATAAATATTTTTGTACATGTAGGCCCTTTTCCTTCTTGTTTTTTATTTTTATTTATCTCTTTGAGATACAGAACTAGTGTGGTGGTATTGCTTGGTCAAAGAGTATGCGTGATTTTATAGCCATTTGAGGATAGTTCCAAATTGCTCTCCAGAATGGTTGAATCAGTGTACAACTTCACTGATAGTACATTAGGGTTTTGGTTTCCCACATCTCCTCCAACATTTGTCATTTTCCTTTTCTGTCATATTAGCTAAGAGGTATGAGGTAGTACCTCAGAATTGTTTTAATTTGCATTTCTGTCATCAATAGTGATTTAGAGATTTTTTATATGAGTATAGATAGCTTTGATTACTTTGTCTGAAAACTGCCAGTTCATATCCTTTGATCATTTAACAATTGAGGAATGGTTCTTATTTCTATAGATTTGATTCATTTTTCTATGTTTCAGAAATGAAGTCTTTATCAGACAAACTCAATGTAAATTTTTTTTCACGATAACAATTACCAACTATGAATTCCCGCCAACCTATTTCCCCCATTTATCCTACTCTCTCTCTCTCTCTCTTTATCCTTTTATCCTATCCATTCTCAAAAGTGTTTTGCTTCTGACTTTTACACCCCCAAACTGCCATACTTTCTATCAACTCCCCCCTCATCCCCTTTCCTTCCTGCTTTCCTGTATGGTAAGATTTCTACATCCACCTGGGTGTGTATATTATTCCCTCTTTGAGCCAGTTACAATGAGACTAAGGTTTGTGTCCTCTCCTCTCCACTTTCCCCATTTTCTTCTCCACTGTAAAATCTTTCAGGCCCCTATTATGTCAGAGAATTTTTCTCTATCTCTCCCTTCCTCCTTCTCCTAGTACATTCTTATTTCTCATCACTTAATTTTACTTATTTTTTTAGATAATCATACCATTACTTTAAACTCACACCTCTGCTTTCTGTCTATGTATATACCCCTTCTAACTGACTTAATAATGAGAAAGTTTTCAGAGTTATAATATCATCTTCCCATGTAGGAATGCAAACAGTTTAACCTTACCAAATCCCTTATCATTTCTCTTTTCTGTTTACCTTTTTATGCTTCTTTCACATCCTGTATTTGAAAGTCAAATTTTCCATTCAGTTCTGGTCTTTTTATCAAGAATGTAAAGACCTTTTATCAATTGGGAAATGACTTGGATTCTTATAGATTTGACTCAATTTCCTGTATATTTTAGAAATGAGGCCATTATCAGAGACATTGGTTGTAAATATTCTTTCCCAATTTTGCACTTCCCTCTTAATCTTGGTTACATTGGCTTTGTTTGTACAGAAACTTTTCAATTTAATGTAATCAAGATTATCCATTTTGCATTTTATAATGCTCTCTAACTTTTGTTAGATCATAAAGTCTTCCCTTTTCCATAAATGTGACAGGTAAACAATTCCTTACTTCCCCAGATTGCTTGCAGTAATAATTTAGAGATATAAACAGGCAATTTTCAGAGGTAGAAATTAAAGATATCTATAAGCATATGAAAAAATGCTCTAAATCACTATTGATTTGAGAAATGCAAATCAAAATAACTCTGAGGTACCGCATCTCACTAGTCAGATTTCCTAAGATGACAAAATAGGAAATTGACAAATGCTGGAGAGGATGTGGAAAAATTGGAACACTAATGCATTGTTGGTGGAGTTGTGAACTTATTCAACCATTCTGGAGAGCAATCTGGAACTATGCCCAAAGACTATAAATAATTGCATACACTTTGACCCAGTAATACCACTTCTGGGGCTGTATCCCAAAGAGATCATAGAAGTGGGAGGAAGACCCATATGTACAAAAATATTTATTGCAGCTCTCTTTGTGGTGGCAAAAAATGGGAAATTAAGGGTCTGTCTATCAATTGGGGAATGGCTAAACAAGTTGTGGTATATGAATGTAATGGAATACTATTGTGCTATAAGAAATGAGGAGCAGACAGAATTCATATTTACATGGAGAGGCTTATACAAACTGATACTAAGTGAGAAGAGCAGAACCAGGAGAAATTTGTACACAATGACAGACACAACGTATGTGTGATGACCAACTTTGATAAACTGAACACTTCTCAGCAACACAAGGCTATAAGACAACTCTAAAAGACTCAGGATGGAAGAAGATGTCTACGTTCAGAGAAAGATATAGAAAGAACAGAGTTTAAATGCAGACTGAAGCAAGCTACATGCTCTCTTTCTTTTCCATGTTTGGTTTTGTTTCCTCTTTCCCACTGTTCATTCCATTGGTTACAATCCTTCTTTACAACCAGACTAATGGCTAATGTGAAAATATTTGCAGATCCTATACTTGATTATATGCTGCCATGGGGTTTGGGGGGAGAAGAAAATTTGAAACTCAAAGAATTGTGGAACTGAATCTTGTAAATGAAAAGTAAACAAACAAATCAATAAAGAAAGGAAAAAAAGAAAAAAAGCTAACGTAAAGACCTCTATTTCATTGACTGTCCATTTCCCACAAAAGGATTATATTCAGCTTTGCTGGTAGGTGATGCTTGGTTGTAGTTCTAGCTCTTTTGCCCAACAGAATATCATATTCCTCACCCTCTTATCCTTTAATTTAAAAGTTCATAAATCTAGTGTTCTCCGGACTGTGGCTTGACAATATTTGAATTGTTTCTTTTTGGCTGCTTATAGTATTTTTCTCCTTGATCTGAGAAGTATGGAATTTTACTATAATATTCCTGGGAATTTTCATTTGGGGATCTCTTTCAGTAGGTGATTGGTGGATTCTTGCACTTTCTAATTAACTCTCTGGTTCTAGAATATCAGATAACTTTTCCTTCATAATTTCTTGAAAGATGATGTTTAAGCTCCTTTTTGGATCAAGGCTTTTATATAGTCCAATAATTCTTAAATGATCTCTCCTAGATCTATTTTCAAGGTCAGTTATTTTTCCAATGAGATATTTCACATTTGTTTCTCTTTTTTTTTTTATTCTTTTGAATTTGTTTGATTATTTCTTGAGGTCTCATAAAGTCATTAGCATTCACTTTCACAATTCCAAATTTTAAGGAATTATTTTCTTCAGTAAACTTTTGTACCTCTTTTTTCATTTAACCAATTCTACTTTTTAAGGAGATTCTTCATTCTCTTCAATGAATTTTTGTATATCTTTTTCTATTTGGCCAATTCTGCTTTTTTAAGGTATTCTCTTCATTGGATTTTTGTGCCTCTTCTACCATTTGATCTAGTCTGTTTTTTAAGGTATTTTTTTCTTCAGTATTTTTTTTATCTACCAAGCTTTGACTCTTTTTTATGATTTTCCTTGTATTACTTTCCTTTCTCTTCCCAATTTTTCCTCTACCTCTGTTATTTGATTTTAAAAATCCTTTCTGAGCTCTTCCATGGTCTGGGACCAATTCATATTTTTCTTGGAGACTTTTGATGCTGGAGCTTTAACTCTGTTATCTTCTTCTGAGTGTATGTTTTGATCTTCCTTGTCACTATAGTAATTTTCTATGGTCAGAAGTTTTTTCTGTTGCTTGTTCATTTTCCATCCTATTTCTTGACTTTTAGCTCTATGTTAAAGTGAGACTCTGCTTCTCAAGGGGAGGGGTCGCTGTCCCAAGCTTCATTTTTTGGTGTGTGTGTGTAGATGTTTTCTTCCTGGGGAGGAAATTCTGGGGACCTGTAAATTTTGGGCTCTTCAAAAGTGGTATGATCTAGGGAGAGATACGTGACTTTTCTCTTGTACTGTGCACTGATTTGGGAGCAACCACAAGCACTCTTTTCAACCCTGTAACTGTACCCAGGGTCCCTGATCCCCTGTGGACACAAGCCCTGCTATGCTAGTACTCCTCCTTCGATTGGGACTAAGACCCAGGACTGAGATCCAAATCTAAGTATAGACAATACAACAGAGGCCTGCCCCTGGTACCAGCAAAAGCACCATACATAGTTAATCCCCTTCTGACCCATTGTCCAATCACTTTACCATCTTTGGGCTGAGAGATCTGGAAACTGCCACTGCTCCTGCTGATTCAGTCACTTGATTTCTACCTTTGATTTGCTGGGATCCAGTCTGCACTGGTATGGCCTGTGCTGGACTGTACTCCTCTCTCACATTGGTGCAACAGACCTTTCTCACTGACCTAAGTTGTCTTAGGATGGAAAATTCTTTCATTCCATTTTTTTGTGGGTTTTGTCACTCTAGAATTTGTTTAGAGTCATTATTTAAAGGTATTTGAAGGTATTTGGCAGAGAGTTCTAGTGAGCCTTTGCCTCTGAAATTCCATTTAGTGATCTTGGCTCTGCCTCTGATTTATTGCATTTGATGAATTCTGAGATGGTAAATATCTACAATGAAAATTTAACAATTGGCTCTCAAGACCATCTTAGGATGGCTCCAGCATACCCCTGACTCTGTTTTTCACTCTCTCTGTGCAGGCTTCAAGATGCATATTCATTGGATAACAAAGATTCCCTCTTGGTATAGGGTAATACAAGAGTATACCAGCAACTGTTCACCAAACACACCTGAAGGCAAGAGCAGTGTGGCACTACTTGCTGATGATGAAAATAAGGGCATCCAGAGAGCAAGGACAGCTGAAGAAGAAAGGCCCAATAAATGTGCTAATTCTGGCTTTATGGGCGCTATTGCTTGTTGTGTTATTGCTTGTTTCCACAAGAGCACAGTAATTGTTCTTTCATCATCAGAAAAACCTGCAATGGATAACAATGAAGTTCTTTTCTCTTTCACTTCTGCAGTTTTATACGATTGAGTTTTTGTTGGGGGTGGGGTACATGGAAAGTGAAAGGGTGTCTGTACCTGGGATTTCTTTTCTTTTTTTTTTTTGGAGGAGGAAAGCAGGAAATTGAGGTTAAGTGACTTGCCCAAGGTCACACAGCTAGTAAGTGTCAAGCGTCTGAGGCCAGATTTGAACTCAGGTCCTCCTAACTGCAGGGCCAGTATTCCATTTACAGTACCACATAGCTTCCCCTGTTCTTAGAGTATCAAGGAGTGAGGGTCATCCAGTATAGAAATTCCCTCTATCAGTGCAGAGCTGTCACCCATATATTTTTAGAGTTACCTGGGATGCAGAGGGGTTCAATGCGTTGCCCAGAATCACATGCCTTGTTAAAGGTTAGGAATTAAAGAAGGAATTTGAGCTTATATCTTCTTGATTCAAAGGCCAACAAGCTGGCCCTCTATTCACTATGTTCTATTTCTTCTCTTTTTCCATTTCTGGAACCTAAAGGACTTGCAGAAATCATTCTTCTGAATTGAATACCCTAAATGTTTACTAGAGCTTGCTAAGTACAGAGCACTAAACCAGGTCTTAGAAAAAATAGTGCACATTTTCATGGCTCTACACAGTTTACTCTGCTTTTCTTACTTTCATCAACCTGTGAGGTTGGTAATATCGATGTTATATCCACCATTTTTAGATGAGAAAACAGTGAGAGAAGGGGAGTGACTTACCCACAGTCACATGGATAGTAACTAGCAATGACAAAATTCAAACTAAAGTCTCTTGACTTCAAGTCAAATGTTCTTTCTCCTCATGATGGTGCTCATAGGGTTTGGCTTGAGAGATGAATATACAGTGTTACAACCCAGTACTTGCCTACATGTGACCTCCTGAAATAGTCTCTCATTTTGGGCTATATTCGATACACTCCACACCCCACTCTTATCCTTATACCTTTATGTATTCAGTTTCTCCCCGCCTGCAATATCCCCATTCCTCTGCCACGTCTATCTTTACCTTTTTTCCCATACATTTCAGAGCCCCAGGTTAATCTCATCTCCTCCATTTAACTTTCCAAGACTACTCTAGTTTATTCCTACTTTATTAAATCATCGTTGCCTGTAGCAACAAATGTTGGTGCACAATTGTCACCAGCTGAACTATTTGATAATTCTTTTATATATGTTGATCTTATCTCCCCAGTATGATTATAAAATTCCTGAAAGGCAGGGAAACTATAACACAATGTTTTTGCATCTCCTCCAGTGCCCACTATAGGGCTAAGCCCACAGTAGAAATACAGTCATCAAAGGATCCTTTGAAATTTCACTTAGTGGAAACAAAATAGAAGACTTAGGGTCAAATGTCAACTCATACATGAGTTCTATTATTTGGGGAAAGTAGTTCAATGTCTCTGAACCTCAATTTTGTCATTCATAAAAGAGAGTTATATTTGTATAGAACTTTATAAATCTTAAAATTCCCTATAATAGACTCATTAAGAGAGTCTCCCTATCAACATGATAAGTCACATGACAGTAAACTCTTATTTCAATTTTTTATCCCCCTATAGATCTTTTTTGTGTTATGGACCCCTTTGATAGTTTGCTGAATTCCATGGGACCCTTTCTCAGAATAATGATTTAAATGCATTAAATGAAGCACATGAGCTTTCAAGAAAACCAATAATGTTAAAATATAGTTAATAATAATAATAATATCTGTATACTGGTTTAAGGTTTGCAAAATGCCTTACAAATATTTCATTTTATCCTCACAACAATCCTTTCAGGTAGGTACAAGCATCACCATTTTACCGATGAAGTAACTAAAGTAAAAACAGGGTTAAATAACTTGCCCAGGTCACTTAACTAGTAAATGTCTGAAGTTAGATTTAAATTCAGATCTTCCTGACTCCAGATTCAGCCTTTCTTTCTCTATCTCTGAATATGTCTCTGTCTCTCTTGTGTGTGTGTGTGTGTGTGTGTGTGTGTGTGTGTGTGTGTGTGTGTGTAGGTCTCTTTGTCTGTCTGTCTCTGTTTGTCTCTTTTCTCTTTTTCTTTCTCTCTCTCCCTCCCCTCTAGATTAGAATCCATACAGAGAGTTCACTGTAACCTTGCTAAGAGAACAAAATACAGTGATTGAATAAGTCTCAGTGACTGGACTTTCCCCAGTTTAAATAGGGGCTGTCTTAAAATAATGTTTGTGTTCATTAAACTATGAGCTCTTTCAAAGCAGAACTGGAGTTGTTCATTTTGTTGCTGCTGTTGTGTTTTTTGGTTGCTGTTGTCTTGTTTTTTAGCTTCTGGCACACAGTAAGCACTTAAATGCTTCTTGACTGACTGACAATGACTTACTAGCAGGAAAGCCATTTAATTTCTCATAAGCTCTATGTCCTTCCCTATGAGAATATTGTTTGTATTATCTTCCTCATGGGGTTATTGTGAAGATCAAATGAGAAAATGTATATAAAGTATTTTGTGAAGCAGCAGAGAAATGCCAACCCTTATTATTGAGTCAAAGTATATGTAGGTGTCACCATGCAGAAGAAGTCAGATCATCATCATCATCATAGTTCACATTTCTATAACTGTAACCCAGAGTCCCCAGACTCTGAGTATATACAGACCAGGTTTTATCCTATAACTGACCCTAAAAGACCATTCTCTCTTGATTCATATAGCTCTCATCCAAAGTTTATTTTTGGAGAGCTTTAAATATAGTTTATATACAGTTCGTGTCAATATTTCTAAAAATAGGTATAACAAGGTCTAAAGCTACCATACAAACACTCATGGTAACAAATACATATTATTATTATTATTATT
>CM053581.1:110434471-110476201 GCA_028627135.1 Pseudochirops cupreus
GATGCTTTTTAGGTTCTTTTTTTGATCATGGCTTTCAGGTAGTCCAATAATTTTTATATTGTCTCTCCTGGATCTATTTTCCAGGTCAGCAGTTTTTTCAAGGAAATATTTCACATTGCCTTCTATTTTTTCATTTGTTTGGATCTGTTTAATAGTATCTTGATTTCTCATAAAGTCATTTGCTTCCATTTGCTCCACTCTAATTCTGAAGGAATTATTCTCTTCAGGAAGCTTTTGAGATTCTTTTTCCATCTGGCAAATTCAGCTTTTTAAGGCATTCTTCTCCTCATTGGCTTTTTGGGCCTCCTTTGCCATTTGAGTTAGTCTATTTTTTAAGGTGTTATTTTCTTCCGTCAGGTTGTTGACTCTCTTATCACGATCTTCTTGCATCATTCTCATTTCTCTCCCCAATTTTTCCTTTATTTCTCTTATTTGGTTTTCAAAATCCTTTTTAAGCTCCTCTATGGCCTGTATTCAGTTCATATATTTCTTGGAAGCTTTTGGTGTGGGAGTTCTGACTGTGTTGTCTTCCTCCTGTTCCATGCTTTGGTCCTTTTTGTCCCCCAAAAAGGAATCTAAAGTTGGATTGTTGGGCTTGCTTTGCTTCCTATGCCTGCTCATGTTACCAGTCAATTACCTGGCTTTTGGGTTCTGTGGAACTCTGCTTTCAGAGAGGAGAGCTCTGTCCCAAATTGTTGGGGTTTTTGAAGCTACTGGAGCTATTAGGAGGCCGCCATTTCTGCAGCTGCCACCAGCTTTGGCTCACTGAAAACGCACCTCAGGACCACCACCCAAGACCACTATCCCAATCCAGGCAGCTCAAGGCAAGAGCACTTAGCCTCTGAATGATCGCTTGGCCCCCCTGTAATCTGCAGGCCAGGAGCTTCAGAAGCAGCCACGTGGAAGTGGTTGCAGGGCTATGGCTTCAGCAGCTTCTAGCCCTGGGGCAGTTGGCCAGACCCTGTCCCCCAAATTTAGCTGAGTTCCACTGACCTTTTCCCTTTGTTCTTGGCTCTTATGGGTTGGTAATTCTGGAAATCGCCACAGCTGCTGATGATCTGCTTCTCCTGGATGCCCTGGGGCTGAAACCGCATGGGGCTGGGCTCTGCTCCCAGGGTGTTGTGATGACCATCTGCTGGGCTGCCTTCAGTGGGAGCTTTGTTACTGTGTCATTTTTGTGGATTCTGGAGCTCTAAAATTTGTTTAGAGTCATATTTTATAGATATTTGAGGTGGGTTATGGTGGGAGCTTGCAGAGTTCTGTTTCTATGCTGCTATCTTGACTCACAAACTCAAATTCTCTTATTCAAAATACAATATTCTTTCTACTATATTTTGCTGCTTTTAACAAGGGATAAGAGGGGGTCTGGGGGGTAAAGAGAGGAAAGGAGATGTGGTTCAGGGTCTTAAGAATTCTCAAGTTATGAATCATTATGCAAATGAATAGGACTTGAAGTCTTTTGTTATCATTCACAATACTTAGGACTTAAGGTGCCATCTCTAATTCAAACAGATATTTGTGATTTTCTCCTCTGCAGATACAAAACAGAAATTTAAAGTTATGGAGTCAGTTTAATTATTAAACTGATCAGTAGTATTTCCTTGCTTTCCCCCACTTTCAAGCAATCTTCATGCATCATTTTCATTCACATTGATGAGAAAGCTATGTCTCTGGACTATGGTAGAATGTTGAATGAATTTCCCATAGAATTAGTCTTCATAGACTCACAGAATCTCAGAATTGGAACTGACCTTGGAGGCCATCTAGTTCCACCTATACATGAACAGGAACTGCCTCTACAATATACCTAACAAATGGGAAAATGATCTCTGATTGAAGACTTTTTATGATGTTATGGAAAGAACCCACTACCTCCTGCCTTAGTCCATTACATTTCTGTATATCACTAATTTTTAGGAAGTTGTTTCCCCCCCTTACAATCAATGTGAATCTGCTTTTCTTGTAACATTTGTCCATTGTTTTTAGTTTTGCCATCTGAGACCAAATAGAATAAATGCATTCTCAGCTACATGACAAGCATTCAAGTATGAGAAGATATATGACATATCCATCCTCAGCTATTTTTTTCTAGGCTTAAATCTCTGCAGATCTTCTATTAGTACTACATATCACTGGCATCATCGTTAATGACTGTATTACACATCGATGACCTCATTGCTAATGACTGAATCCTGCCACATGCTAATTCACAGCCTGTTATGAATTAGAATATGAATAAGAAAATTGCTCAGTTTGGTCTCCCATGTATGGTAGGACCAGGACTTGCAGCAAATTTAAAAGGTTAGAGAATTGAAGGATTTTTTTGACGTTGAGTTTAGTTGAGGATTTGGTACCAAGATGGTAGAGAGGTAATATAAAAAAACTTTGGAGCCAGGAGGTTTGGGTTTAAATATAAGCTGCAAAATTTACTATATGATATTGATCAAATCAAAAATATTTCCCTGATCCTCAGTTTCCTCATTTATGCAATGGCAAAAATAATATCACAGGGTTGTTGGTAGACAAAGTGTTGTGTAAAAGTGGACATATTAAAGGCAGGTGAGTTATTATTACCCCACTGTCTATCAGCCTCTCAAAGAACACGCATGGATTCTTTTCTTTACTCCTTTGTCAATCAGTGCATTGTTGTGTAGCACTGAATAAAGCCTGAAGGTTCCTACCAATCCCATCAATTGCTGACCCCTCCTTAGTTACTCAGAATTCTCAGTCCTCCTCAACTTTCTGTGAAATAGCTTTCACAAATGCAAGTATTAAGATTCAAAAATGTTTCTCTTTCTTGATCAAAATTTTTCACTGACAATGCTGAAAAAATTACTCTCCTCTCAAGCTGCAACACATTTTATGAAGGAAATCCTTTTGTTTGTAAGGATGATAAACCACAAGGACTATGGCTATAAAAAGATGCTTAAGAAACAACAAACCTTGGGGAGACTAGGTGGTGCAGTGAATAGAGCACTAGCCCTGGAATCAACAGTACCTGAGTTAAAATCTGGATTCAGACACTTTACACTTACTAGCCATGTGACCTTGGGCAAGTCACTTAACTCCAATTGCCTTGCCCTCCCAAAAGCAAAAAAAAAAAAAAAATTAAAAAAAAAAACTTTTGGCTGTTTTCCCTAAGAGAGTTATATCTGTGTTTTGGTACTGCTAAGTCATCAGATGTCAACTTAAAAGCACAGTATTTTTAATTAATTATAAATCACCTAACAGAAACAGTGTGGACAGAGAAACGAGAGTTGGTAAATTTCACAGCTAATCCAATAACCTGGTTCACTCTCATCCTGCACCGTGACAAGATTCAAAATTGCATAAAAAAGAATGTCTTTCCTGAAGTGATTGTTGTAGGCAGTGGTTTAAGGGGCAGTAGAGAGGACCCTTAGGGAGAGAGGATAGAAAGGAAGCCTTTGGGGTTTGTTTTCATTTAAATCAACCAAGACTCCGAGTAACCAAAATTTTGCAAATGTATTTATCTGCAGAAGTATATGTTACATTTCTATTAAATGGGATCCTTTCAAGAGGAATTTCAAAGAGCAGTTACTTGAAAGGCAAGTTCAGAGTCAAAGATGCCTATACCTCATTGAGGATCATTGATGGTTGCAGTAGATGCAGAAACCTCAAGGGAGATCTTGTTTCAAAAACAGACCTGCTAGGAAGTTAGGGGAACAAGAACCTTTGTGTACTAATCTACTACTTCAGTAATAACTTTGTTTCATTTTGCTTTCATGACTAGAGTTGTATCAGGGACTGGGGAATATTTTCAATCTAATTCACATGCATTTAATTTCTTTTGGTGCACTGGTATGTCTTTGATAACTAGCAATGAAGCCTTTATCTCACGTAATTAAAATAAGTTAAGCTCAAAGTTTTACTTCTTTTTTTGTTTGTTTTCCTATGTCCTCGAGAATATTTTTATATAAAATTGATACTACTATTAGGTCTATAAATACTGCAGGGGTTTCTCTGTCAACTGTCATCAGTGTCATGACTATCCATTAGTTTGGACATTGTAATCTCTACCTGCCTTTCTTAAAATAGCTTTCCCATTTTACAGAATACATAGCCTTCACTCAGGGTATAATTAAGTAAACTAGTACAAAATCTTCCCTGAGATGTCTTGGGAAGGCATACAGGAAAACATGGACGAGGATGGCATAAGATGAGAAGGCATGGAAAGATTATCTGCCTCAATTGAGGGAAAACCTAAACTGATGAAATCATGAATCCATCTAACTACCTTCCCTAATTTAGCAAATACACATCTGTAACATTGCACTGGCAATAGTTCTTTCCGTATTTGCTCAATTAAAGCAAATTCCCTACACAAAAAGGGTCCAGATGCTCAATCTAGGGCTAACAATGATAGATAATTATGTTGTTTTTTGCTTGGTCGGAGATATTTTATGTGTAAACAGAGAGGCTGCAGAGAACCTGCTTCGATTTTCTTGTTCTCAATCATGCAGTGGCATTGAGTTGATAAGATTTTCTAGTCACATATTTTAAAACTCAATCAATAACAAGGCATGCCACTTGAATGTAATAGAATATTAATATACTATAAGAAATTATAAACATCAAGAAGTGTGAGAAAACTTAGTTGAACTGATGCAAAGTTCAGTAAGCAGAACTAGGAAAACAATATTTACAATGACTATATCAAGGTAAGTGGAAAGAATAACAACTGAACTGTTGAAATTGAAGACTATGAAATTATAACCAAACTTGTCCTCAAAGAAAAGTCATGTGAAGTTACTTCCTCCCCCTTTTTGTAGAGATGAGGAACTATAAAGGTAGAAGACTATAGGAAAATGTAATATATTTTTTAATACATTTTGCTTAACTGTTTCCTTTTTCTCTTTTACTTTCTATTTAATAAGGACGGCTCTCTGAGAAGGCAAGAGGAAGGACGCATTGAGAAATATAGAGGATATAAAAAGAAAATATGTCAATAAAATTTTATTTTGAACAAATAAAATACAACTAGTGACCAATCACCCATAGGCTAATGACTATAGCTTCATTCCTCTTCCTTAATTACTGACTTCAGGTCTGTTAATACTTTCCTTGCTCACAACTGTCTCCTCAGGAACAAGGAAGCAAATAAAAGAGGAGAGAAAATGTGAACCTGTTGAGTTAATTCCATAAGCATAGTCCAAGGGAGATGTAGATTTTTTTGAAAACGCAGGTATTTTCATAGTACTTTGAAGATAGTGGGTACTGAATAAATGGCTATTAAAGGAATGAAAAAAATTTAGCCAGGATAGATTCAAAACTCAATCAATATTAATAATGCAGAGGTAATAACGAATGTGACAAATTCAACTTCTTACCAGATTCTTCCATCTAATAGTGGACAAAGATTTAAAACTTTGAAATGCAGACAAGAAGCAAAAAAAAAAAAAAAAAGCTAAGTCAAGGCTCTTCCACCACTGACCTCAGAGTTCTAGTAGCTTTACTAAGTCAGGATGATTCTCCAAATACCTATATCCTTACACAGCCATGAATAGACAAGCAGGGCTCTGCAAGGGAAATTTACTCTCTTAGAAACAGAATATAAAACATATAGGTTTGCAGGATACTGGACAGGAGGACATATATACTTATAATTCTGGGAAAAGAACAGCTGTCCACCATCCAATGTGAGGACAATTTCTTTGGAAGACAGGTCCATCAAAATCTCATTCACACAAAATTCATCTAGAGTCACTGTTTGATTTCATGCTCAATTATGTTAAGAAGTAATCAGTAACAATAATACTAATAATTATTATTATAAAAACTGCCATTTTATGTTTTAAAGTCAATAAAACATATTGGTGAGAGATCATGCATAAGGTACTGAAAAGAAACACAAGCACCCAAAGGATAAGTCAAACAGTTTATGACTCAGAGACATGCAAGTAAGCAGCTCCCCAACCACTTATTCCAGAAAAACACAAGCACTGGGGGTTGGGGTAGAGATATACAGTGGGACACATAGCCCAATAAAGAGCACAGAGCTCTGGGTCTCTACCTTTATATCTGATCATTAGTGCTGAACAGATTCAAAGTGACTGAGTGGTTGAAGGGCAATCAACCACTGGGTGGCCCTAGTGCGTGGGAGAAATGGCAAATGACTCCAGCATCTTTGCCAAGAAAACTCCAAATAGGATCACAAAAAGTCAGACATGACTAAAATGACTAAACAACAACATTGTGTTTTTATTTATTCTGTTAAATATTCCCCAATTATATTTTAATCTGGTTCTGGACACACTTGGAAGTGCTATGGGTCAAATGTGGCCCATAGGCCAAGCCTTTGACTCCTCTACACTATACCAGGTTTCTTCTCAATAATTACAAGATACTTTACAAATATGATTTCTTTTAACCTTTACAACAACCCTATGAGGTAAATACTATAGATATCCCATTTTACAAATGAAGAAAATAAGTCTTCGAGATATTGGAGAGTAGACCAAATCATAAAAGCTAATAAATATCAGAGGTCAGAGTTAAGTCTATATTTGCTTGACTTCAAATCCAACAGTCTATTAACCATTCCACACCTCCTAAGAAAACTAGCAAGGTATTCTTGATGGGTTTCATGGGCTCAACTGTACCCTGGGGCATCTCCCCAAATATGTAAGGAGTCAACTTGGCAGAAGTGTGCAGGGTGCAAACACTATGTCTACTGAATCTGTATCTATAACCATAGACTGTGCTATCTGATAGCAGCCTAACTATATGGGCAGGTTCAGAATCACAGACAGTTTCTCTGGTCATCAGTACATGGGTTTTTTTCTGTGCATTGGCTAACTATTTCAGAGGATAAAACAAGGGCCTATTCCAGGGTAGGACACAAAAAGGCAAATTTTAGTTCAATATAGAATTCTCCTCCTCCCCATAATCAGAGTTATAGAAAAGTAGAATTGATTATGTGAGTAGGGAACATTTTTTTAAGTTCTTCAGCCCTAGATGTCCTTTAAGTGGAAGCTGAATTAACAATTGTAACTGATGTTGAAGAGAGAGTTTCTGTCCAAGAAAATTTGGGCTAGGTGATCTAAAAGGTCCCTTCCAACTCTGAGATTCTGTGGTTCAGTGAAATTACAGCAAAATCAACCTAAATCCTTTAGTAGAAAAATAAATCAAACCAAATACTGTGAATAAGTTGACTATCATCTCTTCAACCATGAAACACATAACCTGTGTTAAACATGAGCTTTCATAGAAATATCTAAAAGTTATGTTTCTATATTGCCAGTCCAGGGCTTTTACATACATATGACCAAGTCATGAAATACGACCTACAATGATTAGCCAATTAAACATTTTTAAGAAAAATGGAAACAAGTTTAAAAAAAAAAACCCTACAGCTATGTATCCACATTGTGTGGCTAAACAACACACTAATGATCAAATAAGGGAGGACAATCAGATAGAGATATAGATATAGATTCCTTCTCCATCTATACTTTTAAGATAGGATTTGGAACTGGAAATGCCATTGAAGATCATCTTGTCTAACCATTAGAGTTTTACAAATGAAGAGACTCTGGCCCAAAGAAGAAGACAACGTGATAGAGTGGAGAGAACAAAGATCCTAGAATCAGAGAACTTGGGTTCAGCTTCCACTTTCCTACTTACTACCTGGGTGTTCTTAGGCAAGCCACATAAAATCCATTTCTTCATCTATAAAAAGATAGAGTTGAAGTACATGGCTTCTGGAATTCATTCCAACTCTATATCTATGATACTGTGACTTATAGTGTCACATGAAAAACAGATTTTTTAAAAATATAGACTGGAATTTATTGAGATATTTAGCTATCATCAAAGCTATTAAACAAAAATATGTTTGACTATTCATAAGTCTATTTGAATTCAGTGCTTTTATATAAGCTTAGTCACAATGTTCTTGTGTGGACAGTACCAGGTCTTACTTAAATTATCAAATTATTATCCTTCTAGTAGAAGTCTAAACAGAAATCAGATGTGTCAATATATTAGCATATTCATGAATATATATGCAGGAAAATCTTGTCCTGACCAAATGGGCTGGGATCAGCACCAAGTCATAAAAATGGATTTTCTGGCAAAAGAGACATTGGCAATTTATCCTCAAACATTTATTGGAAAAAAGAGGCTATGCTATTCCATTTGAATAATGATTAAAGATCACAAAGACAAGTGGTCTTCCTTTTCTCTCTTTTAAGGTATTAGAATACAAAAAAATCTCAATAAATAAAAATAATAAGCATCGTTTAAGTCTTTTAGAAAATGGAAATGACTGATTTAAGAGAAGCAGAAATTTGTATCAAAACAATAATACTGTATAGGTCCAAATATAAGTTTTACATCAAACACACAGATACCTCTATCTAAACCATCTTAAGTGATAATTGTAGAAATATGCAGTGTGCAAACACTACTATATTAAGTAACACTAGCATGGTTGCTTGGGTAGGTTCAGAACCATGGACAGGTTGAGGACCAGAGTGCATATAGACTGGGTTCTGTAATTAATTTTTCAGGGAAAAGAGAAAGAATGGGAAAGAGAGTGAGAGAGAGAGAGAGAGAGAGAGAGAGAGAGAGAGAGAGAGACTTTTCCTTTCAAAGGGAACCTATCTGTTGTGAAGATTCATATATTCACAGGAAATGTTGCATAGTTAGATGTGATTGAATGGTTAGTCAGTCAATAATCATTTACCACAGGGCAACTAAGTAGCACAGTGGATACAGTGTTTGGAGTCATGAAGACTTGAGTTCAAAATCAGCCTCTGACACTTACTAACTAACTCTCCAACCTTGGGCAGGTCATTTGATCTCTTTTTGCCTTAGTTTTCTTATTTATAGAATGGGTATAATAATGGCACCTATCACTAAGGGTTGTTGGAAGAATCAATATGTAAAACACTTAGCACCATGCCTGGCATATAGTATGTGCTATATAAATATGATGATGATGATGATGATGATGATGATGATGATGATGATGATAAACACTGGTGAAACAAAAAAAGTCAAAAGTCAGTCATTGTCATGAAGGAGTTCACAATTTAATGAACAGCTCATCTTTCAAACAGGGAAGATAATATTTGTACTACTACTAACCCAACAGAGTTCTTGAGAAAAACTTTGCAAACTATAACATTCTATATGAATGTTATTAATATAGTATCAAAAATGGCATTTTAATCTACATTTATATAGATGTATGTAGGTATAGACATATTCCCTTCTCCATTGCTCCATTGTGGACTAGAGTGGTGCTATAGCTGGCCTAATTTAAGTTGGCTTAGAGATCACTGGAATATCAGGGAGGAGCAGCAGGATCTTTCTGGAGACAGCCTTGTACCTGGAGATCTCCAGTGGAGAAGCAAGAGGCTGACTTGTGATATCTGAAAAGGGAGACATAATTGTGTCTGAAATGCAGAATAAGACTGTAATCATTTGGGGACAACCTAATCACTTAGGCAAATCTGTCCAGTCAAGGCAGTTATCAAAACACTAAGAAGGAGGGAGAATAAGTGTGTAGATATTAATTGGGAAAGAAAAGGCAGTTGTGGTAATGTGAACTAGAGGTGTGATTAATCAATTGGTATATCCTCTCCTTGTGGCAAGTAACCAAGAAAAGTGAAGTTTAAGTAAGTCCTGATGGTCTCAAACACTGGAGGTGCTGGTAGGAAAAATAGCTGTATAACTGAAACTTCAAAAGCATGACAATAATAGCAATGAAAAATAATAAGTACATCCCCTCCTGGAGTCTCTCTTGGAGAAAGTGGGGTGAGGAAAGAATACACACACACATACACACACACACACACACACACACACACACACACATATACATTGTGTGTGTGAATAATATATGTATATGTATGCATCTTTTTTTCCCCATCCCTTCAAGTCACATTGAGATATCCATGCTACAGAGAGGCTAATTGAGTTCCCTAAGGTCTTACTAGTAGTATATGTCAAAATTATGATTCTAAATCAAATCATTTTTACTCTAAATTCAGAATTCTTTCTACTGTACCATGATGCCTCACTCAAATTATCCCCCTCAGAAATCTTTTGTGACTCATTCTTTACTATTAAATAAGTATGACTATCATCACATTAAGGCCTTCTAGAATCTGTCTCCATTTTACCTTTCCAGTCTTTCATACGACTTCCGTCCATTTATTCTATATGCTAGTAATTCACTCAATTAACATTAAGTACCTACTATGTGCCAGGTATTCTACTAAGCACCAGGAATGCAAATATGAAAAAGAGAGTTGTTCACCTTGAGGAACTTACAATTTGATGGAGAGGAAGGCAACACACAAAAAGAAGCTGTAAAGCAAAATGATAGAATACAGTCTGAAGTAGTATGGAAATGAAGAGATGGCTTATATGAGATCCCTCTTTAAGTGGAGGTTTTGGAAGGAGTTCTTTGTTCCTCCCTCCAGTCATCTAATCAGGGAGGTAGGGGGCACTAAGGGTACTGATGAGGGTCTAAGTACCAAGGCTGTTACAGTCATGAAGGAGATGATTATGGATGATGGGTTTATCAGATGAAAAGTAAGAGATGATGAGGTTTCTGGAAGTATGATATAGTATAGCCCCAAGGAGTGTAGCTAAGTGGAATGATAAACCATTATCTGAGCTTATTCTGCTTTCATTTGCACACTCCATTCCCTTTTCTAGAACAGATTTCTTTCATACCATTGCCTCTGAAAATCCTTTCCTTTTTTCAAGACCTGTCTTAGAGGGTCTCCTACATTAATCTTCTGCATCAATAAATCTTTGATCCCTCTAGATAAAGTGATACAGCCTTAGATTTCATGTACCACCCTGTTTGATCTCTCAGATGAATAAACTTCCATTCTGTCTTGTATTATGATTTATTTTTATGTATACATAATCTTATCTTTTTGAATATAAATTCCTTGAGGACATCACCTGGATCTTATTTCATCATTGCATCTCTGGTACCTAGCAGTGCCTCAAATGCGGTAGGTGCTTAATTGATCGTTGTTGAATTGAACTGAAATAGGCTTTAAATTTTTTTCTCCTATGTTTATAGCTGATGTGAGCTTACAGAAAAGATCTTTCCTCATCTGAGCCCCAACTGCAATTCCCTCAAAGAGAATGTCACTGCCAGGGGGCTTATTGGCTGGGCTCCATCCATTTTCTGGCCTCTTAGAAGACTGTCTGTTGTCTTTGCATAAATTAAAAGTCTGATATATTTCATCTCTGACTCTAAATGGCTTGAAATTCCATTATGTTGCACTTAAAAGAAAAAGAACCCTTCCCTAGAATGAGGGTAACTGCCTCTAATCTGCTATGCATGCTTGGTCATAATGTCAATTTGCAGGACTTGTGTTAATAATATTACAAACTTCAAAGCAAATCCTGTACATCCAACAGAATTGACTTCAGTGGCTCTGCAAAACTGTTAACAAGGTGCTAAGATGCAGGAAGCTTTGAAAATGTTGGGCAGTCACAGACTACACAGACTATTACCACTTCTGTGTGGGCCTTTGGGGAATGTGAGACTGAGGAAGGGCAGGGGAGAGGTGGTTGGAAAAGGCAAAATAGAATCTATTCAGGATAGCCCTAGGTTCTACTTTCAGATTTCATTATGACTAATATGTGGTTTGGAAACTTAAGGTTGACAATCCGAGAACCCTGTTTTAAAATACTAGAGAGATTAAAAATCCGAAATTATAGAAAGAATTAAGGGAAAGTTCTTATCCTCACCAAAGGGTTCTCTGAATTACCAAAGGATTTATTAAAAAGGTTCCTTTAAGCAATATTTCTTCCTATTACATTTAAGCAATGGCTTGTCCTTAACAAAACTGTGAAACAGACAACATTCATTTTCACACATGATGAAAGAAGGGGCATCAGAGATGCCACTAAGAGGATAGAAAAAAAAAACCCACAACAACCTGTTCTCAGTTATCAACTAATTCCCAGAGAAAAATGTTAATGTCTGATAATGCCTTAATGCACCAGCCCTTCAAGGAAGATTTGCATTTTAATGGTTCAACATTTTTAGGAAGAACACTGCCAACCTGGAGCATATCCAAAAGAGGGCAATGTGAATAGTAAGAGAACTGAAAATTAGGCTGGCTCAAACTTGGGTGTTGATTGCTGGTCAACAACTAGAGGGGTTCACCAGATGGCTGGAGTTAAAACTAAGTTATTACTATCACTGCCAGCTGAGGCTCACCAATCCTTCCAACTGAGGCAGTTTTGAAAAGCTGATTGCTCTCAGCACTCTTAAAAAACAGATTCATTACTCAGTCACAAGCATATTTCATGGACTTTATCTTACCCATTTTGAATTTCCCCTATCTCCGTTTGGCTAACTGGTAGATTTTCCTGGTCTCTTCTTTCCTTACCACTCCATACTATCATTCCTCCTCTCCCTTGTTCTATAGAATAACTGTCTTGAGTCAAGAGATCTTGTTGATTTTGTTGGATTCCTCAGAACCTCTCATCTGCCTTTTTAGATTTTCTAACTCTCATCCTCCAACAGCCAGAAGTAGTGGGAGGGTTTGAAGGAGAAAATAAGGGTGGGGTAAGGATGACAATGGTTCACTACAGATCTATCTGAAATGGAAGTAAAGAATTTTGGAAATTATAATGCAAGTAAATGGAGAACTATGATTCTAGTTACAAAGATCATTTAACAGAAACATTTTTGGAAATAAATAGACTAAAAAGTAATATGTATTATTAAGTTTATTAAGAAATGAAAATTTTAAAATTAAACTCTTCTAGAGATAAGGATAAATGAAAATCAACTGGACTCAATAACCCAATATTCAATAAACTTGAGAACCTAAGTTATTTGGGAAAGAACTTTTTTATATAACAAGAACTGGTGGGAAAATAGGAAAGCTATTTGGCAGAAATTATGTTTAGACTAACATATCCTACCACATACTATATTAAGTAACAAATGAATATGTGACCGGGATATTCAAGGTGGAACCATAAACATTTAAAAAGAATCAGATCCAAGACTTTTCATGGCTATGGTTAGGGAAATAAATTTTAATTAAACAAAGGAGGGAGGTGATTGCAAGATAAAATGGTATGCGATTAAGATATTGTTGTTATCTACAAAGACCTGTGATAAGAATAGAAGTAATCAATTTTTTTTAATTACATTAGGGAAAGCTAGGTGGTGCAATGAATAGAACACTAGCCCTGGAGTCAGGAGGACCTGAGTTCAAAACAGGCCTCAGACACTTAACACTTACTACCTGTGGAACCTGGGGCAAGTCACTGAACCCCGATTGCCCTCCCTTTCCTCCTCCAAAAAGAAAAAAAATAATTACATCAAATTATCTCTGATAAAAATCTGATAGCCAAGATTTATAGGGTTATCAAATACACAACACCAAAAGTCATTCTCAAATGTATAAGTAAAGGATATGAACAATAGTCCTCAAAAAATTGCAAATTATTGACAACCATGTCCTAATCTCTAATAATAAGAGAAATGCAAATCAATAAAATTTTTATTTTTTTTAAGTCACACAGAGCAAATTTGTAAAGCTGATAAAAGTTAAAAGCAGCTAATGTTGGAGAGGTTGTGGAAACTCAGTAAAGTACTAT
Organism: Pseudochirops cupreus; assembly: GCA_028627135.1. Lineage (NCBI taxonomy): Eukaryota > Metazoa > Chordata > Mammalia > Diprotodontia > Pseudocheiridae > Pseudochirops > Pseudochirops cupreus. The sequence goes on from CM053581.1 coordinate 110,448,092, forward strand.
TGGGAGAGCTACAAATTGACCCAATCATTCATGAAATCAATTTAAAATTATCTTAAGAAAGTGAAATATCCTTTGACTTAAAGAACACATCCCTAAGTATGTGGTCCAAAAAGGTCAATGATAAGGAAGTCCAATATACATCAAAAATTTATAACAGCATTTTTGTAACAACAAAGACTTCAAAATAAAGGAGATAACCATTGATGAAGAAAAGCTAAACAAATTATATCATATGAATTTAATGGAATATTTCTGAAGCATGACAAATATGAAGAACACAGGGAGGCAGAGGAAGACACAAATGAATATGAAGTGAAATAAGCAGAAGCAGAAAAAACAACTACAGCATTGTAAATGAAAAAAAAAATCAAAACTCAAAGCTGTATAACTATGACCATGCTGCAGCCTGGATAAGACATATGATGATGGATACCTTTCCCCTATTTGCAGAGATGGGAGTTTATAGATGTGGAGCACTACGTACACTGTTAACCTTGAATTAGCTGTTATTGGTTTTAATGATTTGTCCTCTTTCTTCTTTGTTCTAAGTGAGAGTTCTCTGTGTGGTGGAAGGGGAGGAATATATTGGAGAATAATGCGTAGTGAAGAAAGAGATATTAATGAAGTTAATTGTAAAATAAAACCCCTCCGCAACATAAAATGCAAGGGTTCAATTTTCTCTTCTTTGGTCAATATTTTTATGAATGTAAAAATATCCCATGTGTACTGATTTATGATTATCGTAATCTGCCATTACAATGGTACATCCTAGAATAACCCATTTTCAAAGCATACCATTAATACATTCTAAGTTGGTGATTATAATTTTTGAAAAATAGTCATTGTACCTCATCTTTAGGAGCAATATTCTAATTTAATGAGTTGCTAGATTTTCCTTAATCCTAAAGTAGTGATTTTTAACTCTTTTGGTGCCAGTTGATACTCATTTGATGCCCTCTCTTAGTGTCCTATAAGTAGAGTCATTGTTAGATATTCTTGTGCCTATGATAAATTTAGCTTGTGGTTGGGAGATAGTCTATCCTGTTCAGATATAGTTATATAGAAGTGGGAGATGACTATCAACCAGAGAATTTGGCCTAAGCTATGATGAACCCTGAAACCTTCAAGCCTTTAAGGACAAATAAATGAGAAGAGGGAGCAGAAGTGGAAGGCAAAAGCAGGATGTTAGAGGTGATGGAAATATCTGTGAGAAGAGTATTTGTGCTAATGTGCTAGTGGAACACTTGATAACATCCTTTACTTTGTTTTTCGTTTTTTTCTTTTTTTCATTGACTTACTTAAAGTTTACAAGATTCAGTTCCACAATCCCTTGACTTTCAAATTTTCTCCCCTCTTTTCCACCCACCCATGGTGGCATGCAATCATGTATAGGATCTGCAAATACTTTCACATTGTACATTAGTCTGGTTATATAGAAGGGTTGTAATCAATGAAGTGAACAATGGGAAAAAAGAAAATCAAACACGCAAAAGAACAATAGCATGTAGATTGCTTCAGTCTCCATTTAAACTCTGATCTTTCTAAATCTTTCTCTGAATGTAGATATCTCCATCCATCCTGAGACTTGTAGAGTTGTCTTATACCTGTGTGTTGCTGAGAAGAGTCCAGTTTTTCAAAGCTGGTCATCACACAAAGGATGTGTCTGTCATTGTGTACAAGTTTTTCCTTGTTCTGCTCTTCTCACTTAGCATCAGTTTGTATAGGCCTTTCCAGGTGAATATGAAGACCATCTCCTCCCCATTTCTTATAGCACAATAGTATTCCATTACATTCATATACCACAACTTGTTTAGCCATTCCCCAATTGATGGGCATTCCCTTAATTTCCAGGTTTGCCACCACAAAGAGAACTGCAATAAATATTTTTGTACATATGGGACTTCCTCCCACTTCTATGATCTCTTTGGGATACAACCCCAGAAGTGGTATTACTGGGTCAAAGGGTATGCAATTATTTATAGCCCTTTGGGCATAGTTCCCGATTGCTCTCCAGAATGGCTGTATCAGTTCACAGCTCCACAAACAATGCATTAATGTTCCAATTTTTCCACATCCTCTCCAGCATTTGTCATTTTTCTGTTTTGTCATCTTAGCCAATCTGACTGCTGAGATGTGGTACCTCAAAGTTGTTTAGATTTGCATTTCTTGCATCAGTAGTGATTTAGAGCATTTTTTCACATGCTTATAGATATCTTTAATTTCTGCCTCTGGAAATTGCCTGTTCGTATCCTTTGACCATTTATCAATTGGGAATGACTTGTATTCTTATAGATTTTACTTAATTCCCTGCATATCTGAGAAATGAGGCCTTTATCAGAGACATTGGTTGCAAATATTCTTTCCCAGTTTTCCCACTTCCCTCTTAATCCTGGTTACATTGGCTTTGTTTGTACAGAAACTTTTCAATTTAATGTAATCGAGATTATCCGTTTTGCACTTTATAATGCTCTCCAACTCTTCTTTGGTCATAAAGTCTTCCCTACTCCATAAATCTGACAGGTAAACTATTCCTTGCTTCCCCAGATTATTTACAGTATCAGCCTTTGTACCTAGATTGTGCACCCATTTAGACTTGACTTTGGTGTACAGTGTTAGATGATGATCTATGCCCAATTTTTGCCATACTATATTCCAATTTTCCCAGCAGCTTTTGTCAAATAGTGAGTTCTCATCCCAGAAACTGGTGTCTTTGGGCTTATCAAACAGTATATTACTATAATCATTGACTACTGAGTCTTTTGTACCCAATCTATTCCATTGATCCACTACTCTATTCCTTAGCCAGTACCAAGCGGTTTTGATGACTGCTGCTTTGTAATACAGATTAAAATGTTGTACGGCTAGGCCACCTTCCCTAGCATTTCTTTTCATTAATTGTGATATTCTGGACTTTTTGTTCTTCCAAATGAATTTTGTCACTATTTTTTCTAGTTCTATAAAGTAATTTTTTGGTAGGTTGATTGGTATGGTGTTATATATGTAATTTAATTTAGGTAAAATTGTCCTTTTTATTATATTAGCTAGACCCAGCCATGAGCAATTGATGTTTTTCCAATTAGTTAGATCTGATTTTATCTGTGTGAAAAGTGTTTTGTAGTTGTGTTCATAAAGGTACTTGTTTTTCCTCTGTAGTTCCTTATTTATGATTTGCTACAGCTTGCTCAAACTCCATTAGCCTCTATGAGATAATTAATTTTTAATCCTTTGGAGACTGTAGACTTCCATGTCTTATAAACATGCAACAATGCTGGTAAAATACCTGTATTAAAAAGGAGATTAAAAATCTCCCTTGTTTCTGGGAGATCTTTGGTGTCAGTAAAGAAGCATCACAATTTCCTGAAAACAATGAAACTTGTTCTTCTTCTCTGGTTTAACAGTGGAAAGTGTGCCACCCTGAGAATCATCACTGCTGAATTCCAATGCCAGCTTTGACTTTTACTAGGTGTCTGACTATACACAAATCACTTAACCTGAGGCTCAGTTTCCTCATCTATAAAATGGGGTTAACATTACTTGCATTATCTGCCTCATAGGAACATTGTATGGAAATTGCTTTGTGAATCTCAAAGAACTATGGAAGTGTAAATTGTTGTTACCATTTATCTTCAATATAGTTCTTTCCTTGAACACACTGACAGAAAGTCAACTCCTTCCGCTCTGCCTTCTTGATAGACAATGAATGTTCATAAGCAAGGTGTAGCAGAAGAAAAAGTAAACACACCCAGGAACGATTTCCCTTGAGCGATAGGAGGATATGTCCCTAGTTCCATCTTGAATCCCATTCTCCTCAATTATAGCCCTTTATTTAGTAGATAATGAGAGATCAAACAAACTAATTTGTCCACAATACAATTTGACAACACAGCTGTTAATTTCTAGAGGTTGTGAATGCAGCCAGTGACCTTTTCGGCACATGTTCCACTGAAATGTTAAGAGTAAATTTAAAAGCAAAAGGTCAACAATCACTCAATGTACCAAGGAAACAAGATTTTTTTCCCTACAATAAAATATTAATAACGTATTTTCCAAAACTATGCTACGTGCCTGGCATCTGAAGCTCATCCTTTTATAAGAAAGGCATTAAGCCTATTTAAGAGTCAGCTCCTGCTTAAATTAGTAGTGGATCTCAGCAAATATTATGCTCCACCTAATCTAAAGGTCAAATGGGAAAAATGGTATCAGTAAGGTAGCAAGATAAATGTTGTTCACTGTCAGGAATGCCCAATAAGAGACAACAATCCCCCTACAGAATCTCTTCCCTTCAATGTACTTGGCCAAAAGGCAAGGCACAGATCTAATAGAGAAACTTGGGGCAATTACATCAGGATTTTGTTATACTACATTATATATCAGGAAGATTGGTGATTTTTCCAAGTAGACAAAGCCTATGTTAGTTTTTTTTTAGCTCCTATAGGAAGCTTCCAAGGGTTCTACAAATGTCATACTGAAGTAAGGGTATTCTAAATAGCTACTGAAATGACCACACCATGACAAAAGTAATGACAGTGGACAAGTGGAATAAGTATGATATTACTGTACATTATGCAAGGGAATGATGCTTTCATGTTGTCACTGGAAACTAGTTTCAGTCTCTCACCTCTCCCCTGGCTAGACTTAAATGCTATGGCTGGATTTGATCCAAGGAATGACAGAGAGCACAAAGCCCAGATGCCTAATTGCCCACACAACATTTTTCCAAGTTTTCATTTGTTTGTTCTCTTAACCACAAATGGCATTATGAAATTTTAACATATTTTTCCCCTCTATTTCCCTTCATCCCTCAGAAAATCTCTGGAGGCTTTATCTGAATATACATATTGTTCTATACTTATATAATAGGAGCCTGGTACATAAACAGAGGGCCTAGGTTGTCATTTCCTCATATGAAGAAGACTACATCCTGAAGAGTGTTTTGGAAGAACAATGGAGCACATGTAGATATTCCTCGACTGATTCTGGTCCCTAGTGGTTGGGGGGATATGGGTAGAGAAGAATTGTTTTTCAATTAGCTGTGTGTTTAGAAATGGGAGAGTCTCCAAAAGATCAGATAAATATCTGCCTAACCCCTTTTGATCATTCTCTATTCAGCTAAGCTCTGGTCACAGGATTCCTTTCATAGCATTCGGTGAAAGACAATGCTTTAAGGAGAGAAGCCTTTGAAACATGTGACCTCTGGAAAGGGCCTGGGTTCTTAGTCTCTGCATTTGTTCTTTTCTGTCTTAGGGAAAGGGAATGAAAGCTCTGATCTTATGAGATTCAAAATGTCAGGAGAGGAAGCCACAAGAATCTGGTAGTAAGAGCCCAGGCCAAGTTTGGTAGCAAGCCCCAAATCAACGCCTAGGGGAGCAAAGAGTCACCTTTAGGAATGACCATTGAACATCAGTCCAGGGGAAATTAATTGAGGACTCATCCAACAGTCAGGCCACATCTGAACATGAACTTAGTGGTACCAGTGTTATGTATTAACTAAACAAAATGTATATTCTTGAGGTACAGAGGGGAAATGTTTGTGCATTCGTTTTTGCTCTCTTTTTAGAAATAAACATCCTTTTGATGTTAAGTGCTTAGATGGAACTGGAGTGCTAGTCATTAGTGTCTAATAACGGAGGGAGGAAGGAAACACAGCATGTAGGAGCTTAAGGCAATTTTAGTAGAGAAAAGACCCCCATCAAAAAAAAAAAGAACAAAACCTTTTAAGATACCCTAGGACTCAGAGGGTCAAGTGTAGTCAGCAAGGATCAGAAAGAGACAGCAATCATACCTTGCCACACTTGTAAAGGAAGCCAGCCTTATGATATGGCAGAAAAAGAATAGATTACAGAGCTAAAGGATATGGGTTCAAATCTTTCCTCTGACATTACCTAAACAACCTTGGGTGAAACATTTAACTGCCTTGGACTTTAATTTCTTCATCTGTGAAATGAAGTTGTACTAGATGATTTCTAAGGTCCCTAAGGGTAGGGAGCCAACTTTGATTCTGTCTAATTTTTTCTGTCTACATTAGCGGGCACATGAGGCCATTATATCTCAATTTAGGATGAGTTATAAACTCTTTTTGAATCACTCTCTGCTTATGGCCTGAGAGACTGCTTGATACAGTGTGGCCAGCACTGGAAAAGGATCCAGGAGATCTGCATTGCTATCTTGATTTTAACATTTACTGGTTGTGTGCTCTTGGCAAATTACATCCCCTCTCTGGACTTCAGGCTTCCTCATTTCATGGAACAAGAGCGTAGAAAAGATTTCCAAGGCCCCTACCAATTCTATAGATTTTCAAAATTTACTTACAAAATTTACTTATACATATCATGAATCCACAGACAATAGGAATTTTAAATTAAAGTTGCTTTACCTCAAATATCTTTCAGTGTATTGCGATTCTGCCTTTTTATGCACCATCCTTAAAGCAACACCTAAACTTTGATAAAGACATGAAAGTCACGTTTATCACTTAGTGGATTATACAAAGATGGAGAAGCAAGTTAACACACTGAATGACAGAACTGGGACCTAAAAAGACTTGAATAGGTTGTAATCAAGGACTAAAAGTAACAATATGAATACAGAGTAAAGCGAGCAGAACCAGAAGAATAATTTTTACAGTAACATCACTGTAAAAATGAATAACTCTGAAAGACTTAAGAACTCTGATAAGTGCAATGACCAATCATGATTCCAGAAGATTGATAATGAAGAAAACTAAAGTACCCACCTTCTGACAGAAAGGTAATAGACTAAATAGAGAGGGAATACTCATTTTTAAAGACATGACCAACATGGACCTTCCTTTTTCTTGATTAAGAATATTTATTAGTAGGGTTCCATTTCACTCTTTTTAAAGTGGAGCGGTGAAGGAGTGAGAGGGAAATAAATATATCTGTGAATTGAAAAAAACAATTAAAAAAATTCAGTAGAACTAAATAGCAAGCCCTGTACCAGTTGCACTAATAAAAGATAAAGCTAAATGGATATGGAGCAATTAATATGAAAAAGACCTGAAAGATGTAGCAGAAAGAACATTCTATTTGGAGTCAGAAATCCTGAATTTGAAATCTAATATTCTCACTAATCTAGTATCCCTATGATTTTGAAAAAGTCACTTCTTCCCTCTGGCTGGTCTAGATTCTTCACCTCTAAAATGAGTTTAGACAGCACGATATTAAAAGTCCCTTCTGGAGTCTAAGCTATGTTTCTTAGTTTCATAAAGATGATCTTTAGTTAGGGTAGCTATATTCAGATGATAAGTATCAAATCTCAGGTCCTCATCATCACTAAAATATTGACATATTAGTTCAGCCTACCCCTGAGCAATTGATATCTTTCCAATTTTTTAGATCTGACTTTATTTGTGTGAAAAGTGTTTGTAATTGTGTTCATATAGCTCTTTTGGGGGGGGAGGGAGAAGTAGACTCCCAAATATTTTATATTTTTAAGTTATTTTAAATTGAATGTTTCTTTCTATCTCTTGCTGCCGGGCTTTACTGTTAACATAAAGAAACACTGATCATTTATGTGGGTTTATTCTATACCCTGCAACTTTGCTGAAGATAATTATTTCATGTAGTTTTTTTAGTTGTTTCTCTAGGATTGCCTAAGTATATCATCACGACATCCACAAAGAGCAATAGTTTTGTTTTCTCGTTGCCTATTCTAATTCCTTTAGTTACTTTTTTCTTCTCTGACCACTAAAGCAAACATTTCTACTACATTACTGAATAATTGTGATGATAGTAGAGATCCTTGGTTAACCCTGATCCTGTTGGGGATGCTTTTAGCTCATCCACATTACACATAATACTTGCTGGTGGTTTAAGATAGATACTGTTTAGCATTTTAAGGACAACTCCATTTATTGCTATGCTCTCTAGTGTTTTAATAGGAATGGGTGCTATATTTTGTCAAAAGTTTTTTTTTTATCTATTGAGACAATCATATGATTTCAGTTAGTTTTGTTATTGATATGGTCAATTATGCTGATTGTTTTCCTAATATTGAACCAGTCCTGTTTTCCAAGTATAAATTCCACCTGCTCATAGTGTATTATCCTTATTATAAGTTACTATAATCTCTTTGCTAATATTGTATTTAAATCTGTTGCTCATAATTCTTTAGGAAAATTGGTCCGTAATTTTCTTTCTCTGTTTTGGCTCTTTCTGGTTTAGGTATCAGCACCATGTTTGTGTCATAAGAGGAATTTGGTAGGACTCCTTCTTAACCTATTTTTCCAAATAATTTATATAGTTTGGGAATTCATTGTTCTTTAAATGTTTGGTAGAATTCGCATGTAAATCCATCTGGCCCTGGAAATTTTTTTTTCTTAGGAAGTTCATTGATGGTTTGTTCAATTTCTTTTTCTGAAATGAGGTCATTTAAGTATTTTATTTCTGCTTCTCTTAATCTGGGCAATTTGTATTTTTCTTTTTTCTTTTCTTTTTTTTTTTTGGAGGGCAATTGGGGTTAAGTGACTTGCCCAAAGTCACATGGCTAGTAAATGTGTCAAGTGTCTGAGGTCACATTTGAACTCAGGTCCTCCTGACTCCAGGGCTGGTACTCTACTCACTGCACCACCTAGTTGCCCCAATTTGTATTTTTCTAAATATTCATCCATTTCACTTAGATTGTCAGATTTTTGGCATACAGTTGGGCAAAATAGCTCCCAATTATTGCTTTAATTTCCTCTTCATTGGTGGTGAGTTTTCCCTTTTCATTTTTGATACTGGTAATTTGGTTTCTTCTTTCTTTTTTTAACTAAAGGCTTATCTATTTTCTTTTTCCCCATAAAACCAGCTCTTAGTTTTATTTTTTTAGTTGAATAGTTTTCTTACTTTCAATTTTAATTAATATCTCTTTTGAATTTCAGAATTTCTAATTTGACAATTACTTGGGGATTTTTAATTTGTTCTTTTTCTAGATATTTTTAGTTGCATGTCCAATTCATTGATCTCCTCTTTCTCTATTTTATCCACGTAAGCATTTAGAGATATAAAATTCCCCCTAAGAACAACTTTGGCTGCATCTCATAAATTCTGGTATGTGGTCTCATTATTGTAATTCTCTTTGAAGAAATTATTGATTGTTTCTATGATTTGTTGTTTTACCCACTCATTCTTTGGGAATAGATTATTTAGTTCCCAATTAGTTTTAGACTATCTTTTCTTAGCCCTTTATTACACAAAATTTTTATTACACCATGATCTGAAAAGGATAAATCTAATGTTTCTGCCTTTCTGCAGTTGATTGTGAGGGTTTTATGCCCTAATATATGGTCAGTTTCTCCATAGGTGTCATGGACTGCTGAGAAAAAGCAGTCCCATTCTATCCCCATTCAATTTTTTTCCCCCCAGGGATCTATCATATCTAACTTTTTAAGAATTCTATTCACCTCCTTACCTTCTTTCTTGTTCATTCTGTGGTTAGATTTATCTAGTTCTGAGGGGGGAGGTTGAGGTCCCTGACTAGTGTAGTTTTGCTGTCTATTTCTTCCTGTAACTCACTTAACTTCTCCTATAAGAATCTGGATGCTATGCCACTTGGTGCATATATGTTTATTATCGATATTACTTCATTGTTTATGGTACCTTTAGCAAGATGTAATTTCCTTCATTATTTCTTTTAATTAAATCTGTTTTTGCTTTTGCTTTGTTTGAGATCAGGATTGCTATCTTGGCTTTTTTTTTAATTACTTCAGCTGAAGCATAATATATTCAGTTCCAGCCTTTTACTTTTACTCTGTGTGTGTCTCTCTACTTCAGATATGTTTCTTGTAAACAACATAGTGTAGTTTTCTGGTTTTCAATCCACTCTGCACTCCACCTCTGTTTTATAGCATAGTTCATTCCATTCACATTCTCAGTTATGATGACTGACTATGTATTTCCCTCCAACCTATTTTTGCCCCATTTGTACTTTTCTGTCTCCTTTCACCCTGTTCATCCTCATCAGAGTTTTGTTTCTGACCTCCACCTTCCTCAATTTGCCCTCCCTTCTATCAGCTTCCCCTTTTCCTTCCCCTTCCCCTCCTACTTCTGCCCTCCCTCCTGCCCTCCCATATAACACCCCCTTTCTCTGATCTTCTCCCTTTCCCCTCCTACTTCCCTATGGAGTAAGATAAATTTCTATACTCAACTGATTGCATGTGTTATTCCTTCTTTGAGCCAAATCCAATGAGAGTAATGTTCAAACAATGCTCACCCCCCTCATTTCTTTTTTCTCTACTGAAGTAGGTCTTTTGCACCTCTTCATGTAATGTAATTTACCCTATTCTGCTTCTCCCTTTGCTCTTCTTACAGTACAATCCTTTTTTCCCCTTATTTTTTTTAGATCATCACATCAAAGTCAACTTATACCCATATCCTAGTCTTTGTATACTCCTTTTAATTGCCCTAATAGAGATACAGTTCAAGAGATACAAGTATCATCTCCCTGCGTAGGGAAAACAATTTTAAACTTGGTGAATAGCATATGTTTTCTTTCCTGTTTACCTTTTCATGCTTCTCTCAAGTCTTGTATTTGAAGATCAAAGTTTCTGTTCAGTTCTAATCTTTTTATGAGTAAAGTTTGAAATGTTCAGTTTTATGGGGTAGTTGACTTTTTGTTGTAATCCAAGTTCCTTTGACTTCCAGAACAGCATATTCCAAGTCCTCCAGTCCTTTAACATAGAAGCTACTAAGTCCTGTGTATTCCTGACTGTGGCTCCTTGATATTCAAACAGTTTCTTTCTGGCTGCTTATAGTATTTTTCTCTTTGACCTGATAATTCTAGAATTTGGCTACAATATTCCTTAGAGTTTTCAGTGTGGAATCTGTTTCAGGTGATCAATGGATTCTTTCAATGACTATTTTACATTCTGGTTCTATGATATCAGGGCAGTTTTCCTTGATAGTTTCCTGAAAGATACTGTCCAGCCCCTTCCCCCCTTTTTATTGTGGCTTTCAGGTACTCCAATAATTTTTAAATTATCTCTCCTTGATTTATTTTCCAGGCCTCTTGTTTTTCTAATGAGGTATTTTACATTTTCTACTATTTTGTTCATTCTTTTGATTTTGTTTGACTGGTTATTGATGTCTCATGTAGTCATTGGCTTCAACTTGACAACTCTAATTTTTAAGGATTTTTTTTAGTTAGCTTTTGTGCCTCCTTTTCCATTTGGCCAATTCTATCTTTTAAGGAGTTGTTCTCTTCACTCAATTTTTGTGTTTCCTTTTCCAAGGCAGTGACTCTTTTTTCATAATTCTCCGGCATAACTCTCATTTCTTTTCCCAATTTTTCTTCTACCTTTCTACTTGATTTTTAATATCCTTTTCAAGCTCTTCCAAGAGGACTTTTTGGGCTTGAGACCAATTAATATTCCCCTTTGAGGCTTCACATGTAGGCATTTTGATATTGTACTCTTCTGAGCTTCAGTTTTTATCTTCCCTGTTGTCATAGTAGCTTTGTTTGGTCAGAGCTCTTTTCTGTTTCTTGTTCATTTCCCAGCCTATTCCATAACTTTTAAAAGTTGAATTCTGCTCCTGGAGCACAGGGAGTACTATCCCAAACTTTTTATGCTGGGGGTCATGGACCTGGTCACTGGCTTTCCACATTAGGACCTAAGGTGCGTGTGACTTGCCCACTGTGCTGCGGGTGGCCTGGCCTAGTCGAGCCTATTGTGCCAGGGTTATGGGGTTTACAATTTGCCTTCTGTGCTGGGGCAGGACAACTCACTGATGGCCTGCTGAGTCAGGACTGAGAAGCCTCAGTTGCTAATCTGTGCTATGGCTAAGAGCTTCCTGCTGGCTTGCCTGTACACTGTCTACACTGGGTTAAACTGCCCTTTTACCAAAGTGAGACAGAGTTTTTTTCTGAGGTCCTTCTAAGTTATCTTAAGCTGGAAAATTGTTCTACTCCATCTTTTTTGGGGGGGCAGGGTGCTGTCCCTCCGGAATCTAATTGGAGGCTTGATTTAAAGTTGTTTCTGAGGGAAACTAGGGAGAGCTCAGGCAATTCCTGGCTTCTCTCCACCATCTTGACTCTGCACACCTCACTAAAATACTGAGAGTCTCAATGACAGTCTCACATAATGGGGAATCAGAGAGTCTGGGCACTCAAAGCCCAATTAGAGGACAAATTGTGTCCACTCTTGTATTCTAGTTGCATCTACTTTTTTTGAGTTTCATCTGGGCTTTGATTCTAACCACTTAACTTCCCAGAGTCTATTCTTGCTCACCCTGCTCAGACTGGGTTCTCAGACTGATTTCTAATATCCTGTATTATTGCTTATTATTTGAATTGCCCATATTAGCTAAACTCTCCCCCATGAGACAAGGATGTGTGGGATTTTAATCTTTCTTGAGATCAATATTCACTAGATGCTAGCTATCACTAAATCAACCCCACAGCCAAGGCACGTTTACGTAGCTTGGTCATGATTTTGTTGGTCTCTGTTGAATACTACAAATCACATGGATGTGAAGGATCCATGCAATTTAATTCCGTAAGTCTCAGTTCAGGACATAGTAGAGCCACAAATGCACAGGAACATAGGGTAACAGAATGTTAGAGACAGGTGATCTATGAGACAGTCTGCTCAGACTTCCTCCTAACACAGAGGAGATAACATAATAAATACTTATTAATTGATTAGGTTCTCTTTTTCTTTTTCTTTAAAAGAAGACATAGACAGCTATAGAGACTGATGAGCCAATAAGAATAGCAGTTGAGCAACAAACTGATTTCAATTAAGTCTAAAAGGCATTTATTAAGTACCAACTACTAAGTGCTGGAGACACAAAAACAATTCCTACACCCAAATAAACATATTCTAATGGGAAAAAATTAATATATAATCAGAAAACTGATGACAAAATAATTTGAAAAAGGAGAAATCACTATTGAGAAATTGGGAAGAAATGTTACAAAGACTTCCTGTAGCAGGGAACAAATAAGCTGAGCCTTGAAGGAAGTTAAGGATTCTAAGAAAGGGGTGAGGCAAAAGTATAAACCAGGCATAGAGGCAAAGATAGAAGGCCAGGAAAAAAAGTGGAGATGAACAAGTAGATGTGTTTGTTTGGAATACAGAGTACATGAAGTAGAATATGAAGGAAAAAAATATCAGTCAAATCAGGCAAGCTAGATTTAGATTGTGATTTACTTAAGAGGAATTTTAACCAGAGCTGTAATTAGGGTGGAGTGATCAATGTTTTATCCAGGGGATCAAAATTTATTGATCATTGATACCATAATTCTACCACTTTAGCAGTATTAAAAAATATGTCTGTGGTGTAAAAGCCATTTTAGTAGTGTAAAGAGAGGTGTGTTCAGTACCTAATTAGAATGAATGATTGGTTCAAATGGACAACTTTCTGTGTACCCTTGTGTATGTAAAGTGAATTTTTGTTATTCTTTCTTAGAGTTTCATTTCCTGGGATCCATGGCCATGACAATCTCCATTTCCCAGGCTTATAACTTGTCAACATCTCCACCATAGTTGCACAGCATTATGTAATGATAAATAATATAAACATTTGTGCTTAAAATTGTAAATATTCACTGCAACTGCACAGTGAGAGATAACGGTGAAATAATGGAAAATTGTGAGGCTGTTGCTGGCAATATGTCTTCTTTGTCTGTTGCCCCATAAAAGAAGTGGGCATAGCTCAGTAAGTGGGGAACCCATGAGGAATATGAAAGTGTAACGTGTGTACATTGATCAGCCCCATAAAAGCTTAGGGACAACCCATTTATGATTTAGGTAATGCATAAAGGAATGCATGTACCTGCCTCAACTGGACCCCATTGAGACTTGAGGAGATTTAGGGGAATGCACAAGCTGAAAGGCTGTGTCTGTTCTGAATGACCCCCTTGAGACACAGGAGTAGTTGCCATCCCATTCTTGTTGGCTCCTGAAAAAAGGGTGATTAGGGAATTCTATAAGAGTTGGTGCTTCCATTACCAGCAAACTTCCTTTAAGAAAAATAGACTAGAATAGAGTAAAATCATTAACCCCTTCAAACTGTCTTCCTATCTTTCCTGTCTGACCAGATCAAGAATAAACCTGTTAGAGGCTTGAGTCCAAAATCTCTAGTGCCTCCTGCGTGTTATTTGTGAAACACCTTGGCTGGCACATTCTCGGTAAGCTCTGTTTCTGCCTGAATTCTACCCTACAGTGCATCTTCCCCCCAAAACAAATGAACAAACACACACACACACACACACACACACACACACACACACACACACACACACACAGAATTTCCTTGATTTGTCTCTTTGTCTCTGTCTCCTCCACATCTCCCATGGATACTTATCTTCAAAAGTTGACTTAAGGGTGAGTTTCATGCTACTTGCCACCCCTTACAAAGAAAAATCCCAGTCACCACTTGTGATTTTACCAATCTTTTGAGCATTCTTATCTAACTTCTTCAGGATAAGTGTATTCTAAGGTATTTGGCAGCTCTTTACCCTAGATTGTCTGTGTGTGAAGGGCTCTTTGTCCTCTTGAATATAAAAAGGTCCAAACTCTCAAATGAAGAAGCCCTCCAGATCAGCCAACCATCATGGAAAAGCTAACCAGCTCCTCTCTCTTGTAGTATGTCCCAAATCAATAGAAAATGTTCCAAAGAGGCCACACGACAATCCATCATATATTTTCACTATGTCCTTTATTTTAATATCAATAAATCATAGCAAGTTGCTTGTTAATATGAGCTATTTCTCTTCCTTGGGCCCAGACAATAATTTTTAGAAAGGAAACTGAGGCATTACAGGGGAAGAAGCTATTTAGCTTCATGTAGTGAATTAATAGGGGGGTAAAGTTCTGTTCCAATAATTCTGAAAAAAATGCCATGTAGTAAAAGCCTCCATTACATTCTTCCATTAAGTATTAAAACAAATTAGTAGCATGAAATTACCTGGTCCTTCCTATTTAAAAAAAATCTTTTATCCAAAGACTTTTGGTGTTTATCTAACAATCAGCCATCCTTAACATAGCATTGCAGGAGCCCAATCCAGCTCCATTAAATGTATGATTGTGTCTTCCATTAGAATTCTGATTTCACACTACCTCCTGTCAGTATAAAAACAAACAAAATAAAAATCCTGAAAGGAAAGCCAAAAAAAGACCAGACATTGTAGCAAAGCAGGTTCCAATCTGAAAATGTGGTGCTGATCATATCATATTCTGTTGTACAAGATTAATACCTGAAGTATATAGGATATCCAGTAGTTACTAAGGAGAAAGAGGATGATCAGGAAGATGACACCAAGTGGGAAACTAGGAACCAGGATGTATTGCACAATTGCACCAACAGTACTTTTTTTTTGTATCTTCAGTGCCTAAGACAGTACTTGGCACTTAGTAAACATATTGATCAATTCCTTGGTGAAGGACACAGAGAGGCACAGTACATTATAGTGGGAGAGAGTGCTGCCTTTGGAGGCAGAGCACCAAGGTTTCCAATCATTGCCTTCTACTCATTATTGGTGTGACCACAAGCAAAATGTTTAACCTCTCTGGCCTCTGTTTCTTCATTTGTAAAATGGTCAGGTAAGACTAGATGGCCTGGACTGTCCCTTTCAGCTCTAAATCTATGAAACTATAAATCTATAGGACACAGCTAGAAATAAAAACAAAAAACAAAACAAAACACAGAATGTGACAACAGTAGCAGGGATGACCAAGATCTATTGCCTGGCAATCAAGCCTCCACAAATCGGGAATTACTCTTCCCTTCCAGCTTTAGCTTATCATACTCTGGTTATGCTATGCTCCAGCAAACAAGACACTTCCACATTCTGAACATTCCCTGACCTTTCCACTTCCATCTCTTTTTAAATTTTATTTTAATTTATGAAATAACATAGGCATTTCCATAAAAGAGTAGAATTTTTAAAAAAAGATGATTGCACATGAAACTACAAATCTATTATGTGCAACTTGCTACTCCTTTTAAATATATAATAAAGCTATCATACAACTGTTTTTTAATGTTTTTTCTCCCTCCCCCCGCCACTTCCACCCTAGATGTAGCTACCATTAGACACAAAATTATAGTATGTGTATATGCATACACACATGTGTATATGTATATATAATTATTAATAATTATTAATGATTATCAATAAATGCTATAATATTACATTATTAAAATAAATAATATATACATATGTAAATGATCATTCTACACATATTTCTATTTACCAGTTCTTTCTCTGGATACAGATAGCATTTTCCTTCATAGGTTCTTTGTAACTAATTTGGATATTTTTAATAATCAAAATTACTTAGTCACTCAAAGCCATTTTTTAAAACAATACTGCTGTTACTGTATACAATGTTCTCTTGGTTCTGCTCATCCACTTCTATCTCTTTATTCATACTATTTGTGTCCTATGGCCAGAATGTCATTCTTTACTTTTTTGTCTGCTGAATGGCTACTGCAGCTTGGTGGCACAGTGGATAGAACTAAAGTCAGGGAGACTTGCGTTCAAATTCTGACACATAAAAGCTGTGACCCAGGGCAAGTCACTCAACCTCTATTTACCTCAGTTTCCTCATCTATAAAATGGGGATAATAATAGCATCTACCTTCCAGGATAGTTGTGAAAATCAAATAAGATCACTGTAAAAAAAAAAGTGCTTAGAACAGTGCCTAGCACATAGTAGGTGATTAATAATCCTAATTCTTTTCTTCTTTATTTTGTTACTTGAGACAGCTCTTGAAAAGAAGAGCAAGTAGGACACTGGGAGAAATTATCATGTTGTGAGGATTAAATGAAAAAATCACTGTAAAGTGTTTAGCGCAGTGCCTGGCACATAGTGAACACTATCATGTTAGCTCACAATATTATTATTACCCATAAAGCCTTCTATGCTACCTTCGCCTGTCACAAAAGCTTCTTTAATTATTCAGTACCCTTTACTATTGATGCCAATCTTACTCAAAATCACAGAAAAGATTTTGTTTGGAAACTTCGAAATACACTTAAGCAACATTTTTTGTTACAGTTGTCTTATCTGTTCACTGGACAATAACTTACAAGAAAGCAGAAACCTTGCAACCACAGATGGAGTTATTATAAATGTTATGAAAAATACAAGACCTTCCCTGCTATCTTTGGCTTCATTGGTATTTATGCCTAGATCCAAACACATGGGTATATTATTCATGTTTAAGCACAATTGAATGTTACATTCCAGAATTGTTAGAACAGTTTATAGCTCCATGGACAGTGCATTAGTGGACTTGTCTTTTTGCATCTCCACTAATAATATTTCCACATTTTGTTAACTTCTTCAATTTGTTAGTATAAGTGAAATGTCAGAATGACTTTGATTTGCATTTCTCTTTTTTGTTTTGGATATGGTTCTTAATAGCGTACAATTCTTTTAAGAACTATTTTTTCATGCACTTTGCTTATTCATTAGGAAATGACTCTTTGTCCTATATATTTGTATTAATTCTCTATTTATCTTGGACATCAGACCCTTAGCAGAGATAATTGACAGAGTTTCTCTCCCTCCCCCAATCAATAGTTTTTCCTCTTATTATAGTTGCATTAATTTTGTTCATGTAAAAATTTCTCCATTTCATGTAATCTAAATCATGTGCTTTATCACTGATGATATTTCTCATTTGGTTAAGAATTTTTTACCCTCAGAATCAACAAATCATGATATATATGAATTTAATGGAATATTAGCATATGATAAGAACTGGTGAAAGGATTAGATTCAGGAAAATTTTGAAATATAAATTGATGTAGATTTAAACAAAGAACGAAGAAAAATGTGTATTATAACTGCAACAGTCATAAAAGAAAAAAAATCTTAGAAAGACGTAAGAATTCTAATCAATGCTATGACTCACTATAACTCTAGATGATCAACGATGCATCATACTTACACTGTGGCAGAGAGGTGATGGCCTTAGAAATGAAGAATGAAACATATCTTTTTTCTGACATGGCAAAGTTATGAATCCTTTTTGCTTGCCTGTATTTATTTGTAACAAGGGAGAATATTTAGGGTTTGTTTCTGTTGTAATTTTGTTGTGTTTTATTTTGATTGTGGGTGAGGATAATTTAGAGGGAGAAAGGGGATATTAATAATGATGTCCAAAAAAGAAGGAAAGAGCATTAGTGAAGCATTTATAAAATACACAGAAGAAAGCAGAAGAAAGTTCAGAGCCACAGATACACAGAATAATCCCGGAATTACATTGTGTTACATTTGTTATATATGTTAAAAAAAAAAAAAAGCTGCACAGACTTGATATTTATAATTCCAAGTGCAATTCTCTTTTGCATTCTTCTTGGCCCATAAAAATCCCCATATTTGTTGATGACTGTATAGTTTCATAATAATTTTTTAGAAAAAATAATTATTTCCCTCATAAACATAATTGTGAAAGATTTTGTTTTGTTTTGTTTATAGGCCAAGTCAGGAAACTCCCTCTGCCAATGCAGACTAACAACTGCTCTGTAACTTAATGGTATTTGAGAGTTGCTGGGTAAAATCTTACTATCATTGTTTGTCAGAAGTAGGATTTGAAATCAGTTCTTCCTTTACTGATGCCCCTAGCTACTAATGTCCTTCCCCCTAAAAAAAATCATATCATACTAATTTTGTATATAGTCTGTACTGGGGCAACTAGGTGGCACAGTGAATAGAGTGCTGAGCCTGGAATCAGGAAGACTTGAGTTCAAATCCTGCCTTAGACACTTACTAGCTGTGTGACCCTAGACAAGTCACTTAACCCCATTTACTTAGGTTCCTCATCTATAAAATGAGATGGAGAAGGATATGGCAAACGACTTTAGCATCTTTGCCAAGAAAATCCTAAATGAGGTTATGAAGAGTCAGACACAACTGAAAAACAGTATAGTTTATACTTAGTCTGTATATGGCCACATTGTCTCCTCCTTCTTTACCCCATAGAATATAAGCTTTTTGTGGGCAGGGATGGTGTCATTTTTGTCTTTATAGCTCCAGTGCCTAGTATAGCAACTAGCTCATAATACATTTTTAAAAAAAATTTACTGACTCCTGACTCCTCGACCTACTTTCCATTTACTTCACTAGTTTGCTTACATTATGCTGTGTTGCATCTCTCTTATGAAAGCTAACTCAATCCATTTTCTTCCATTTTTCTTTTTTGTGATGTTACCTTTCAAATTTAAATCAATTATCCATTTGGAATATATTCTAGTATATGGTGTAAAGTGCCAGTCTAATTCTATATTTGTTAAACTGGTTTCTTAGCAGGTCAAGTCACATAAAGGGTCCTTCCCCAAGTATTTTATGTTCTTGTTTTTAGTGAACATTTCAATATTGAATTTGATTGTTGCTAATCTTATTTGACTAGAGATGGCTCCATTTATATACTTTGCTATTTTTTAAAGAAACAATTAGTTTTAATGATGGTTGCTCTATAATTTGATATCAAGAGGTATTATTTCACCTTTATTCCCACTTTCCCCTCTGTGATGTCCTTTAAAGTTCTAGACCTTTATTCCTTCAAATAAATACTACTCAGTGTTATATAGTAACCAAACCCTTGGTAATTTAATTTGAATAAAATTGTTTTTATTTGTTGGGGGCCAGTGGAAAACTCTAGTATTTTGTAATAACACCTGGTCATGTTTTACAATATCTTATCGAAACATTTCGTGGCTGGCCAACTTCCTTGCATACCGTTTCCTGGAATGTTTTATCTCACTGGAACATCCCACAGCCTATCTGCCTGTGGAAATCCTCTACTTCCTTATGTACGCATGCCCTTGCATACAATAAATGAGACTTGATCAGAAAGCCTGTCTTGTCTCCATTCTTCATGTTTCTTGTCCCCCTTCCCTCTTTCTCTTCTAGGGTCCATGTTGTGCCCCGCAGGCCGGGGTATTTATTGTTTGGCAAGGTGTAATGCTAAGCAAAGGCAACTTCCAAGGTTCGGATTACCAGCATAGTAAACCCCATTTATTCAGCAAACATTCACAGAACAGAAAAAGTCAAAATACAATGCAGTTTGTTCCTTTAGCAAATTCTCAATTCAATCCAGGTACTACTCCACCCCTAGACAGTACATTCATTTAGTCAGTCAAAAGTCTCTTCTCAAATGGAAATTAGTCTCCAACTATAAACAAAGTGCATTCATTTGGTCCATCACTCAAAGGCTTCCCATCCCTGAATCTCAAAAGGGGAAGGAGAGCACAAAAGGACATCCACCCTTAAGTTACAAGGTTAAGCTCAGCATTGAATACCCAAGGAAAGGGCCTTCTTTCATTTTCACTCGAGGCAATCCCTTAGCAATCTCAGTTCCTGGGGAGACAAGGCTCAACAAAGCCATAGCCAGTGTCCTCATCAAATCACTCTCTGCCTGTAGAACAGTCCCAGAACCCCTGAAAACATCAGCAAGGCCCTCTTCCAGGATTTCTGTGAAGGTACCACAAGAAAATCCTCCTTCAGGGCTTCTGAACCAACAGTCAGGTTCCAGGACCTCTACAACAGCAGCACTGTCTTTCACCATCAGGTGAATCTGGCAAAACAACATCAAAACAGACAGACAAAATACTGGCATCACAGCCATGCCTCCCCATTCTTTGACAATTCCGGGTGGCAGTTCCAGGTGGCAGTTCCAACGGGCTCTTAGCAGTCTTTCTCTCAGCAACTCAGGCTCCATGATACTGGATACTGCTCTCCCAAAAGTCCTTCTGGCCTTCTCTAGGCTGGGGCCTCTCTCCCAATTCACAGCTCCTCCCAGTTCAGCCCTCTCTCTTCACGTCAACAAGTCCATCCCACAAGTGGGATTCACAAGCTCTGGGTTTTAACACTCAACCCAAAAACCAAGCCAATACAGGAATCTCTAAATTCCATTACCAATACACAAGGTTCAATCTTAAGCAATGAATATCTTCCCCATTAACTAATTCTTTCTTTAAATAAAACTTTGCTTTTGTATAGTATAATTATGAGGACAGCTTGGTAGATTAACTCCAAAATAAATTATGCATTTTTAGAGGTTTTTTTTTTTAATGGGGTTTCCCTTCTTAAAGCTTCCTCTTTGTTTTGGTTATTATCAGCATATAAATGCTGATGGGTTTTGTAGATCTAAATTTATTCTGTTACTTTAATGAAGTTATTATCTCAATTTGTATATTCTGAGTCTTTATAAGTAAACCATCAAGCCATATGCAAATAGAGATAACTTTGTTGGCTCTTTGACTCTGTTCATACCTTTTTTTTCCATATCTGGTCTTATCAATGTTACTAGTATTTCTAAAAATATGTCAAATAATAGTGGAAAAGAAGGCATCCTTGTTTTACTCTTGCATTTATTGATAAAAATTCCAACATATCCCCATTTCAAACAATGCTAGGATTTTATTTTTTAGATATATTATTTTACTGTGTTAATAAAAGTTTCTATGTCCATATTTTGTGGAACTTTTTAACTTAATTAGTTTATATTAAAAATTCTACAACTTTTTATGTAATTATGCAGCTTCCAGTGATTATTTTAATATATATGATTCATTATATCATTTTCCTAATATTGAGCCATCTTGGTATTAATTAATGTATTTAAACTTGGTCATAGTGAACATTTTTAGAGGGATGTATTACTGTTATTTTTGTGAGGACTATATAGACATAATCATGAGGGTAGCTTGGTAGATTAAGTCTAAAATTAACCAAGCCACCCTCATAATTCTATCTATATGATAGCAAATTCCTATTTAAATAATTTGTGGTTTTAGAATTATTTACAATAATATAATTTTATTTGTAATATTTATAAATTTTGTTGAGAAGGTAAAGAAATAATTATTCCTTCTTTGCTTATCTATAAACTGACTGAGGAAGCCTCCAGCTTAGCTCTTCTCTCTGTGCTATCTCTCCAAAAAATAAAAGGATTCACTTAAAGGGAAACATGGGGTTTAGTCTATAATTCATCACTTTCTCTTTTCCTTCACCTAATTCTTAAAGTATCTGTAAATATTTTGCTCTTTGATTGTATCTTTGTTCTTCCCTTTATCAATTGGTTCAATTTTTTTCCTTAAAAAAAAAAAGCCTGTAATAATGGAAAGACTGATTTTATTATTTAGCTTTTTCTTTATAATTGTATTTAGTAGCTTTTCTCATATTTCTCCAGTATAGAGTACTTGAAAATGCCTCTTTTTTTTATCTGGAAGTTCTAAATTTTTTTCTTGATGATCAGGTTTAGTTTTGCAGGATGTGTCATTTTGCTTTGCAACTTGAATTTCTTTGCTCCTTTGAATGCTAGAGTCCATTGTTTTCTCAATTTTTTTTGTGTGTGACTGTGGAATTATCCTAGGTTATTTGAATTCATGTTTCTTCATAGCTCACCATTCAATCAATCAACAAGCATTTTTAGGCCATGTCTAGTACTACCTATTAATTAGAAATAGTCATCTATATAGTTCCTTTTATTTGCTTTATCATTTCCTAGTGTAGGTTTCAGAACCAAATGATTCTCTTAAAAAGAGTATGGTAAAGTGCATCTCAATTTAGATTGTGTGTGTGTGTGTGTGTGTGTGTGTGTGTGTGTGTGTGTGCATACATATTTTATACACAGTTAATTCTGATCATTCTTTTTCCATTTTCTGTCTATTTTTTTTAGTAGATATTATTCAAATGTTATTTTTGGCACTTTCATTTTGATCTCTTTTTTAATCAGGTTAGCTAAAGGTATGTCAATTTTGCTAGCCTTTTCAAAGAAACAGTTTTGTTGATTCTTTTTGTTTTCCACTTCATCTTTATCTCTTCCAATTTTAAAGATTTCTCCCTTTGTGCTTATTATCCTCTAGTTGTTTGTTTTTTTTAATTGCATATTCAGCTCATTAATTCTCTGTTTTCCTATTTGGTTAATGGATGTTTTCAGAGAGATAATTTTTCCTCTGAAAACTAATGTAGCTACAACCCCAAAACTTTGGTATCACTATTTGTTCCCTTTCACATAGTCATTAATTTTTCTATTATTTGTTCTTTGACCTACTCATTATTCAGAATGTCATTTAGTTTTGTGTGTTTTGCTTATGTCCTTTCTATTAATAACTATTTTAATTGTGTTATGATCTATAAAGAATGTGTTTAGTGTTTCTGCTTTTTTACATTTGTAATTTTTCAGTCTTAACACATAGTCTATTTTGGAAAAAAGATCATGTAGTGCTAAGAAATTTATACATACGTATGTATACATACATATATGTATGTGTATATATACATATACAAACATGCATGTATAAATGTATGTATATACACATATACATACATGCATGTATACATATGTATAAAATTTGAAGCAATGTGGTACATTGGAATGAACACCACACTTGTCACAGGAGATCAGAGATTATTGGAAATGTCAAGTATGAATCCTGGCTCTGTTATTTACAACCTTGGACAAGTCACTTTTCTTAATGTATGCTTGTCAGTATCCTTGGTATTCTCATCTCTAAAATGAGATGGTTGTGTTGAATGACTTTGAGATCCTTTACCATTCTAAACATAGAATAGTTAATGTTGCCATTCAGAATATACCATATGTCTTTCAGTTTCAACTTTTCCACCAGAGTTTGTTTAGCTCTCTGTTTTTTTCTTTTTCTTTTTATATTATGTTTCTTCAACTCTCAGAGATCATTAAAGTTTCATATAACTATAGGATTACTACCTCTGTCTTTTTGCAAATCAGTTCAATTTTCCTTTAGGAATTTATATTCTACACCAGTTGGTTCACATGTGTAGTTAGCATCAATATTGTTTCATGATCAACATTAGCTTTAAGCATGACGCTGAGTCCCTGTTTCTCCCAACTTTATGACTTTACATTTTTCTTTATTCAGTGATCTGATCAAGACTTCCATTTTTTAAAAATTACTTAATGCATATCATTTTTTGTTCTGCCTCTCATTTTCATTCTATACATATGTTTATAAAGGTATTTGTTAGGTTATAAAAAGGAGGAAGAGAAGCAGACGCAAAAAAAACCCTCAAAAACATTGAGTTTCTTTTCTTATTCATCATGTCATTTCTGTTTTATTAGATTGTTTAATCTAGATTGTAGTACTGCCTGACCTAGAGTAAACTGTAATATAGTAAAATAATATATAATAATAAAATAGATTAAAATACATAATTATATAATAATATAATAATAAAATAGATAAAAATACAACATAGATAATGTTACTTTATGATTTTCTAAATCAATATATAGTCATGTTTTCTCCCACTTACTTCTTTTGATTTGATTTTTATGCCCTTACTCTTCTGTCAGTATTTTGTCCCTCAGATTAGTTTCGTTTATATTATTTTTATCATTCCATTCCCTTTTTGTCTACCCTATCTTGTTTTTCAAATTAATTTAAATTACTAATTTATCTTAATTTTTTTTATCTGTCTCTCCTCCACTTTTGACTTTTCTTGCCCCAGTCCACACCCATCCCAAGCTGCTTGTATGGATCAAAATCATCCCTTCAGTTCTGTTTTTTATTAATGGTCTTTTGTGGTATCCCCTTTCCAAGAAATTTTCCTTAATTTTTTCCTTTTAGTTAGTCTCTCCTTTTTAAATTCTGTTTTCAATTATATCCTGTAATCCCTACATTGAAATATTACTTCTTATTTTTTTTCTTTCTAACTTTCTCATAAAGGTAGGGTTTATAGACTTCAAATTTGGACTCCCTTTTTTACTTTGTCCCATTTGGAGATCTTAATCATCCTCCATTGTTTATATTGCATAATGATAATGTAAATGGAAAGATCTTTCCCATTGATTGATAGACCCATGAGGCCAGCTTGAGTCACATGGGAGCCTGAGTGGTAGGGGGAACTTGCTAAAGGAGTGGAGCAGGAAGGGTGGATCAGAGCTGAAAGGAAGCTTGGAATCAGAGTAGTGAGAGTAGTTAGAGCTGAGGGAGAGAGAGGAAGCAGGCAAGAAGCTGCGAGTGTTCATTTGTGGGAAGGTCCTAGCAGGGGGAAGGCTTGAAGATGGTGGTGCCCCCTATAATGATGTTGTGTATAGATTTCTTTGTTGCTGTGATAGATTTGGCTTTCTGGTGTTGGAATTTGGCTTTCTGCTATTTGAATAAATGTTTTGGTTCTATCTTCCATGTGGAGAGTCTGTTATATATTGAGATTCAAACCTGGGAATATTCCAGTATATTCATAACAGCTGTTGTGGGTATGGCATTGGTGAAAGATACTGTGCTCCACTCTTAGAAATATTAATTCATGGAGGAAGTAATGGTGAATGGAAACAATTTTTTGTCTCCATTCATTATGATAAGGCCTCTTTCCTCCTATCAAGAGCTCTGACCACTCACTCCTAATGCCAAAAATATTCAATCTTTGGTTCTATTTTTCCCCAAAAACTATTGGTACTGGCTGCCCTTGGCAACTTACAGCACCTGGAGTGGGATGTAATCCTACTCTATAATAATTTTTTTTAAATGAAGATGGTTACTTATTGTACAAATTTTCCCCAGACAAAACAATTATAAAGCCCCTATCTCTTATCAGCACTGGTACCATAGAAATGACCCTAATTTCATCCTCTCTTTTCTCATTCAGAGAGAAGATGCACCCTCAACACTTTCCATCCATATATGTTGCTTTTGTCCTACTCTCTCATAGTCCCAACTTTTGTTGAGAGAATAAAGAAATTATTTTCCCTTCTCTGCTCACCTATAAACTGGCTGAGGAAGCCTCCAACTTCCTTCTTCCCTGTTATCTCTCTAAAAATATATATTGATTCTCTTAAAGGGAAGCATGGGATTTAGTCTATGAGTTATAATTCATCACTTTCTCTTTTCTTTCACCTGATTTTTAAGTATCTTTAAATATTTTGCTCTTCCTTTTATCAATCAGTTTCATTGTTTCTCTAAAAAATCCTGTAATGGAAAAACTGATTTTATTACTTAGATTTTTTTCACAATTATACTTAGTTGTTTTTCTCTTATTTCTCTAGGGTAGAGTATTTACAAATGTGTCCCTTATGTTGAAGATCTACATTTTTTTCTTGATCAGGCTTAGCTTTGCTGGACATGATATTTTGCTTTGCAACTTGAATTCCTTTGTTCCTTGAATGCTAGAGTCCATTGTTTCCTCAATTATTTTTTTTGTGACTGTGGAATTATCCTAGGTTATTTGAATTCATGTTTCTTCATTGCTCACCATTCAATCAATCAACAAGCATTTTTAGGCTATGTGTTAGGTACTGTGCAAAGCCAAGAAAGGCAGAACACAATTCCTACTCTCAGAAGAAAGACTTCTGATAGTTTTCTGGCTACTTCCAAAATTTGATGTTTTTATTATTGAAATTGAGAAATTTACTATTTTTAGTCATATCTGTCTGACTTCACAACTCCATTTGAGGTTTTCTTGGGAATGATATTGCAGTGTTTTGCTCTTTCCTTCTCCCACTCATTTTGCAGATGAGAGGACTGAGACAAACAAGGTTAAGTGACTTGACCAGGGTCAAACACCTAGTGAGTGTGTAAGGTTGAATTTGAACTCAGGTCTTCCTGACTCCAGGGCTGGTGCTCTATCCATTGTGCCACCCAGCTGTCCTGTGAAATTTACTACTTGTCTTTAAATTGTAAGCATTTTTTTGTCTTTTTTTTTTAAATGGCTACTATTTTACTTCCATTTTGAGTTAAAAAAAAACTGACTTACATAGTAACTTTGGGAATATAACTGTTGTATTCCATAGTGAGGAAGGCAACATAGTAGAAACACAGGAAGGGAGTCGATCCAGTCGTTTGTGCCAGAAGATGACATGGGGTCCAATTTCTACCCAAGCTGGACCATATGTAAATAGTACAGTTCAACAAGATAAATACTATGCAAGAGAAGCAATGTAAACAGCTGGTTATGGTAAGTGACGTGAGGAAACAGGTGGGATCTTAGTGGGAAAGCAACAGCAAGGTGGTAACTAGAGACCTCAGGGACAGTTCCCCTGAGTGTATTTTTGTGTCCTGCTGGGACTTCTCCACTATGGAAAAGGAAACCATTATATCTCATTCCATCTGCGTCCCCTCAGTTCACTAGGCATGTCTGCAGCTATATTTGCAAGTTATTTGTGAGTCGGGTATGTATTACACACAGAGAACTGGTAAGTGATAAACTATTTCCTGAAGCCTCTGTCTTGTTAACTGATATATAACACACAATTGGCACATTGCCTCTCCATTAGGGAGTCTTAAAGGACAGGGCACCCTAACCACAATCCAACCTATGGTGAAAAGGAAACTGCAGGCTTTAAAGTGACAAGAGCTGGACAAGACTAATTTTCAAAGACCTCTTTGACTTCCCTAGCAGCATTCATTCTGGACTTATTTGGCATCTGCATCATGCCCCCATGCTCTTGACCCTACCCTTTTCACAGTATATTCATCATTTGGAAATCTCATCCTGTGTAAGATCCAATTAGTCTTGTTACTCTCAACCTCAGCAGAGCCTTTTGTTCCCTCTTATTGGAGGATAGAACCATAAACTCCTTCATTTAAGGATCTATAGCACCTATATCTCCTGAAATATCTCCTCATTTCTTACCTAACAGAGCTAATATGGGATTTTGCCTCAGTTTCCTCAGTAAAATGGGGTCACCTCCTGAGGTTTTTAGGAGGATCAAATGAGATAAAGCACTTAGCACAGGGCCTGGTACATAGCAGATGACCATTCCCTTCTTTCCCCTTCCAAATCCAGGCTCGGCCCTTTATTAATTTTGTGACCTTGGCCAAATCACTTGTCTTTTCTGGACATCAGCTGCATGACTGACTCCTTTCCACAGAACTTATTCTACAATGTTCTTTTCAACTTCCTTTTATTTGTTGTCTTCTTTGATTAGAAGATAAGCTCCTGAGGGGCAGAGACTATCTTTCTGTCAGCTTGTATTTGTACCCCCAGCCCTTAGGACAGCCCCCAGCATGTACCAAGCACATGATCAATATTTGTTGACTGACTAATCTCTGAATCAGAGGATTTGTATTAAATGATTTATCTTCCAATTCTAAAGCCTATAATCCTGAGACTGCCACTAATGAAATTAAGGAAAAGGAAAAAGCAACAGTAAGTTAACAATAAGGTAAAGACAC
>CM053581.1:110476701-110516841 GCA_028627135.1 Pseudochirops cupreus
CCATAACTATCCCTGTGCTGACCCCAGAAATTCCTAGATAAATTTATCAGGTCTGAATTGTCAAGTCTCTTCCCTTCTCTGGACCTCAGTTTCCCCATATTCAAAACAAAAGAATAAGGTGGGTTTTTTTTTTCAAATTTGATCATTTTATGATTTGGATTTATCACCTTCCTCTCTTTTTCAACATTCTATAGTGATTCTCTGTTGTCTACATCCTTAAATCCACAACCTTCTGCCTTGCTTCACCTTATTTGCCCAAGGTTATAGCTTCCTATTAATCTTTAATATATTATCATTACTTCAGCCAGGCCAAAGTAATTATCGCAATACCATATTATGTTCAATTTATCCAAAACTTTACTCATGCTGCTTCCCTAGATTGAAATTGTTCCCTCCCTTTTTTCCCTCCCCCTTTCTAAGTCCCACCCAGTCTCCAAGACTCATCTTCTTCAGAAAATCTGGCAGAGTGGAAAGAACACTGGATTTGAACTCAAAATACATTTGTTTGAATTTCAATTGTTATTTTTCACTTGTGTGGAATTGACCTTTCTCTTCTTTGATGCCAGTTTCTTAATATGTAAAATAAGGACTATTCGAAAAGATATCTAAGACCTAGATCTAATCAGAAAGTCCCTTTTCTGGCCTACCCCTCCTCAAAGTGACCTTTCCCTTCTCTGGACTCCTATTGAATTCTTAGTCAACATCAACTGTCTTATGTCCATTACAGAGTTCTCTCTCCAAAGATATGGTCGTTGTTCAGTCCTTTCAGTAACGTCTGACTCTCTGTGACCTCATTTGGGGTTTTCTTGACAAAGATACCACAGTGGTTTGTTATTTCCTGCTCCAGTTTATTTTACAGATGGGGAAACTGAGGCAAACTCAGTGACTTGCCTAGTGTTACTGGTCAATTTGAAGCCATGTCTCCCTGACTCCAGGACCAGAGCTCTATCTACCACACTGTTTACCTACCCTCAGATATATCATAAGGTCCTAAGGACAAGATGTAAACCTAGTCCATCAGTATGATAAAATACCTAGTCTAGTGCTAGGTACACAGTAGTTGCCAATTAAATGAGTGTATTGACTAGTTATCCAGAGAGCTAAGCTTAAGTAGAGGAACACCTTGAAAGTGAGATGGTTTACCTCTTGATGGGGTTAGACTCCAGGGTGATGGGTTATGCTGACATCTCCGAGCTATTACACCTCACTGGTTGGTAACATTACCAATTGACTTAAGCAACCGAGAACAAAAGGAATTAAGGAGTGAAGCAGTTTGGTTCTGATGATAGTAAAGAAACCTGAGAGATTTTGCAGGTCAAAATTTCAATGCAGGTTATAACAAGTACTACAGAGTGAAAACAAAGAAGTGACAGGCCCTATTTGGGGTTTTCTTGGCAAAGATACTAAAATGGAGAGAGGAGGCCATTCTCTTGGTTCCTTAAGTAACAGCAATGGATTCTTCCTTTTTACTTCAAGGCTTATTTGGATGTCTTCAAAAACAAAATGAATCTCTCAGGGACCTTATAACACCTACTCATTGACTTTGCCAGCTTGGGTAACCTATTTAACTGCTCCAATCCCCCCAACTTCCTTGTCAACCTAACACCATTATTATAGGCTGGATGATTGAACTGAAACAAGCAGAGAATAAAACAAATACACCTGTGTTTATGTGTAAAATGAGGAGGGTGAGTAGTTACTAGATGGCCTTTAAGATATCCCCCAGCTCTGAAAATGTCTGATTCTATGTTTATCTCATCAACTTTGGAGATCTTATATTCTCTCTGGCAATGGAATATAAAATATTTATACCCCTTTTAGTTTTCCCTTATGGCCAGAGGACAAAACGAGAGGAAAGTATATGAAGAAAAACAAAGAAGATAGTCTGATAAAATATTCAGAAAATGGCAAGGAATGTGGCAAAATGAGTCAAAAGACAAAAGTGGAAAAGAAAAATATACAAAGAGAGTTATAGAGACAAAGACAGAGAAATGAATAAAGCAAAAGTCAAGACCACACCACCAGCAACATCTATTCAGCATGGCTGATGACAATGGAATACCTAGGTTGCTACGGGTCATAGATACTTGATTAAAAAAAAAATCAGCAAGTCCATTTATATTCAGCAGAAGTTACATCTTCCTCACCCTACTATCAAGTCTGCAAACAGAGAACACAGACAGAGGATCTAGATTTGGAGAAGACCTTGTTGATCACTTGGTTCATTCACATCAGGCTCTTCATTATTCTATTTGGGGTTTTCTTGGCAAAGATACTGGAGTGGTTTGCCATTTCCTTCTCCAGCTCATTTTATAGATGAGGAAACTGAGGCAAAGAGGGGTAAAGTGATTTGCCTGGGGGTCACACAACTAATAAATATCAGAGGCCAGATTTGAACTCAAGAAGTCTTTCTGAGTCTAGGCCTGGTACTTTACCTACTGCACCACCTAGCTGCCCAGGAGAGGGCCTTAGTGAACATCTATCTTCTTCAATTGTGTTCATTTCATGAATGAGGACTACAAGGTCTGGGACAAAAGAAACATTCTTTATCCTCGTGCTCCCAGGAGTTCAGGAATGCCTGACTAGAAGACTTTATCCATCTGTGAGTAGAGCTAAAAAATAAAATAAAATAATCTGAGCTGTTCTGGTTGCTAAGAATTCTGGGCACTGATGAGAACTGTCCCCAGATTAGACTAATTAGGCTTTTGTTAGAAAGTGCTGCTCAAAGGCTTCCCCTGTCTCTGTTCTTTAGAGATGATGCCTAAAGAAAAAGATATTACTCTTTCAAACACTAAAATATAAATGGTGGTAAATTAAGACTGTAATAAGTGTTAGTTTTTATTTGTTATAAATTACCTTCCTTTTATAGAATTAAGGAAGTTTAGGGAAGGGGTCAATATCACATAAAATAATAAATTGGGATAAAAATTGTGTCATTTCTCTTCCCCCTCTCCCAACAAGTACACTGACAGGCTAAACTACTGTTCTAGAATTCAGTTGTAAGTAGGAAGACAGGAATGAGTATTCGGTTTTCCAGAACAGGGTTTCCATTCCTTTTTACTGAATGGTACAGATGCCTATTTTTCCCTCATACATTAGAAAGCAATGTAGGAAAATATTTCTATCAATACGTCTGATAAGATTTTGATATCTGAAATACATAGATAACTAATAGATAGATAAAGATGGCACTATATCTATATCCCAGAACCATTCTTCACTAGAGAAGTAATCAAATGATAGAATTTTTAAAAGAATTACAAAGTAGTAAAACAAAAAATATTGAAAATACCCGCAATCATTTATAATGAGGAATTTTATTCAAAACATTTTATTCAAAATAATTCTGAAGTTTCACAGATTCAGCAAATTGGCAAGGATGATTGGAAATGGAAGTAGTTAATGTTAGTGAAAAGATAAGCACACTAATGCATTGTTTGTGGAGCTGTGAGCTGGTATAATCACACTACCATTCTGGGAAATAATGTGATGTTATGCAAATAAAGTGACTAACATGACCGTACCCTTTGAATGAGAAACTCCACTCCTTGGCATATATTCCAAGGTCATTATTAACAGGAAAGTTTCCATATAGAACAAAATCTTTATAGCAGCACTTTTCATGGTAGTAAAGAACTGGAAACAAAGTGAATGCCAATAAATTAAACATTTAAAATTATACATGAAGATAATGGAAAATTACTATGCTCTAAGAAACAATAAATGTGATAAAAAGATTGAAAGATTCACAAGAATTGATACAAGGTAAAGTAAACATAGCCAGGAAAACAAAATACACAATGATAAAAACAATGTAAATTGAAAAAAAAAAATAAAGAACACAAAATAAAGATGAGTCTGTGAAATTATAACAAATAATTTATCAAATCAGAACAAATAATTTATGTTCAGTTGCTCGGTTGTGTCTGACTCTTCATCACCCCATGGACTATAACACACCAAGTCCTTCCACCCTTCTCTCTCTCTCAAAGTCTATCCAAACTCATATTCATTGTTTCCATGACACTATCTAGCCACCTCATCCTTTATGATCCCCTTTTCCTTTTGCCATAACAAATAAGCTTGCCCCCATACAAGAGATAAATTTTCCCCTGCCCCTCTTCCTAACTGTTCCTGAGACTTTCTCGGACTTTCAAAACTATGACTCCTAGCTGGGTATCTTCACACCCTCATCCCTCCTCTATCCCAGTTCTATTTTTATGTGTGTTGTCTTACCCCTACTAGAATGTAAGCTCCTTAAGGGCAAGGACTGAGTGAGAGAGATATTGAGGCAAAATCTAGGTGATAGAAAAACAAAAGATAACAATGAAAGCCAAAAAGGAGTAGGATCAGAGATCATAGACTTAGGCAGCACATCAACTTCCAGGTGCCCTAATTGCTACATTATTTTTCTTATATCACATTTAAGTGCTTCTTTGCAATTTCTATGTATTGATCCTAGTGCTACCTGTTGTGGCTAAGCAGAACATTTCTAATCCCTCTTTCATAACACAACCCTTCAAATACTTAAAGACAGCTAAAGGTTTATATTCTCTAAACAACCCAACTTTCTTGAAATAGTCCTCCTGTAGCCTGGCTTTCTATGCTCTTACCAGCCTGGTGACCTTTGTCCTTCCTGCGAAGCTTTTAAGCTTCATATCTAGTCCTAGGTTTCAAATCCAAGAGCAATTTCCATGATTCTAAAAGTGAATTACTGTAAGAGAATCCATTTCCAAAAGGCCACTTGCTGAAAGGCCATGAACCCTATTATTTTTTTACTTTCACAATGATGAAACATTGTGAGGGGTTTTTGAAGGAGATTGTACAGTTTACACCACCCAGAGATCTTTGTGAAGAGACATGACAACTACTTAATAAATAACTCAAAGTTCTATAGAGTTTTGAGAATTATAAAGCCCTTTCTTCATGATGACTCTGTCAGATTAAGTAACCCAAGCATTGTTCTCACCCAATCAATTAATAAGCATTTATTAAGCGACCACTGCATTCCAGACACTGGAGATATAAAGACAAAAATGGAACAATTTCTGAAGGATCTTCCATTCTAATAGGCAGGACAGCAAGCACATATATAAGTATATACAGAATAAATATTAAGTATTTAAATACAAAGTAGTTTGGGAAAGAAGTCATTAGAAATTGGAAGATATCAGGAAAGTATCACATAGAAAGCAGTATTGTGCACTGCATCTTGGTGGAAGAGAGGTGTTCTACAAGAATAAGGTTAGGAGGGAGTACATTCTATGTCTCAGGCATGGCCAAGGCAATGGAATGGCTGTGGAAAATGAGAAACAGAGTACAACGTGTGAGAGATGGAAGAAAAGTTTGGAAGGATCACACAGTGAAGAGGAAGTAATGTTTCATCATGAGGATGAAAAGTTATGTTGAGGTCAGGTTTTTAAATGCTACACAGGGCAGTTTATGTTTTATCCCAGAAGTAAGAGAGGGCCACTGGCAAGAGAGTGACACCATCAATTCTGCATCTAAGAAAAAATCCCATTGACAACTGTGTGGGAGATGAATTAGGAAGGGGAAATGTTTGAGACTTGGAGATCAGTGAGGAGCCTTGTGCAATAATCTAGGTAAGCAGGGATGAAGGCCTGAAGTAAGGGGGTATCAGAGTGAGTAGAAAAAGTGGGTCAGATACAAGAGACGGTGGGGTAGACAGATTTGGTAAGTAATTAGATATTTAGAGTGAAGGAGAGAAAAGAGTTGAAGATAACAAGGCTATGAATGTGAGCAACCTTTTTTCTTAGAAAAAGGGAAGTCTAGGAGAGGGGAGGGTTAGAGAAGAAAGATAATGAGTTCTGTTTTAGACATGTAAATTTTGAAATACCTAGTTTGAAATGTCTAATAAGGGGAGGGCAAAACCAAGATAGCAGAGTAGCAGGAAGTACAGCTGAGTTCTCTAACACAACTCCACAAAGATCTGGAAAATATACTAGACTGAGATCTGATTGGGAAATCTAAGAAAAAAAACAAAATGATCACAGTGAGTCATATTTCCTACCCTGGCTATCAACAGGGGAAATGAGGGACCTCATTTGTGGGGATGAGAGCTAGCCAGCAGTATAGCACATGGAGTATTCCAGTGTTCAGAAACTGCAAGAAGACCAACACTATGTACTAAGGCAAAAAGAGGTCCCAAATAAATCTTTATAGATTTCAGAAAAGAAAAAGAAAAAAAACACAACTGGACTAGCTATAAATGAATGCCCAAAGTGGGAGGGGGAAACGTATGATCAGATAGATTTATAAGAAATTCTATTAAACAATTTTAAAAACAATTGATTCCAAAATTACATAAGCTGTTTAGGAAAAAAAAATAGGAAAATAAAAAGTTTCAACATTTTCCTGCCATGATACAAACATGGTCTTAATACCTAAACCATGGAGGGTCAAATAGAGAAAACTATAGATCCATATCCCTAATGAATATCGATTTAAAAACTAATAAAATATTAGCAAGGACTCTATAGCAGTATATCACAAAGATCATACTCTATGACCACAGATTTGATTTATACTAGTAATATAGGATTATTTCAGTGTTTGGAAAACTATAGACGTAATTGACAATATTAATATCACAAACAACAAAATCATATTATTATATCAATAGATAACCAAAAAAGCTTTTAACTAGATACAACACACACCTGTTTAAAAAGAAACTAAAAAGCAGAAGAATAAAAAGATATTTCCTTAATGTGATAAGTAGTATATATCCAAAACCAAGAGTCACCATTATCTGTAGTAGGGGATTAACTAGAGGTTTTTCTTATCAGATTAGGCATAAAGCAAAGATGTCCATTGTTATCATTACTATTTGATATAATCCTAGAAATGCTAGCTTTAACAATCAGACAAAAGAAGGAAATTGATGGAATAAGCATAGTCAAAAAAAAGAAACAAAATTATCTCTTTTTAGACAATATAATGGTATAGAGAACTCCAGAGTGTCAACTAAGAATCTAATTGAAACTAACATTCATATAGTGATTTAAGCTTTGCAAAGCACTTTAAAAATAATTATCTCATTGAAACAATTTAAAACTTTAGCAAAATTGCAAGATATAAAATAAACCAACATAAATCACCAGCACTTCTATATCTTATCAACAAGACCCAGCAAGAAATATAGAAAAAGAAATTCCATTTAAGATAACTATGGAAAATATAAAATATTTGAGAGTCTACATATTCCTAGATACAAACAACCAGTAAAGAAATAGAAAAATTAATAATACCATATATAGATACTCAACATATAGTAGTAGATGAATCTAGCAGCCTAATGATAAACTTGAAGATTCGAATAACTGGGAAAGAATTCACTATTCAACAAAAACTGTTAGGAAAACTGGAAAGCAGACTGACAGAAACTAGGTATAGCTCAATATCTTACACCATATTCTATATACACTATAGTAAGATAATTTCCAACTGGGTGCTTGGCTTAGACACAAAGGGTGACATCATAAACCGATTAGAAATGCAAGGAAAAAGTTATATGGAAGACCTATGGATATAGGAAAAGTTCATGCCCAAATGAAAGATAAAGGTGATCACAACAGATAAGATGGACAATTTTGATTATATAAAATTTAGAAGATTTTGTATAAATAAAACTAATGTAGCTAAAATTAGAAAAAATAGGGTAAATAGGAAATGTAATCTATGCATTGTTTCTCTGATAATCTCATTTCTAAAATAAGCAAAAAATTATTCAAATTTAGAACTATAAGATCAATTCTCCATTTGGCAAATGGAAAATTAGCTAAAGGATATTAATGTGCAGTTTTTAGTGGAAGAAATCCAAGTTAATGATAGGTAAATGAAAAAAAAATGTTCTAAGTCATTAGCATGGAGAAATGAAAATTAAAACAATTCTGAGGTAACATCTCATGCCCTTCAGATTGCCAAAGTTGAAAAAAAGAGAAAATGATAAATGTTGTTGAGGTTATGAAAAGAGGTACATTTATGCACTGTTGGTGGAGCTGTGAACTAGTACAGTCATTCTGGAAAACAATTTGGAACTATGCCCCAAAGGCGGCTGAAATATGCATACTCTTTGACCTAAATGATACTACTGCTATTAAGTTTTTACCCCAAAGTCAACAAAGATAGAGGCAAATAAACTATACATACAAAAGGGGAAAAAAAAAGGATTTAGAGCAGCTTTTAGCGTGGTGACAAATAATTGGAAATGGACTGATGGGATATTATAAACTGGGGAATGGGTGGACAAATTATGGTACAGAAATGTGATAGAATACCATTGCACTATCACACATCTGATGGGGATAATTTCAGAGAAACCTATGAAAACTTATATGAACTGACATAGAGCAAAAGGAGCAGAACAAAGAGAACAATTTGGGCAATAATAACAACATTGTAAAGACAAACAATTATGAAAGACTCAGGGATACTTATCAAATGGAATGATGAATCACAGTTCCAGTGGATTCATTATGAAACATGCTGCCTACCTCCTGATAGAAAAGGGATAGACTCTACAGAGTGAAACATTTTGTAGGCATGGCCAATATAGGAACCTTCTTTGATTGACCATATATGTTTCAATAGGGGTTTTGTTTTCCTGGCTTTCTCAATGGCAGTGGGAAGAGATAGGAGGGAGAGAGGGTAGATTTTCATTAGAAAATATATTAACTAACACAAAAAGAATTGCAGGATTGAAGTTCAAGAGAGAGATTGGAGCTGGATATATTAATAAAACTCTAAGTTAGTTATCTGCAGAGAATTGACAATTTTACCCATGGGCACCATTGAGGCCACTAACACAGTATAGAAAAAAGAGAAGAAAAAGAAGAGGGCCCAGGACAGAGTCTGCAATACCTACCTGCCATGATATGGCTGATCTTTGAGTGAAGAGAATTGACAAACATGAATATTAAGCAATTGGTCCAAAGTTAAATTTCAAAGCCAGGTTTGAATTCAGGCTAACTTCAAATTCAGAGATCTTTTCACAACATCAGACATCTTTACACAATATCATTCTTTCTAAGCACAATACCCAGTCTTTACATGGCTATACCTGAGCAGATCACCCCTATTTTGAAGCACAGCAACATTCCAACAAATCAATACTAATTTTAATGCCCTTATGCCGTGTCAAAACATCATCATTTTTCCAAAAATGGAAGAAAAATTCCCATGCTCAAGATACTTGTGCTTATAGCCATAAGTCTTGGCCTGCATTCTGGCTTCCTGAAACTATGTATGTCTAAAGAAGCCAGGAAACAGACTTGACCAAGATGCCCAAATGGTTTTTGGGTAACCCTCCTCTAGTAAATATCAGTCTTAGTGTAACTAAAATATGATTAATCAGGTAGACAGCACAGTGGATAGAGCACCAGACTGGAAACAGGACGAATCAAGTTCAAATCCTACTTTGGACACTTTTTAGCTACATGACTCTAAGCAAGTCATTTACCTCTCCCAGTGTCCATTTTGCAACTGTAAAATAAAGATAATAATAGAATCAGATAATGTTTGCAAAGTGTTTTGAAAGCTTTAAAATACTCTGTAAATGCTAGCTATTATTACTGTTGCTGTTGCTATTTTTATAAATTAAGTTGTTTGAGAGGCAGAATGATGTAGACTCAGTAGACCTGAGTTCATGTCCTAATAGCTTCAATTTCCTTATTGGCAAAATGGGGATAATATTGCTGGCTCTACTTCTGCCTCTAGTGTGCTTTGGTCCTTCCCTTGCCTGTCTCTTGCTTTGTATTCTGACTGCATTTTAACTCTTTCTGTGTCTCAGATCTTGCCTGGACTTACAATCTCTTTATGGCCACACTATCCTTTCTCTCCATTGCTCCCAGGGCCAATTCATCACAAGGTGCAAGTCAGTGCTGATGTTTATTACTCTGTGAGTCCTACAATAGCCAGGATTATATTTTAGCTAAATTCTGCATCTCTCTCAAAGCCCAGAATAATCTTCTGCATACAGTAGGCACATAATGAATGTATTATGGCATTATACATTATAGTGATGATGTGCTCTGGCAGGCAAAAAAAGACCACGTATGTATGAAGTGTTCTTTATCATATTTAATGACAAGTATTCCTATTTACCTAACATTTTGACTAATCTGAACATGAAATTCAATTAAGATGATGATTTAAAATATGAACAGTGATAAAAATGACATTTATAATATTAGGACAAATCAGCAAAGGAATCCTCTACGTGCACTGTATACTCACATTTTCTGATCGCAGCTTCTTGGCTGGACACCCACCATCTATAGGATGGAGCATGTAATAAAGTCGGACTTTGCTTGCATGTTTTCGACTCTGTGGAAGAAAATTGAAAGCATACATGGGTGAAAAGAGGTTCCATAATCGTGGCAAGATAAAAACAAAAATACCAGTGAACTGTAAAGAGTACAGGATTTGGAGTCAGAGGGTCTAAGTTCAAGCCCTCAATCTGCTACTTGCTCTCTCTTATAACCTTGGTAAAATCACTGAACACCTTTTGGGCTCAGTTTCCTTAACTGAAAAATGAAGGGGTCTAACTAGATGTCACCTAAAGTATCTTATAGTTTGACACTGCACATCCTTTCATTTCTGGTAAATCACTTTTTACACACACACACACACACACACACACACACACACACATTCTTTCACCTGAGTGGCACAGTGGATAGAGCACTGGACCTGGAGTCAGGAAGACCTAAGTTCAAATCTAGTCTCAGAAGTATACTCAGCTTTCTTAGTTTTAAAATGGGGGACATTACTATAACATACCTTCTAGGGTTGTTGTCAGGATAAAATAATTCTTACAAATTTTTGTAAATATTTGTAAATCAATTTGTAAACTTTAAGATGCTATACAAAAGCCAGCTATTATTAGTAGTGCTACTTAGTACAATGCTGGCACAGAGAAGGCCCTTAAGAGCTATTTGTTGTTTTTATTATTAATATTTTACATTCATAACAAGCCCATGAGGTAGGTAGTATGGAGAGTATTGTTCCACCTTTACAAGAAGAAGCCACAAGTGGTTAAGTGATTTACAAAGAATCACACAAATAGTATAACTTCAGAGTTAGAAAACAGAAACAATGTGGAAATTTGAAAGCTATTGAGATGTTTTTCCATTGGAGAAGAAAAGGTTGGAAACAGGGGAAGGAAATTTGTTATCATCTGCTCTGACACATATAAGAAATTGCTGCATAAAAAAAATGATAGCCAATGGTAGTTAAATATCAGCCTCCACCTCATGGTCCCTCTTAGAGCTTCCCAGCCATCAAATTGGGAGCTGTCTTCTAGGAACTACTTTGTTACGAAAGATGCCCTTCCCCCCAGGGCCTTAGGGTAGAAAGAACACTGAACTTGGAGTCAAGATACCAGAGTTTGAAACTCAGTCCTAACATAGTTCTATGTTCTCGGGCAACTCACAATTCCTTTGAGCTTTAGTATTTTATCTGGAATCATCACAGAATAACACTTCTTATACTAACTAGCTCATAGGGTTATTGGAAGGAAAATGCTTTGTAAATCTTAAAGCGCTATACAAATGTAACATTATTATTTTTACTTGTCCTCAGTAGCAATATATTGGAGAGGCAATGGGCGAATGCAATTTCAGGTACGTGGAAAAGATATAGGGTCAAATTATGTCCTTCTTAGGAGGTATGTAATCCAAGATCTATTGTTCCCTCTATACAACCCCTTGAACTCAAACCTGTCCCTGTCTAATAATAATAGCTGGTATTTATGTAGCAATTTCCACTTTGCAAATGGCAATACTTAGCTTATCTCATTTGAGCTTCATAAAAACTACAGTAACTATTATCCCCATTTTGTAGAGGAGAAAACTGAGGTTCAGAGAAGTTATTTTATTTGAGTATAGTCACATAACTGGTATGAGAGATGGGATTCAAACCTAAATGATACCAATTCCAAATCTAGAAGTCTGTTATTTAGAAGGCAATTTCCCAAAGAATTCTCCCTGAGAAAGCTCTACATTCACTTCCCTGAAAGCCGGTCATAAACCCAGTCCAATCCCAAAGGCCACATAGATCTATACTGTTTTCATCAGAGAAGCAAAAACCATAAGAGATCTTTTTCTCATATGGTTACATCCAAGGAAAAAAAAAAGGTAAATTAATCTACCCTTGTAAACAATCCCAACAGTGTGACAAAGAAAACAAAATCTACTGGCTTTGGAGTCAGAGGAACAGGGACTAACTCCTACCACTATCATGTGCTGACCATGGAATTAATTTAACTTCTTTGGGCCTCAGCTCACTCATCTATAAAATGAGGATTTTGAGCCAGATGGCCTCAAGGGTGCTTTCAAGCTCTCAATCTATGATTCTATGATCAAGCCAAACAAATGATTGGTGATTAGAAAGGATGAGTTGTGCTAATCCACATATCACGTAGAGTTTCATTTGTACAAACTGAGACTTCTATGACTGCAGAAATTTTGCCCTCCATAGAATTTAGAGAATTTTTTTCTTAGAAGAGACCATAGAGGTCATCTACATCAGCACTCACTTTTCAGATAAGAACAACTCTCAGAGATTTGCCCAAGAACAGAGAATTAGTCAGTGGCAGAAGGAGACCCAATCCAGGTCTCCTTTCTAGTACTGAATTCTTTACCCTGCAGTGAAATACCATGTAAAATGAGCAACAAGACCTAAGCAATTTTCTGTATTTCTAGCTCAACTGAAAGAGAACTTCAGACTTTTACAAGGAAATTAGATTGATTACCATTTTGGCTAAGTTTGGAGATATTTTCATACTGTACTGGTGCCAACCCCTAAAAAGGAGCTATGCAACAGAGAGATACTATTCAGGAAGGGATACTTACTTTTAAAAAGTCAGGTTCTCTTACTCCTATATCCTAGAAATCCTTGAAGATTTCCTCATGACACTACACATGTGTATATGGAAAGGGTTTCAACAGTCAGTGATTCCAACTCATAGTTGACTGAGAATTCCCTCTTCAACAATTCCAATTATTAAAATAATAGACATTTATTTATATGCTTAAATATCCTCTTGGATTTTTCTCATGTCCACTCCAAGACAGCCATCCTTAATAACAAAGAATTTTTAAACAAATAAATATTTTTAAGGAGGAAGAAAAGAAAAAACAAATTCCCAAGACTGATTAACAGTTTGAAATGATCTGATTTGACAGCTCTGATAAGTAGTCATCTAGTCTTCATTTGAATACTTCTAGTGATAGGGAATTCACTGTCCACTAAGGGGGCTCATTCCACTAAAGAGTACTCAAATCAACTAAAAAAAACTAGTTGAAACAATTAAAAACTTCAGCAAAATTGAAGGATATAAAATAAATCCACATATATCATCAGCAATTCTATATATCACCAACAAAACCCAGCAACAAAAGAGAGAAAGATAAATTCACTTAAAATAACTACAGACAGTATAAAATACTTGGGAGTTTACCTGCCAAGACAAACCCAGGGATTATATCAACACAATAAAGACACAAATAAAGACAAATCTAAACAATTGGAGAAATATTAATTGTTCATGAATAGGCTGAGTCAACATAATAAAAATGACAATTCTACCTAAGTTAATTTACTTATTCATTCCATACCAGTCAAACTATCAAAGATTATTTTATAGAGCTGGAATAAATGGTGACAAAATTCATCTGGAAAAACTAAAAGTCAAGAATATCAAAGGAATCAATGAAAAAATGTGAAGGAAGGTGGCCTAGTCGTTCAAAATTTTAAACTATTATATTACAGAGTGGTAATCATCAAAACAACCTGGTACTGGCTAAGAAATAGAATGGTAGACCAGTGGAATAGATTAGGTACACAAGACATAATATTAAATTACCATAGTAATCTAGGGTTTGATAAACCCACAGAACCAAGCTTTTGGGGTAAGAACTCAACATTTGTCAATAATGACTGGGAAAACTGGTAATAAGTTTGACAGAAACTAGGTGTAGACCAATATCTCTTACTGTATAACAAAATGAGGTCAAAGTGGATAAGTGATTTAGACATAAAGGGTGATATTATAAGTAAATAACAGAAGAATGGAAAAAATGGACTTGTCAGTTCTATAGATAAGAGAGGAGTTTATGGTAAAACAAGAGATAGAGAGAATCATGGGAAGTAAGATGGATAATTTTGATTATATGAAATTAAAAACCTTTTGCATAATCTAATGTAGCCAAAATTAGAAGGAAAACAGGAAATGGGAAGAAAAAATTTGCAACAAGTTTCTCTGATAAATATTTCATTCCTCAAATATATAGAGAACTGTGCCAAATTTTTTTTAAAAAGATCTATTTCCCACTTGACAAATACTCAAAAGAAATAAACAGGCAATTTTCAGAGGAATTAAAGGCTATAAATAGTCACATAAAAATGTTCTAAATTATTACTGAATAAAGAAATGAAAATTAAGACAAATATGAGATATCACCTCACATCTATTGGAGTGGCAAACATGACAGAAAAGAAAAATGGCAAATATTGGAGAAGATGTAGGAAAATTGGGACACTAATGCACTATTGGTGAAGTTGTGAATTAATCCATCCATTCTGAAGAACAGTTTGGAACAAAGTTGAAAGGGCTATAAAATTGTGCATACCCTTTAATCCAGAAATATTACCACTAGGTCTGTATCCAAAAGAGACAAAGATGAAGGGAAAGGACCTATTGGAACAAAAATATTTTTAAGAGCTCTCTTGTAGTGGCAAAGAATTAGAAATCTAGGAATGCCCACCAAATTGGGCAATGGCTAAACAAGTTGTGGTATATGATTGTGATTGAATACTACTGTGCTAGAAGAAATGATAAGCAGGTGGATTTCAGAAAAACCTAGGAAGATTTATATGATCTCATGCAAAGGGAAGTGAACAGAACCAAGAGAACATTGTACACAGTAGCAGCAATATTGTAAAGATGATCAACTGTGAAAGAATTAGCTACTCTGATCAAGACAATGGTACAAGACTATTCCAAAGGGCCTGTGATGAAAAATGCTACACACCTCCAGAGAGATAATTGATGAACTCTGAAGGAAGATTAAATCACACTTTTAAAAAATTTCTTTATTATTTTACTTGATTTTTGCAACACGGGTAAGATGAAAACATGTTTTTACGTGACCTCACATGCATAATCAAAATTGAAGTGCTTGCCTTCTCAAAGAATGGGGGAGGGAAGACAAGGAGAAAGAGAATTGGGGACCAAAATGTTTTTAAATTGTTAAAAAAAAAAGCATATAATTCAGAAATAATGAACTAAAAATATTTTTTTTAAAAGAAGAGTGCTCTGTTTTCAAATTGTTTTTCCATATGTAAAGGAAAAACTGCCCTTAGTTGTAACCTATGACATCAACACAAAAATAATCCTATTCTAGCCCATGACATGCTTGAAGACTTGATTACATCCCCTTTAAATCCTCTCTTCCCCAGGCTAAACATCACCCATTTCCTTCCCCATCTTCTTTTACAATTTGTTCTCTAGTCGCTTCATCATCTGGATCATTCTTCCTTTGGATGAACTCTACTTGTCAGTGTCTCTTCTAAAATATGGTACAAAAGCATGAATATAATACTGAACATGTGGCCTAACCAGTGCCAAACACAACAGGACTATGACCTATGTCATTATGGATAACACTTTGTTTCTATTAATGAAGCTTAAAGTTACATTAGCTCCTTTGGCTGTTATGCCACACTGATGATTCATGTTGCTTAGCCATGGGCAGGGTGCCCACACACAGGAGTGTTGGTGTCCACCTTCATCTAATTTCATTCTGGGAAAGAATCATAAACCTTGGATCCAGGAGAAAAAGTCTTCTCATTTCCAATTAGAAAAGCAAATACCTAAGTCTCTATAAACTACTTTAAAATATTGAGCAAATGATCTATAAAAGTCTCCTCCTATTCTAAAACTTTTGATCTTATGATTTACTGCCTATAATTACTTGGAAGTCTCACCTGTAAAAGGAGACCTTTCTCATAGATTTTTCCACTGGCCTCAGTGAAGTTCACCTCTACCAAAAGATGCTGCTAAACAGAGAGGGAGGCACGTGGCTCTGAATCCTGAAACTGACACTTACTAACCACATGACCATGAACAAGCAAGACATTTCAGCTCGCTGACATTCCACTCCCTTTCCTGTAAAAGTGGAGATAACAATTACTTTAGTATTTATCTCACAGTGTTATTCTTGCAAATTTTAAAGTGCAACATAATCGTAGACTAGTGTTATCACTATTATTATTAATAAGAAAATTCAGCCTTAAAAAGCCACTATTTGAATAGTAGCAAGGATCTCTGGATTTCAGAGACAGGAACCATGGTCGATGCTGTCTTTTTACAGTTTTGTAGCATGTAGTATGCACTTTGGGTAGCCTTCCTTTATCAGAATCTTTCATTATATCAAATTTGCCTCTTTGAAATAAGAATTTGAAAGAATTATAATAGCTAACAATAATGCA
Organism: Pseudochirops cupreus; assembly: GCA_028627135.1. Lineage (NCBI taxonomy): Eukaryota > Metazoa > Chordata > Mammalia > Diprotodontia > Pseudocheiridae > Pseudochirops > Pseudochirops cupreus. Next base: position 110,493,217 of record CM053581.1, read on the forward strand.
GGGCTTACTATTTTGCCAGGCACTGTGTGAAGAGCTTTCAAATTGTTATGTCATTTTTTATGATGGAAAATGCTATCCACATCCAGAGGAAGAACTATGGAGTCTAAAGGCAGATTGAAGCACATTATTTTCTCTTTTTTGTTTTTTCCTTTTCATGAATTTTACCTTTTGTTCTCATTCTGCTTTCACAACATAGCTAATGGGGAAATATGCTTAATATGATTGTAAATGTATAGTCTATATCAGATTCCATGCTTTCTTGGGACTGGAGAAGGGTGAGGGGGAAAATCTGGGACTCAAAATCTTAAAAAAGGAAATTTGAAAGCTAAAAAAATAAACAAACAAATGAACAATTATTATGACATTTAACCCTCATAACAACCATGAGAGGTAAGTGCTATTATTATCTCCATTTTACAGATGAAGAAACTGGAGTATACAGAAGGTACATTACTTGCCCAGGGTTACATAGTTACTAAGTGTCTGAGGTGAATTTGAACTTAAGTCTTCCTGACTCCAGAATCCAAGCTCTATACATTGTACTGAAACAATGTTGTTGATGAATATCAATTGAAATAGTTTTGGGGGGTGGGGGAAGAGTGGAGGCAAGGCAATCAGGGTTAAGTGACTTGTCCAAGATCACACAGCTAGTAAGTGTCAAGTGACTGAGGCCAGATTTGAACTCAGGTCTTCCTTACTCCAAGGCCAGGGCTCTATTCACTGTGCCACCTAGATGCTCCATCTGAAATATTTTAAAAATAATTTGTCTCTTTGACACATGAGCCCATTTCCCCTAGTTTTGTGCTCAGAGGCCAAGCAAAAGAAATTCAAACTCTCCTCCCAAGGATAGTCCTTAACATACCTGAAGAGACAGTTATCACGTCTCTCATTTCCTACGTTTTTCTTCTCTAGACTAAGCATTCTCAGTTCCAAAACCAAGTAAATGTCCCTCACTGATTTGGTCTCAGCTTTCTGGATATTCATCAATGTCTACAAATGTGGTTCCTGGACCTGAACACAAAGCTCCAGAAGAAGTCTGGCCCCATCATATCATTCATTCTCACATGAAAATAAATACATGCATAATTTGGCAGGAGGGGGACCAGTGGGAGAAGAGGAAGGAAATACTCAATAAACAAAAACCCTATTGTTGAATTACAAACGTGCCTCAACTACCAACGTCTTTAGTCACTAATGGATTCACAGCAGTTTTGATCATTTCTTTTCCTGTGCTTTTTAGTTAATGAGTTGTTGGTTTTGTCAAACAGTGAATAAGTCACTTGGCAGTCTTATCCTTTGAGAGCACCCTTTTACCCAGGAACATAATTTGGTAAAAAGTGAAACACAAAGATAAGACCCTTGTCTGCCAAAGAGACCACATTGTGTGACTTCCATATCATTACAGTTCAGTTCACTGTGAAAACACAGTGGTGAGCAGATAGGTGATATAAAGGACCATGACATGACATCCAGTTTGGATCAGCAGACTCAGGGCAGCCCTATTTTAGAGTATATCTTTATTGTTCTGCTTTAGGGTAACCATTGTAGGCTACCCCTGTATGTCCTTCTGACCTGTGACTACCCCACAAAGGTTGCAATGGGCTGTGGCGGCGCATTTTTAAATGACTGGTTTTGATGAAGTGCCATCATGAAATTCAATTTCTATAGAGCTTTATACATCACCAAGAGCCTTCTTCTTGACTGCCCTGAAATATAGGTACCCACATATGATTATCTGTGGTCCATAAAGAAGGAAACAAATTAATGAAAGGGCAATGACTTGTTCATAATTACATTAATTAGTAAGTAGTAGAGCAAGGATTTGAATCTAGATCTTCTTACTCTGAGTCCAATGCTCTTTCCAGTGCATTCTAGTACCACTCTGGGAATCCATATTTTAATTAACAGTATCCATGGAAAATAAGATAGATATGAAGAACTACAACTAGTAATTTTAGTGCTTGGATTAAGTACCACAGCATTCTTCCAGGGCAACCAGGAACAAGCATGCCCTCCATTGCGAGTAGACAGGGTACCATCCTGTTAACATTGGAAGGGAGTGAGGGGAAGGGGAGAACAGGATCAAAAGATACTCTGGAACATTTTTACAATGCAAGGCTATTCAGAAACCACAGCTTGGGTGGGGGGGTGGTATCTAAGACCACCTCAGTCTGCCATTTGGTATCTTTCTATTTTAGGTAATTATTCTTGCCAACTAGGTTCTAAGCTCTTGTTTCTATGCTGCTGAGGGATGCAAGTGACTGTGAGCTCCCTCTAAATTTGGGGCCCAGAAGCAAAGCCCTAGTCATCCTGTCCTAGTTACGACCCTATATATAAAAAACTCTAGGAATGACTGTTCCTATTTGTACTGGCTTAATGAAGCTTGCATATTATAGGATGTTTGTAAAAGGTATATATAGATGGAGGAACACAGTGGACATTGTACACTAGAGATGAGGGTGATGACACATTTTTTCATTTTATGTTCAAAACAACCTTATGAAATAGGGGCTTCTGAGGGTATTATTCTTGTTTTACACAAGAACTTAAGTCACCTGCTCATCTTCATATAGCTACAAAGGTCATTTATGTGATTTGAACCCATATATTTCCTTACAACAAATCAGTGTTTTGGCTGCCTCTTTACCCATTACTTGGGCTGCAGGCAAATACTACTTGGGATTTGGGGGCAATGTTGTAGAACAGTAACAGTGCTCAGACATCAAACCAGCTTTATCTTTGGGATATTCACCATGTAGCATATAGGAGGAAACTGTCAGATGAGGCTCAAAAGAGGATTTCAGCAGCTTAGATACAAGGATTTGTATTCCTTGACGTCCACCCCCCACCCCTACTTCATTCTTTTTGGTCCAAACTGCTCAGTCTCATGTAGAGACAGGCAGGCTCTGCTGCCATTGTCTATATCCAGGAGGGTCTATTGGTGGGTCCCTAACTGGGTCTTATGCTTCTGCAAAACCTGGGTACAAAAGGCATCAAGAAAAAGATTTGTGCAATGATGATTTATGTGCTACAAATTCAATCTAGAGCTGCCTGTTTGAGCCTGAATAGCTGGGTTCAATTCTCCTTCCCTTGGCAGCTGGTACCAGAACATAAAAAAATGTAGCTTGGGGAAGCAAATGTTAAAAACATTCATCATTGTTTTCTACAGTTTTCTAAGTATACCATATGTAGACTGATAAGTGCATGTACATGTTGGTACATTTCCTACAAACCCCAAATATCCACACAATTTCTCTCTAAATCTAGTGGGTATTATTAATATGGTCATAGGTCAGGATCCTTCAAGTTTCAAATTCCTGACTTACTTTGGCCTAAGTTTATACTACAGCCTGTTTTTCCTAGTCAATATTCAGAAACAGCTTCTGAGATCCTCCCCCATCACTTCATTGATCATGGTGACTTCAGAGCCTCAGAAATCACCCAATCCACAAGTTAGACTAGCAGCAACCAACTTTCCTAGAAAGTATGAGTGACTGAGATAATCTCTATTCCTGTTTTGTTTGGGAGATGGGAAGTCAACAAACATCAATGTCTTGATCTATGGATTGGACAATCCTTGAAACTCTGGGCCACATCTTCTTAGTGGAGAGATTTTAGAAATGCTCCCATTTCCCACTACTACCAAGACATGTACATTTCCAGATGTTCTCAGCTAGAACCATTCTTCTGGTCTAAAAGTCAAAGCCAGAAAACACAAAGGATTGGGGGAGGGGGGACTTTCAAAGTCTGCCAACTAAGGAAGACAGAAAACAGAATGAACCAATTTACTTTGTGGTCATTATCTCTACTTTATTTTGCTCCTCTGTGTCCCTCTTCCTCCTGCCCCATATTACTGAATTCTGAGGCATCAGAATTAAATTGCTACAATTAGAGTTACTCCTATTGTTCATCCCTCATTCTCGAAGAAGACTAATTACTTTAGGAGGAGGATGTCTTGATTTGCAAGTGAATTGGATTTAAGTGAGGCAGAAATGTTCAAAGTCATCAGCCTCACCCTTTCCTCCAGAGTTATTGAGGTCCAGGGGCAACACATAAGGTCAGGATGACTGGTGAAGGCTCTGGATGCAGTGGACAACCTTGGCCTTTTTAATCTAAGATCTTTCTCAGGTCTCAATTTGTCTGGGGCAACACCTACTCAGTAATTAAAGGCCAGGTAAGAGTGTAAGTGAAGGTTCTATGACAATTAGTCATGTTCTCATCCCATGCCAGCCCCTGCATTTGGGGTACCAAGCATTCCAAGAAGAGAGAGAGGGCAGTTCAGCAGCTGAAAATGTCCCTCTCCCATGGGCACCAGTGAAACAAATAGGCTATCTATCCATCATCCTTCACTCTCTCTGCATGACCACCTCACCTCCATATCTAGTCATAGATCTATTTGTTGATAAATTTTAGACTATTTTATGTGCACCATTTGTCATTGTTGAAACACTGCAACCCATTTAAGCCCACAATCAATCAATCTATCTATCTATCTATCTACCTATCTATCTACCTATCTACCTATCTATCTATATCACTCCACTACCCATGTGATGACTTGCAAATTTGATTCCTTGGGGATTATTCTACTTCATGAGGCTCACCCATAGAAAATCAATAAAATGATAAAAGTGTTTTTTAAAATGAGATTTTTTTGTTTGTTTGTTTCAGGAAAGAGTTTAAGAATATTAAAAGTGCTATGTGAGTTTCCAAAAAAAGAAAACGGTGAATTCAATATGTTGTCAAAGTGATGTGGCAACCAAATTTTAAAAAAAGCTAATGTGATAAGGGGCTGCATTAAGAGAGGCAAAGCTTCCAGGAAAAAGGAGGGGGCAGTCCCATTGTACTCTGATGTGGTTAGATCATATGTGGAGTATTGTATTCGGTTCTGGGAAGCACATCTTAGGAAGGATAGAAATAAGCTGGAGCCTGGCAACAGAACTGACCCTCCTGCCATGTGGAGATCAGCTGACAAATTGGGGATATTTAGCCTGAAGGAGAGAAGTCTTGGGGTGAACATGTTCCAGTATTGAAAAGGCTGAATCCCTCTGAAAGAAAGATTAGAAACCTTGTGCTTGATTCAGAGAGTGAAAGTAATAAAGAAATGAATTTAGGTTTAGAATAAGGAAAAATTTGCTAAAAGAATGGGCTGCCTCAAGAGATGGTAGATTTTGCTTCTGAAGAGGTCTCCATGAAAAGGCTACAATCCCTTTAGGGACATGTTGGAAAGAGGGTTCTTTTGGGGTTGTGGTTTGAACAAGATGATCACTAAGGTCCCTTCCAAACACAATATCCTCAAACTCTGAAAGATGAAATAAAATCATTTTTACATGTAATTGGGAAAAAATAAAATATTTTTTAAAAGATGAAATGTAGCTTCTTCTATTACTCTGATTTACTTATGAGCTCTGTTGATGCAAAGTATCTAAAATGTATTAACTGATGCACTTTCTTTGTGGATTGTCCTTCAAGGCAAATAGCATAAGCTGAATAACACACATTCTTTATTTGCATAATTTTTATCATACAAATTGTGAGAATGAACATGAGTGGTTGTGAATTTCATGGAATTAGGAAAAATCTAGATGACACAGTGGATAGAGTTGTAGACCTAGAGTAAGGAATTCCCAAGTTCAAATCTAGTCTCAAATATTTATTAGCTGTGTGATATTGGGCAAGTCACTTAACCTGTTGTAATAGGAATGGGAATTTGAAGATCTTCCCTGCCCCTTAATAAGACTAAGAGAATTTGAAGACCTTTCCTGCTTTAAAAATAAACTCTGCTTGCTTTAAAAATAAACTAAAAGGCTGAACGTAATCATATGGAGCCTGTCATGGAAGGAGTTTGCCGAAAGGTGGAGCAGAGCCCACAGGAAGCTGGGAGTCAGAGGAAGCTAAATGGGTAGGAGGAGAGGACACTTCTGAGGAAGATAGATAGGTTTGTGAGTAAATATTGGGCTTGCATTGGTTTGTGGGAAGGTTAAAGGATGGTGTGGCTCTCTGTGCTGTTCTGGCTTATTAACTTCTTTGCTACTATGATGGAATTGGCTTACTGGTTTTGGGATTCGGTCTTCTGGTATCTGAATAAATGTTTTGCTTCTGTCATATATGGAGAGTATGCTATATTTTGCAATCGAGCATTATTCCATTATATGTATCATGACCGTTGTTGCTATGAATATTACATTGGTGCTACACCTATTTACTTTAGTTTCCTTAGCTGTAAAATGAGGATAATAGTACCTACTCAGAAGATTGCCATTATGATCAAATGTGTATGTATGTGTATATAATATAGACAGATTGATATATGGATATGGATATGGATATAAAGTAAAATACTTAGCATAGTGCCAGCATATAGTAGGTGCTATATAAATGCAATTTTTTTTTTTTAGCATTTCAGGGCTTGAGAGTATTGACAGAATGTAATCTGAAAATAGGAGCATCTGGAGAACCTACACCTATATTCAGAATCCCTCTTCTACCAGGGTCATATATTGGACTACTGCCATGATAGTGGCAAACACCTTTGGTGAATATAGTCTCCCTGTTTTATGTCTCATCTGTTATGAATAATTAGAGGGTCAATCAAAGTTATTGCCATCATTGTATCTTTCAAGGGTTCCTGTTTTAGCTTATTCATGAAAAAAAAAACTTTGCTAGGGAAAAGTTTACAGGACTGCATTCTGCTCTACTAAATCAAATACACTTTTCTTTTTTGCCATAGTCAACAATCAAGTGAAGTGAGATGCTGTGGTCTCTGTACTTTTTGATTACATAACTAAGATGTAGTAGAATATCAGGGGTGAAAGTGTGGCTATTTCCTTTTGACATTTTCAACAAGGACAACTTCAATATATATTGAGTTGTTTCTCATAAGATTTTGAGGGGTGAGAAAGTAAGCATATAGGTCAGTAGTTACTGATATTCACTTCATCACCATTTTCTTGGTATGAAAAATACTAAAAAGAACAGAATTTTAAAATACCTTAAAGCACCAAGTAAATAATTGAATCAATTGATGTGCCTTGTGCTTCTAGTGAATAACTTTTATGACTTATAGCAATTATTCTATCTTTATTTATTCCAGATATCCTGAGAAATGATCAATAGCCTCAAAACTGTGTCAATCCAGAATGAACTTCACATGTGTATACTTGACTTTAGTGTAGTTACTCTTCCCATCTTTGCCTCATTCAATGGCATTTCTACTTCTTCATGCAGTAGTATATCAAGTTTGGGATGCTGGAGTGTCAATGTGGAGGCTCCATTGACACTGATGAAGAAAATAGTTTATTTTAGGAATATTAAATAGCCTTTTTCTGGTTTTGTTTTAGTCTATTTTCTTTCTTTCATTTATATGTTCGAATACTTTTGGATAGCCTTGCTTAATTGGATCTGCTGTAGATGAGGAATGGAACTGAGCTATGGATATGGTAAAATAACCTATCTGACAGCTGTCATGAGACAATGAGGAGGTCCCCTATCTGGATGATATGAGGCACAGAAATAGACTTTCATATGTGTGAACATATAAAATAAATAGAAGAGGACCTGTATATATAAAAATATTTATAACAGCTCTTTTTGTGGTGACAAAGAATTGGAAATCAAGGAAATGCCCATCAATTGGGGAATGGCTAAATAAGTTGCGGTATATGAATGTAATAGAATACTATTGTGCTATAAGAAATGAAGAGCAGACAGACTTCATAATAACCTGGAGGGACTTATATAAACTGATGCTGAGTAAGAAGAGCAGAACCAGGAGAACACTGTACACAATTACAGATACATTTTATCTGTGATGATTGACTTTGATAAACTGGGCTCATCTCAGAAATGCAAGGGTATAAGACAACTCCAAAGGATTCATGATGGAAAAAGCTATCTGCATCCAGAGAAAGATTTACGGAATCTGAATGCAGATTGAAGCAAACTATTTGCTCTCTTTTTTGTTCTGTTTTGTACCTTCTTTCTCATTGTTCATGCCATTGGTTATAATCCTTCTTTACAAGTTGACTAATGCTTAATGAGAAGGTATTTGTAGAACCTATATTGGATTTCATGAGGCCATGGGGAGGGAAGGGGGTGGGGTGGAAAGTGAGGGGGAGAAAATTTGGAACTCAAAACCTTGTGGAACTGAATGTTGTAAACTGAAAATAAATAAATTGAGGAAAAGAATTTCTCCAAGGAGGATATAGGAACTGTCTCTCTGTCCCTCAGGTCCCACTGAACAATACTATGGACCATGGACCATTATCATCTGGAGTTGAGAGAGCAAAGAATGGTGTTTAGTGCCCATATCTGTGGTAAACGTAACCACTTCAAATACTAAGGTTCCTAGTGTTCCATTTGTGTCAAATCAAAAAAAAAAATGACAGAGACAGAATATCGCACCAAGCTTTCTGAAAATATTGTTGTTTTCTTTCTCAAACTCTTCTCTGTCTTATAAGCTGGTGTGTGTGTGCATGTGTATGCGTGCATGTGTGTGCGTGTGTTTATCCCAAGTCAGTACTGCCCTTGGCTGCCATGGGTCTCTGATTCATAATTAAGCTTGCACTGCCTGATACAGTGATTTTTTTTGGTCTCCTCACTGTAGCCATTACTTTATGTCAGTTTGAGTTCAGTCCTAGTTAGTGCAAATAATGAATCCAGTGAAGTGATCACATATATTTTATTTAATTCAAACTATTTGAAGGTTTGCTTATGCAAAACATGGTAACTGGTTCCAGCCTAATGTAAATATGTGGTGCAAATTCAAATAATGCCACCACTTCACAGGATTCATTATTGTCACTAATCAGGACCTAACTAGAAAAGTCTATGGAAAATTTTGATAGTCTTTCACAATGTCTGTTTCTTTTACCCATGTACTATTTTTTTAACAAAACAGCAAATTTAAATAGGTCATTTTAAGGCTACTTTAATTTCATAAATTATTCACACTATTACTTATCATATTTATCCTTGTTTCTAACTTGTTGACTTTTATTTACTTCCCTCCCAAAAAATTACAAAACTATAAAGATGATAAAATGAAGATAAAAATGATCTATATGGAAGACTGATTTTGAATGATTCCCACATCAGGAAGGCAAGGGCTATTTTGTCTTCCCCACACCTTCTACATTTTAGGTTCCTATACATCAGCAGTTCTCAACCTGTGGGTCGCGACCCCTTTGGGAGTCAAATGACCCTTTCACAGGAGTCACCTAAGACCATTGGAAAACACATATTTTGGATAGTCTTAGGAGCAGAGACACCACTCCTCTATCTGTCTCCAGGCAGGTCTGCCCTCATGCAGATACGCTCACATACGAGTATAAAGAGTCACAGCATTAGGAAGGTTGAGAACCACTACTATATGTGTTTGTTGAGTTTAATTGAAATCATGTGATAAGGCAGGCTTAAAAGTTAATGCATTCCTTAAGTTTCTATATCAACCTTGCTAATGGTATCCAGGAAAAAGGGAGTTTAGTCCAACCCTTGTCAAACTATATCTGATGATTGTGATTAGTTCTGGGTATATATTGACAAGTTCAACTGTATCCATACAAGGATAATCAGGATGACAGAAAGACTGGAACTATGACATGGGAGAATTGTTTGAAGGGAATGGGGATAATTTGCTGTCACATGGATGGATAAGACTTGTCCTAGTTGGCCTGAAGGGACAGAAGTAGTACTTGTGAGTAGAAGTTGCATATAACAGATTCTGGCTTAATATAAGAAAAAACTGCTTAACAAATTAAACCTGTACAAAAGCAAAATGGGCTTCCTTAAAAGATAGTGAGTTATCCATCACTGAAAGTCTTTTAGGCAGAAGTTCAGCTCCTGACCATAAGTAGTCTACTTCCTGCTAGATTACCAGTACAGCCAAGGAAAACATGCCTTGCCAATACCCAGCATTGACACCAGAGCAAAAGAAAGAACTGTCTGATATAGCTCATTGAATTGTTGCTCTAAGCAAGGGAATCTTGGCAGCAAATGAGTTCACCAACAGCATTGCAAAGCAACTGCTGTCCATTGCAACTGAGAACACAGAGAAAAAGTGGTGTCTCTATAGGCAGGTACTTCCAACAGCCCATGATTGAGTGAACTCCTGTATTAGAGGTATTACATTTTTCCATGAGACATTCTACCAGAAAGCTGATGATGGTCATCCCTTCCTCAAAGTCATAAAGTAAAAAGGTGCCAAAGTGAGCATAAAGGTGGACAAAAGTATAGTGTACCTGGCAGAGACCAATGGTAAGACTACTACCCAAGGCCTGGATGGGCTGAGTGAGTGCTGTGCCCAATATAAGAAGGATGGGGCTGACTTTGCCAAATGGCACAATGTATTAAAGATTGGGGATAATACACCTTCCCCACTTGCCATCATGGAGAATGTCAAAATGCTGGTCTAATACGCCAGCATTTACCAGCAGAATGGCATTGTCCCCATTGTGGAGCCAGAGATATTCCCTGATGTAGAACACAATCTCAAGCATTGTCACTATGTCGCTGAGAAGGTCCTGGCTACTGTCTACAAAGCTTTGAGTGACCATTATATCTATCTGGAAGGGACCTTGGAGGCCTGACATGGTCACCCCTGGCCATGCCTACACCCAGAAGTATTCACATGGGGATTTAACAATGACAACTGTAACTGCCCTTCACCAGACTGTGCCTCCTGCAGTCACTAGTATCACTTTCTTGTCTGGGGGTCAGAGTGAGGAGGATGCCTCCATTAACCTCAATGCCATCACCACCTTCCTCTTGCATGAGATATAGACTCTGACCTTTTTTTTATTGCCAGGTCTTGCAGGCATCTGCCCACAAGACCTAGGATGAAAAAAAGGAAAATGTCCAGGCTGCCCAAGAGGAATATATTAAGCAGGCCATGGCTAACAGCCAAGCTGCTCAAGACAAGTATACTCCAAGTGAAAAGTCAGGAACTGCAACCAGCAAGTTGTTCTTTGTCTCTAACCATGCCTGCTAAGCCAAGGCCTTCCATCTGGGTATGCTCTAACACTCCAGGCCATCCCTCACAGTTCAAGAAGAAGCTGAGATCCCAGAGCTTCGTGTTGACCTCTCTCATCACTCCAAACTTGTGTGGTATTATTGCTCTCTGGTGAATCTAATGACCTCTCTTTATTCCACTTTTTCCAATAAACGACTACTTAACTAGGGGGTGGGGAGAAAGTCTTTAGAGGCCAATGACCACTTCTCAGGATTGCTAGATGGGCATTCCTGCTCATATATAGTTGATATAAGATAGCCTCTAGGGTTCCTTTCAGCTCTAGAGTCTGTAATCCCATGGCAACAATATTGAGAAATCCTCAGAGAAAAAGGACTAATTTCAGGAGGATGTTGTTATTTCACTCAAATAAATATGGAAAATAAAGTCTCACCATTATACCTTTCTCCTGAATTTGCACAAATTGAATCTTTCTGTGAAAATGGCATTAAAGAAGAGGTACTTACATCCATTTTCCCATCTCATGCTAAGAATAAGGGACTCTTTCTTCTAACTTGCAACTGAAACCTTCCATACCTGTCATTCCTCCATTAGAACGTAAGCTCCCTGCAAAGTACTGTCTGTATAAATAGCTTTGCAGAGTAAATGCTTAATTTTATTTTTCTTTCTTTCTCTTTTACTTTTCTTTCCTTCCTTGTCTTCCTCCCTCCTTTTTCCTTCTCCCCTTACTCTTCCTCCCTTTCTTTCTGCTCTTTTCCTTTCATTACTTCTTTGGTTTAAAAAAGGGGAAGGGAGGGAGATTGTACTGCCAATCTGAAAGCAAATTTAAGAAATTTCAGTGTCTTAAAGGTGTTGTCTGATGTGTTTTGATCAACAGGGAAAAGTACAACTTTTTTAAATGGGGAGGGAGGTCAGTGAAGCAATTTTGTGGTGTCTTTACCATGAACATTTGCATTTTCAATGATGTCAGTCAAGCTACCTTGGTTTTTAATATTGATAATGGGCCAGAAATTAGTGAATACATCGATTTTAATAGCACTTCTGTCTCTGGGGGTTTTACATCATACTGGGGTTAGGGCTTTTGGCAGGTTTGTTTCTACTACTGAAATATACTCCTGGTACTCACAGACAGAGTCAAAAGCAAAAACTCAGGGCAGCTTTTTCATCAAGGGGAAAAACAGAACAAAACAAGTCACTCTTTTCAGATCTAGCCCTGGGAAAGGAATAAGGTACAGCACATGGGAATGGTATGATTTTACACTTCCCGTTAGTAACCATTCTCACAATCTTTTTACCTTCTCCTTTCAAAGTCCCAAAGCAACTGTTCTAACAGCAAGATTTATTCCTGGAATCAGTTGAAAAGTGCTCCCTGGCCTTGGTGCTGATCTTACAACTTTTTCAAAAAGGTTTTCGCATTGAGGATTATGACAAACCTAAAAAGTGGGCTTAATTTTTCTGATTTGACATGTGGGTAGTTCATTTCAAAGAAGATAAATTACTTGCCTAATTTTATCCACCAGTTAGTAAATGGCAAAAGCAGACATAGAAGCTAAGATCCTTGTATATGATTCTGCCACTCTTTACATTCATCAAAGAAGACCATAGTTATGGTTCACAATCCCACCACCAGTCACATTTGAGTTTTTGCTGACCATCTCCAAGAACTGGGATTCTGGATGATGATTGATTCAATGTAGGGGGCATTTATTAAGTTTCTACCGTGTATGATGCACTGTGATAGATGCTGGTGATATAAGAATAAAGTAACCTTTGTCCTCAGGAGATTACCTTATACTAGAAGGGAATGAAGTGCATACAATATATACATAATTAACTATAAAATATTCAAATAAAATGCAAAAATAACTTATAAGTCATGCAGTATTATGTGTTGCAATTTATAAAGTGTTTTTTTTTTCAGATTAATCTCGTGAGTTAGGTATTGTAAATATTCTAATCCCTACTTTATGCACAAATAAAAAGATGCTCACATAGGTCCGGTGAATTGTCTACAGTCACAATGCCAAGTTGGAACCTTACTCAGATCTTTCCAATTCTAGCTCACTGTTTATTTTGCTACAAACTCTCACAATTCTCTATAGTCATTTAACCACCATAAATTAATAGCTACAATGACTGTAGGCCAAAAAGATCTAGCAATTACCTGAGCCAATGAGGATGCCATTGCCAGTAACAGACCTTTGGCAGTGAATATTGAGAAAAATTATTTTTTCTTTTATATTAATTACCAATTATTGAAATAGGACTAAGGTATTCTCCCTTTTCTACTTCCTCATTCAGAAATCAGAAGGTATTCATCCAGCCTTTAAAGTACAGGCCTGATAATGAGAAGGAAAACTCAGATCTGATCAAAAGGTAAAGAAATCTTACTTTAGGTGAATTTATGGATTCTGACCCATTGTGTTTTACTCAGACTTGATAAAAGTGGATTCTCCATTTTGTCTAGATTATCTCAGAGAAGGGTGATATGAGTATAGATAAGCCTCCTTGATGGAGACTGCATGATCAGAGTCATGTGCCTCAGAGTCCACCTTTCATTGTAATATTCATTCTCTCATTACTTGTTAACCTATCAGAGATGATTACCACCCGGACTTCAGACCCAATCTTTCAACATTCAAATAAGTGTCCTTTCCATGATATTACTATGTTGGGCCAACATCATAAAACCTGTGATCAAACAACTCTAGAAAGTACTTATAAACAAAAAAGGCAGGCAGTTCAAACCTTCCAAATTGATTGAGACATATTGATACCAAAATCATTCTAAGGTAGCATTTAAAATGAATGGTTCTTGTTTTCAAATGATGGTAGGAAAAATAAGCCTGAAATAGTTAGTGAAGTAGACAGAATTCTAGACTTGGAAGCAGAAGATTGGAGTTCAAATTCCAGCTCTGCCACCTATTAACATATGACTTTAGGTAAGTGATAGGCTGTCTCTGATCTTCAGTTTTCTCCATTTGCAAAATGAAGGAAGTTTTAATACTAGGTGATCTCTGAAGTTCCCACCAGCTCTAAATCTATGCTTTCTTTTGTAGATGGAAAAATAATGATCATAATAATTAACATAATTGATTACATTAATGATAAAAGTTTAAAAACTCATATGATAATCAATAAATGCAGAAAAAGCTTTCCATAATGTCCAAAACTTATTTCTATTTAAAAACCAATTGAAACTATTGGTATAAGTGGATTTTTCCTTAAATTAATAAGAAAAAAGCTTTTTATCTAAAACCATCAGCAAACATTATTTGTAAGGGGGATAAACTAGAAGCCTTTCCAGTAAAATCAGGTGTGAGACAAGGATGCCCACTGTCACCAGTATGATAGCAACGGCAATAAGAGAATGAAAAGAAATAGAAGATATCAGAATAGGGAATGAAGTAATAAAACTATCTATTTTGCAGATGATATAATGACATACTTGGAAAATCTCAAATACCTGACTAAAAAGATAGCTGAAATAATCATTATAGCAAAGCAGCAGGATATAAAGTTAATCCACATGAATCATCAGCATTCCTAAATGTCACAAACAAAACTGTACAAGAAGAAATAGTAAAAACAAACAAACAAACAAACAAACAAACAAAAACCATTTAAAATAACTAACTCGTTGTGTGAGCCTGGAAAAGTCACTTAACCCCAAGCACCTCACAAATAAGATAAAATAAAATATCTTTAGACAGTATAAAATATCTGGGACTACACCTGCCATATAAATGTTAGGAACTATATAACAAAAATTATTTTTTAAAAACATTTTATATAAATAAAATCAGATTTAAACAATTGGAGAAATAGTAATTGTTCATGGGTAGGCAGGGATAATATAATTTAAATAACAGTAACCCAAACTAATTTATATATTCAATGCTATCTCAATTAAATTACCAAAATATTTTACTGAATTAGAAAAAATAATAACAAAATTCATTTAGAATAACAAAAAGTCATGAATATAAAAGGAATTAATGACAAAAAAATAAAGGAAGGAGGTACCAGGTCTTAAACTATAAGGCAATGATTATCAATTATCTGATACTGGCTAATAAGTAGGTAGAGCAATGGAATAGAGCACACATACAATTTACAGGAGCAAATAAACATAATGATCTTACATTTGATGAGTGTAAAGACTTAAGATTTGGTATAAGAATTCATTTATTATTTGGTAAAAAAAAATGTTGGAAAAACTGGAAAGCAGTACGGCAGAAACTGGGCATAGATCAATACTTCACATGATTTACCAAGATGAGGTCAAAATGGATATATGACCTGGATATAAAGAGATCTTTATGCGAAAATTACAATACAGAACGTATTACTTATCAGCATTATGGATAGGAGAATGATTTATGAATAAACAAGAGATAGAGCAAAATTAGTTCTAAAATGGATAATTTTGATTAAATTAAATTGACAAATAAAAAATAGATAGCCAAGATCAGAACGAAAGAAGAAAATTGGAGAAGGGGGGCAGAATTTATAGACAGTTTCTCAGATAAAGGTCTCATATCTCAGATATAATGAGTTTTATAAAATCTTGAGAATATGTTATTCCCTAATTGATAAATGGTGAAAGCATATGAATAGTTTTCCAATGAAGAGGTCAAAACAATTTGTAGTCATATGAGAAAGTGCTCTAAATCATAATTGGTTAGAGAAATGCAAATTAAAAGAATCTTGAGATATGATTTTACACCAATCAGATTGGCTAAAACCATAATAGAAGATGAAAATGACAAATGTTGCAAGGAATGTGGAAAAACTGTGACACTGATTCATTGTTGGTGGAATTGTGAACCAATTCAATCAGTTTGGAGACCAATCTGGAATTACGTCCAAAGATTTATTAAATTACCCACTATTTAATCTATTTCCAAAAATAATTAGGGGAAAAGGAAGAGAACCTATTCTAAAGTGTTTATAGCAGCTCTATTTCTGGTGACAAAGAAATGGAAAACGCAGGGATGCCCATCAACTAGGGAACAGTTGAACAAGTTGTGGTATATGATGGTAATAGAATACTTCTGTGCTATAAGAAACGATGAGCTTAGGGATTTTAGAAAAACATGGAAAGACTTTCACAAAATAATGAAGAGAAAAACGAGCAGAACCAAGAAAGCATAGTATATAACAATATGGTTTTAAGCATGGCTTTGAACAAATAAACTATTTGTTATAAATATCTAAATTAGTTATAAAGGACATATGAAGAAAGATGCTGTCTGCATTCAGAAAAAGAAATGGTAACTAGAAGTATGTATAGAATAATTTCTAATGGTAGACATCTCTAGGGCTGGAGGAAAGGAAAAAAAGAAATCTACATGGTAATTTTGTTGTATATTTGAAAGGAATAGCAAATTGTGTATAGTAAATTTGCAGTTTCATGTGCAATCATCTTTTTTTATTGTGCTATGTTATGGAAATGCTTGTTTTATTCCATAAATTAAAAATAAAATAAAAAAAGAAACATAAATAACTTGTCAGCTCACAAGGGAGCAAAATCTTCATTGCTGCCAACATGTCTTCAGCAAGCTTACATTTCTGACTACCTACATGAAAAGCTCTGCAAATCAGTTATTCTTTCAAATACAAGTCTTGCAGCTTTCTCCCGTTGCATTAATGCCACCAAAGGATGACATCCTATTCTTGTGGCATGCACAGGGAGCTAAACATGCCTTCTTCTGTCTATGCCTCAGGAGTAGGGTCACATGAGGAAACCAAGGCATTCAGGATGATGAATAATGTCACTCATTCCAAGCTAGTCTTTTGTATTGCTTGGAGAAAATGTGCTATCTCCTAGCAGCCTATTCAGATCTGTATGTATAAAGCAGATCAAGTTGGAGGCAGCCTGTCCCCACCCCCTAAAGCCAGTGTCATTGATGATTAGAGCAGAGAGAGATGATGAGGCGATTTTAAAATGACAGTACAGTCAAATTCCTCTGAAACCCAGGCCATGGGAACTAATCTCCAGCTATTATTTCCTAGGAGCCTCTGGGTTCCTCCAAGAAAATATATAACTGCTCTAAGGAAACGTCTCTCAGTACTTTAAAAGAAAACTTGTCAGTATCACTTTCATGGAAAAAACCAATCACTCATGGCAAAGATTTATTCAAATGATTAAGAATTTTTTAAGCACCTACTATGTGCCAGGCACTGAGAGGAACTCTGGGAAAACAATGATGAAAATAAAAGAACTCTGCAGCAGAGAGTATGGAACAACATTGGTAAATATTGGTAAATACAAAGTAGTCTTGTTTTTGGAGACTGGGTCTCCCTATCTCACCTTGAGAGTACACACACAGTGGAAGTGGCTACTTTCAGGCTTGATTCCATTGATGACTGTCCTGGAAGCTTTGACCTACTCCCTTTCCCCCTCTGTAGGGAGCCTGGTTGCCACCTACCCCCAGGGACTCATTATATTAGCAGCAGACTTTCTATAGATAGCTGATCAGCTTTAGCCCTATTGCAGCTCAGAACTCAGATCAAACAAACCACTTGCCTCAGCCTCCCTTGTAGTAGTGATGGCAAGTGAACTAGGGCAACTCCCTTAATCCCCCTGGGACTCAGTTTGATCCTCTGAAAAATGACCTCTAAAATCCATTCCAGTTCTAAATCTGTGATCCCTGACAAGTGATCATTCATCATATGCTTGAAAAATTTCAGGAACAGTGAACTCATAACCTCTCAAGGCTACCCATTCCAACACACAATAGGTCTAATTGATAGGAAATATGTGCTTCTATCTAGCCAGAATCTGCCTCTTCAGAATTTCCACCTTCTGTTATTGGTTGTATTTTCTAGGACAAAACAAATTAACCCTTTCTGTATGACAGCCCTTCAATATACTTAAAACTAGTGATTATGTCCCTATTAAGTCTTCTCTTTGACAGGATAAGTATCCAAATTCCTTTGGCTAATTTTTCTATGGAAAATATTTCTCATCATCCGTCCTTTGGGTACGTTCCAGTTGGTCAATGTCTTTTCTAAATGATGGTGACAGCATGATACATTGGAAAGAATACAGGATGTAGAGACAGAGCACTTGAATTCAAATCTCAACTCTACCACGTACCACCTGTATGACCTCAGTTAAATCCACCTCACCTATCTGGACCTCAGTTTTCATTTCTAAAATAAGGGTAAGATTAGATGACCTCTGAGGACCCAGCTCTGTATCTATGATCTGATGATCCCATGGGGCACCCAGAATGCAACATAGTATTCCAAGAAAAGGCTTGTAAAAACACAATACCAAAAAAAAAAAAAGATCACCTCTTTACTTCAGACACTAATTTTCAAATATGATCTAAGATCACGTAGGTGATTCAACATAGTGAAGTAGATAGTATCCTTGAGTCAGGAAAACCTGGGTTCAAGTCATACATTTGGCATATATTGGCTGTAACTAAAACTGAGTTAGAGTTGTTGGTATACTAGGAGTTCCCAAACATGAATGAAATTACAATTACAGAAAAAAATATTATTCACTTTTTAAAATTGCCACCTTACACTACTAACTCATACTGAACTTGCAGTCCACTTAAAAATTAGTGAGGTCATTTTTGTATCAAAGCTTATCTGACCAAATTTCTCTTCCCCACCCCCATCTCTGCATTCTTATTGACACTGTTTTTGGACTGATACTCCAGGACATATGGGGGAGGTAGTGTAACATAATGGAAAATGTAAAACTTATTGTTCCAATATTCTTTAAACCTCATGGAAACGTCTAGATTCTTCCTCAACCTACATCGCTCAGTAGCTTCACACTCTGTATTTCTTACCCAATGTAGATTCTGATGACTATTATCTAATTATGCTTGGGTTATTCTCCTTCTTTTCTCAATGAATTGAATATTTTGTCACGTTATCTCTCCATCCCAATTCCTGCCCTCATAATATGGGAATTCAACATAGATATTAATGTTTCTTCAAACAACTTCCCAATTTCTCAGTCTACTGAGTTCACATGATATATTCTTTCATTCAGCCTCAGCCACACCCAGAGATAGGTATAACCTTGATGTTGCCATCACATATGAGGATTCCACTTCCATCTCCATGAACTCTAAAATTCCTTTCTCTGATCATAATCTCTTATCAACCTACCTGTACATATGCCTGACAACCCCTAATCCTGTACTTCATCCTCACTGTTCTCTATCCCTTTCACATGGACTCCCTTTTTTTCTCAGGCCTTCATCCCTGCACTACTTACACTCTTTGCCCATCCCTGTCGACCACTTGATGAACCATTCAGTCAATAAGCATTTATTAAATACCTACCAAGAGCTAGTGTATTAACAAGTACCCTAGAACACACAGGATGGTCTGCTAACACAGGTGATCTGCTTTGCTAAAGGAAAGACAACTTTTAAAGGGGTCAACAATCTTACTTTAACTCACTAGTTCAGGGGAAAGGTAGGCACCCTGAATGTGGAGAAAATACAGAGAAATTAGCACAGAGATTCAATAGACAGGGCTCCTACTATCTGAGCAAAGTAATAAACCACCTACATACACCACTAGATTGGGAGATCACAACCCTCTGAGTAGTCAGGGGGCTCTTAACAAATAACCACTCAGAGTCCCATCCAGGGATTCAAAAGATCCTTCTCATGAGTGAATCCCCAAAGCAAAATTCCAATCTCCCGGAATATACAACAAAGACGCTGGCCCTGATTGACTCAGAGTCAGAAGGCACAAAACCTAGCTGACTCAGCACATCTGTAAATTATCAGGGCTCAAAGATGATTAATCCTTCAGATGTTTATAATTTAGCGTGAGCCTGGGAAACTGAACACCAAAAAAGAAAAAAACAAAATCTCACCTTGCTTGTGCTTACAGCTAGGCACTGTGCTAAGCTCTGTGGATACATAAGAGGCAAAAGATAGCCCATGTTCTTAAGCAGGTCATAATAATCTCTATACTTCTCTTCTCAAGTTCCTTGACCCTTTTCCTCTAACCAATCACATATTTAAAAATCCCATTCTAAGATTACTATCACAATCTATCTCCTGCTCTCTTATTACTTAATAGAGCTAAAAGAAATCTTGAAAATCTCCTGATTGGGTCTGTGTAAGTAAGGTGAATTTTAGTGTGTATAAAGTAGATTTTTGTTATTATTTCTTAAAGTTCAGTTTCCCAGGATTCGTGGCCATAGCAATTTCTTGTTCTCAGGTGTTAGATATGAGTTCCCACAGTTAAGCTTCAAACATATCCACCATGCTTGCATATCTTTATATAACCTTGCAAAAATATGAACATTTGTGCTTAAAGTCATAAACATGTAGTGCTTGTGGGCTGTGCTGAGTTGACATGATAATGCTAAAACTTAACGTAACCTTATGAAGTCACCCCTTGGCAATATGCCTTCTTTGTCTCTTGCCCATATAAAACAGGTGGTCATCGGCCAGTGAATGGGGAACCTTAGGGTTGAATGCACAAATGCTGTGCGTGCCTTGATGGGAATCTGTGTTTGCCTCAGCTGCCCCCAGTGAGGCTTGACAGGACTTAGGGAATGCACTAGGTGTGCCTGTCCCCACTGACCCCATAGATACATAGGGGTAGTTGCCCCTCTTCTAGCTAGCCCCTGTAAGAAGGGTGATCAGGGAATGCTGTAGGAGTTTGTCTTCCCATTATCAGAAATCCTCTTCTGAGAAAACTAGACTAGAATAAAGTAAGATTATTAACCCTTTCTTAGTGTCTTTCCTGTCTGACCAGATCAAGAGTGAACCTGTGCTACCAGCCATCCTGTGCGCTGTGTCTTTGTCTTTCAGTCTTCTACAAATTTATGTTACATAGTCTCAACTAGGCCCTCATTATAGCAAAGAATTCTACTCCCTAATTGGTTCACTATCCCACTCTCCACATTAGCTTTTCCAAATCTTTTCTCCTACCCTCACAAGCTTTCCTTTCCTACAACCTCTCAGCTGAGAACTTTTACCTCATAATTTACTGAAAAATTGATGCTATTTAGTGGGAGGTTCTTCTTCTTCCCTCCTCTTCATCTTCTAGCAATCAGAAATCTTCCTCTACTATCTCATTCTTCACTCTGGCCTTATAAGTGGAGATGGCCCTGTTTTGTTTCTTCTTTCTCGTGGTTCATTCCATCGGTTATAATTCTTCTTTACAACACGACTAAGGTGAAAATGTTTAATATGAATGTATATGTAGAGCCATCTTGGAGAGAGTTTTAACACTCAAATGCTTGTGGAACTAAATGTTGTAAACTAAAACTAAATTAATTTTTTACAAAAGAAAATGACACAAAGCTGTGAAAAACAGCAACACTGAATGTGACAAAATGACAATCCTTTAAAAAAGTCTTAATAGACTTTTATTTAACAGAATCATAGGCAGAATTTACATTTATTTCTGTCAAATTTCATTATATTGAGGTCTACTCTGGCACTAGATGCGAAAAAAAATTTAATCCTCCATTTTGCTGATAGAAAGACAAATACTAGAATCTTTTTTGGACAGCTATCTAGTAGTACATTGCAAGACTTACTAAAATAATCCTGTTTTCTAATAACTCCTTTGTTGGGAATACACCCTAAGAATCTCATCACATCTGTCCAAAGATGTTAAATATGTGTGGGTATAGGTGTGCATGTAGGGGTGTGTTGTGTGTGTGTGTGTGTGTGTATACATATGTGTGTGTGTGTGGAGAGAGAGAGAGAGAGAGAGAGAGAGAGATGCATCATGGAGAATTGTCAAAGACTGGAAACAACCAACTGTCTAACAGTTGGGAAATGGCTAAAAAAATGAGTACATCAATATAATATAATACGATAAGAATGACAGGAGGAATATGAAGAAGGAAAGAGATAATGTAAAGTGACAAAAACAGAAGTAAATGAATATCATATATACAAATATGGGGGTGAAAGAATGATCAATGGGAGAAAGTCATAGAAGGAAGGAGTGACTGAGAAGTTTTAGGGATATTTATATGTTGTCCATGTAAAAAACTTAAAACAGCAGTAATCACATGAAAAACACATTTTAATGCATTTTAAAATTTTCTGAATTGCTTTGCCCATGCTCACCCTATAAAAGAGATAAGTGGTATTATTCTTCCTGTTTTACAGATTTGGGAAGGCCAAGAAAGGTGAAATTATTTGCCCTAGGTAAATGATGGAGTTAATGACAGACCCAGAATTCCAACTAAAGATTACTCTAGATTTCTGACTCCATATCAGTGCCCCTCTCCCAGACTACACTGAACTGCCTCTCCTAATTATATTTTATGGTTTTTAAAAATTGTTTAAAATTAAATTTAAAACAAAGTATTATTTAAAATAACATGATTTTAAAAATCAAGGTTCAAGTGCAAGATTTCTCTTTTTTTAATTGGGGCACACAAGTATGTAAATATACAACTAAGGAGATAAAGAGGAAGGTCTGCGGGAAGCAGCTGATATTTGAATAATACTTTCATTTAAACTGGTCAATTGGAGGGAAAAATACACACATATAGTTGAGTACAGAAACAGAATTCATTCAACAGGGAACTAGGGTGGAAAGGGAAGAAAAGACAAAGGGGAATTAGAGGAAGGATATTTTAAACAATGGATGCTTCCTAAGGAAAAAAAATAACAACAACAACAATACACATATACATACACAAAACAATGCTCTAAGGATGTACCAAAATATTTATAGCAGCTATTTTGGGGGTGGAAAAGAATTGGAAAATAAAGAGAGGTCCATCGACAAGGAGAAGTCTGAGCAAGTTTTGATATATAAATGGGATGGAATGCTGTTATACTATCATAAATGATGAAGAGGATGGTTTCATCCTGGGAAGGTTTATATGAACTGATACAGAGTTAGTTAAGCAGAACCTGGAGAATGGCTTATACAGTGACAACAATATTATAAAAACAAATAACTGTGGCATTTAAAAAGGTTTGAGAGAGATATAAATTCTGCATAATTTAATCATTTTATTAATAATACCAGCATTTTAATAAAAGGATGATCATTTGGTCATCTCTGTTTTAGACCAAAGACAATCATGGCAGTGGTTCAAGGATCAAATGACCTTTTGGAACAGGAGTGTTAGCCAAGGTAGCAATCAAGTCTTTTGGCTGATAATTAATGAGAGAATGAATATTACAGTGAAGGGCTGGACCTGAACTTTGATCATGTCATTCACCTCTTAAGTTAACATCAGCCTAGGGAATCTATTGAAAGAATTCATCCCCACAAAACCTGAGTAGAACACAATAGCTACCCCCACCTGAGTAGGGTCTGAACAAGAAAATTAGTCCAATCTCATTATCAGCAATGTCCTTCAAGAGACTGAACTCTTAAAATCAGAATGTTAGAAAAAGGGAGAAACTCTGGATTTCCCCAAATCATTGGTTATTAATAATCCTTCCCCCTTACAACTTTGAAATATGTGGAAATTCTGATCAATACAATGACCAACCACCGTACCACAGAACTTATAACACATGCTACCCACCTCCTGATGGAAAAGTGATGAACTCAAAGTGCACATTGAGACATTTTTTGGATATGTGATTAGGCAGTCATTCATGCAGGAAGGAAAAAAAGACTTAGTGGACTGCTAGATTGGCATGAGACAAAATGGTGAGTTGGTACCCTGGGAA
>CM053581.1:110517341-110592842 GCA_028627135.1 Pseudochirops cupreus
AAGAGAAAGAACTATGGAGGCTGAATGTAGATTGAAGCATACTCTTTTCCCTCTTCTTAGTTTTTTTTCCTTTCTCATGGTTTTTCCCTTGTGTTCTGATTCTTCTTTCATAACATGACTAATATGGAAATATGTTTAACATGATTATACATTTATAGCCTGTTTCAAATTGCTTGCCATCTTGGGGAGAGGAGAGAGAAGGGAAGAAGGGAGAAAAAAATTTGCGACTCAAAATCTTATAAAAGTGCATATTGAAAGCTATCTTTACTTGTAACTGGAAAAAATACTTTTAAGGGGAGAAAAGAAAAGGAAATAGAGGGGAAAATAAAATAAAATGAATTTTATTTTATTTTATTTTATTTTTTGCTTTCTGGAAGGCAATTGGGGTTAAGTGACTTGCCCAAAGTCATTTGGCTAGTAAGTGTGTCAAGCATCTGAGGCCAGATTTGAAGTCAGGTCCTTCTAACTCCAGGGCCAGTGCTCTATTCACTGCACCACCTCACTGCCCAAATCAAGTACTCATTTTTTTTCCTTTTTTTTTATAGGGGGGAAGGCAAGGCAGTTGGGGTTAAGTGACTTGCCTAAGGTCACACAGATAGTAAGTGTTACATATCTGAGGTTGGATTTGAACTCAGGGCCTCCTGACTCCAGGGCTGGTGCTCTATTCACTGCACCACCTAGCTGCCCCTCAATAAAATAAATTCTAAAAAATAAATCCTAATCAAAAGAATGAAAAACAATAAATTAAAATTTAACTTAAATAATTAACAATTTCAGCATGGAATCAAAATATAAAATATATTCACACGAATCATCAATATTTCTCTGTGGTACCCACAAAATCCAGCAGGAAGAAATAAAAAGAGAAAACCCTTTTAAAATAACTATGTGATGTATAAAATATTGGCACTCTATCTGTGGGCACTTGTAAGAAAAATACAAATACATCTACAAAACATTCTTTGTAAAAATAAAGACAGATTCAAATAATTCAAGAAATATTAGTTACCTAAATATAGGTAAACTAAATTTAAGAAAAATGACAATGCTACCTAACTTAACCTATTCATTGTTATACCAATCAAACTATCAATAAATTATTTTACAGAGCTGGGGGGGAAATGAAATTCATCTGATGCAACAAAAGGTCAAAAATCTCGAAGGAAATCATGAAAAAAGTTGCAAGGAAAGGAATACTTCAAACCACATTACAAAACCGTAATCATCAAAACCATTCTGCTGACTTACAAACAGAGCAGTCAATCAGCAGAACAGGTTAAATACGTGAGATGAGCATGAAAGCATAATGTCTGATCAACCCAAATACCCACGTTAAATGGCATGAGACCTCGTTTCCCAAACCCTGCTGGAAAAACTAGAAAGCAACGTGGCCGAAACGAGGTGTAGACTAACACCTGGCACCATATGCCAAGATTAACTCCAAATGGCTATGGAGCTTAGAGAGAAAAAGAATGGAAAAGGAGAAAAGAACATCAACGCTGGGTGGAGAAAATGTTCATTACCAACAGAAGGATAGAAAAAGAAATCACAGAAGCTAAAATATACATTTTGATTACATAATTTTTTAAGTTTTGCCCAAAATCAATGCAGTCAAGCTAACTTTATTTTTGGGTGGGGGGAGGGGAAATCTTTGAAGCAAGTTTCTCTGATAAAGGTTTCATATTCAATTTATATGAAAAACAAACTAGGACTAATGGGTAGAAATTACAAGAAGGAAGATTTGGGGATTCATATAAGTAAAAACTACTTATTAACTAGAGCTTTTTTCAAAACAGAATAGACCTCCTTGGAGAATAATGATTTTTCTATCATTGAAAAAGTTAAATCTTGACTACCTATGTGACTCTGTGTAAGTCACTTTACTGCACCTCACTTTCCTCAAGCAGAACAATGGCATTAATAATAGTGTGTCCTCCTAGAATTGTGAAAACCAAATGAGACTTCTATAAAAGACTTAGAACAATGTCTGGCACCTAGAAGGTATTTAATAAATGATTATTTCCTTCTTTCCTTCCTTTCTTCCTTCTTTTCCCTTATTCTTTTCCTCCTGCCTCCTTTCTTTCCTGCCTTCCATGTTGCCTCCCAAAAATTACATTGGGTAAAAGGCTGAGCAGAGAACCAATGGTAAAGCAATGGTACGCAACCAATAGTAAGCCTAGAAGGCTGAGGCTGTCACACAGCAGCAACATTACAAAGAAGCTCCATTGTAGTGCTTTTCTCTTATGGCTTTTTTTTCCAGTTTTAAGAATTTTAGATCGAGAGGATGATATTTTGTGAACACCTAAAACAATAAAGCTTTCAGTAAGAAAAGAGTTATAGCACTTTGCAAGGCAAATGTCGTAATGAAAACGCAGCTTAAGGGTAAATGCAAAGAAAAAATAAAGGCCTGTTTTGGCTTTTTTATTGCAGGGTTCTAAAGAAGCAGCTTGGAAATAAATGTTAACATCTTCCTAATGGTTGTGAATGCAGTTGTATTGAACTTCTAGAAGCCCATAGAAATACTAGATTCCAGAGCTGATAGGGGACTGATGGACCATTTAGTCCAAAGTATGCCTAAGCAGGAACTCAGAATCCCAATCCCAGAAAAAAAAGAGTGGGCCTCAAAGGTCATCAAGCACCCGCACCTAAACATCTAGTCCAACCTATAGCTAAATAGGATTCTGCTTTAAATTATCACTAATAAGACAAGTTGTCGCCTTGTCTCATCTGGTAGGCTTCCAGCAATGGCAAATTCACTACCTACCAAAGCAACTCATTTATTTTATTTCTAGAGAACTACAATTGAAAATCACACTATTTGGAGGCGAGGAGACCTCCTGGCTGAACTCCCTGTTTCTGGTTTGTCCACTCTCCAATTAATCCTCAAACCAACTGCCAAATGTAGTTCCTACACAAATATCTGACTGTGTCACTTCTCTACTCAAAAGTCTTAAGCTTCTCTAAAGTAAAACAAATGCACAACCTGTATTTACAATCCTCCCTGATCTGACTCCAACCTACTTTTGCAGTTTTCTCTGTTCCACCTAAATCGGTCTATTGTCTGTTTACAAATAGAACAATGCATATTTGCCTCCAAACCTTTGCATAAGGTAGATCCCACATTGCCTCCTTGACTCCTTAAATTCATCCAAGGCTCAGCTGATGTGCTTAGTCCTATGTGAGGCCTTGGCCAATCAATACCCAATCATGAGTACTTTATTCCTCCTCACATTACTTTGCATTTAACTATTTTGCATTTCACCAACCCACGGATCTCCCTAGTAGAAGTATCTTGAGGACAAGGAGTGTTTCATCTTTGTCTTTATATCATTAATAATAATAATATTAATAACATAATAATTATGATAGCATTTATATAGCACTTTAAATTATACCAAGCACTTTATAAATATTACCCTATTTCACCCTCACAACAGCCTAGGGATGTAGATGCTATTATGATCATCCCCATTTTACAGATGAAAAAAATCAAGGCAAGTAGCTGTTAAGTGACTGGCCCAATGTCATAGCTAGGAAGTGTCTAAGCTGAATCTGAGCCTCAGGTTTTCCTGATTCTCAGTCCAGCATTCTATCCAAAGCATCATCTTGTTGTATCACCAGCACTTCACATTGGGATGTGCACATAAGATTACAGCTCATAAGTCAATAGGTTTAGAACTGTAAGGGACCTCAGAGGTCATCTAATCCAACTTTTTTATTTTACAGATGAGGAATCTGAAAAAGAAAAAAAAATGGGGTGACTTACCCTAGGTTCACACAGGTAATGACAGAGCTAATATGCATAACTGGGACGTCTACTTCAAGCACTCTTTCCAAATGACCACACTTCCCGATAGCAGTCACATAATAAATATTTGAGTTAAATTTGAATTTTACTGGTGGGAAGTTGCTTCTAATGGTCTACAACCAAGAGCGATAAATTTCACTAGCCCCATAACTAGATGATCAATGTCCTTTCCTGGCCCTGGCAAATCTATGTCCATTAAGAGTATAAAAGTTATTCTAGACTTGGCTCACAGTAATCATATTATGAAACTCACAAAACTGAATCAAATTTTGGGGGAATGGAGATGATGGAGACAGTACAACCCAAAAAAAGGCTAAGTTTTGAGACCAGGTGACTAGAAGAATAGTTATGGCATCAACTAAAATAGGAAAACTGGGGGGAAGAATTGGTTTAGCATGTGAGAAGGCAGGCCAAATTGATTTTAAACATATTTGAATTGGAGTTTCTAGAACGATCTAGATGACTATATTCACCAAGCAGTGGGAAATTCAAACCTAAGGGCCAAGAGAGAGGTCAAAAAATAGAAATTTACATGAGTCGGTTACACAAATGTGATCATTTAAGCCATGGGAGTAGACAAGATTGCCAAGGGAAAGAATGTGGAGAGAGAGAGAAGCCTAAAAAGAGAACTCTGAAAAACGCCTGCATTTTAAAAGAAGGAAGAGAAAGAAGAATCAGAGAGGGAGAGAAATGTTCCCTCTTGGGGCAAATTTCCTTCATTAGAAGGACCCCCACACATAAGTCTTTCCAAATAAGCTTCTCAAAGGCTGGGATCGTTTTCATTTTTTCTCTTTGTGGCACCAATGCCTAGCTCATAGTAATACTGATTTAATGGTGGCTGAATTGAATTGAATGAACCATGGAAACAGTTCATATACTAAAGTTGGAATGAAACAGAGAAAATTAATGGGATGAGCGTTATGTGAAAAGGAGACACGTTTGTGAAGCATTCCATATCCTCATGTTCTTTCCACCTCTACTTATCTCTTTCCTTGTGTCCCTCTAACAGAACATAAGCTCTTTAAAAACAGGCATTGGATTTTGCTTATTCGTGTGTTTGTTTTTGTCTTTGTATCCTCTGCTCCTGGAATGATGCCTTACACCCTAGTAGGAGCTTAATAACACTCATTAGACTGAGATCAATAATGCCAAGATATCCAAAACGAAGTAAGCAATAGTTTTACTGTCCGTTGTCTTGGTCAGACCATTCTGACTATCCTAATCCCAGAAAAAAAGAGTGGGCCTCAAAGATCATCAAGCACTTGTAACTAAACATCTAGTCCAACCTATAGTTAAATAGGTCTCCTCCTGTACTAAACTATTCTGTTTAGTGCAAAGTGCCACACCTCAGGAAAAACAAACTGTACGGAATCAAGAGGAGGGCAAGTGGAATGGGGAGGGAACTGGAGATCATATCATGTGTGGATCAGTTGAAAGAATTATGGGCATATATGTGGAGAAGAGAATATGGTGGGGGATAATGGCTTTCTTCAAGTATTTGAGGAGCTGTCATGCACAAAAAGGATTTGACTTATTCTGCTTGGCCCCATAGGGAGAACTAGTGAACTAAGTGGAAATCATATTGTGGTAGATGTAGGTGTAATGTAACAAAAAAAGAAACTTCTAAACAATTAGAATTTTCTCATTGTGAAATTATAATCTGCATTAACCACAAAGAAGAGGAGAAAGTACACCTCCTTTCTGTACAGAGGAGGCAACTATGTGTATGGAATGTTGGGTATATTATCAATTATAGCCAATGTATTGATTAGTTTCACTAAACTGTTTTTTTATCTTTTTTTTTTTTTTGCTTTGTTATAAGTAATGGTTCTCTAGAGAGAAGAGAGGCCAGGAATATATTTGGAAATGTGAAGATATTAAGACAAAAGAGAGGGGCATTTAGTGGCATAAAGGATAAAAGTGCTGAGCCTGTAGTCAAGAAGACTGGGCTTCCTAAGTTCAAATCTGACCATAGACACTTATCAGTTGTGTGAACCTGGACAAGTCATTTAACCCTAATTGCCACAGTTTCTTCATCTGTAAAATGAGCTGGAGAAGGAAATAGCAAGCCACTCCAGTATCTTTGTCAATAAATCCCCAAATATGGTCATGAAGAGTCAGAAACAATTGAAAAATGACTAAACAACAACAACAAAAAACAAAAGATATATTTATACGCATATATATAAATATGCATATGTATATTTAAACAATGTTATCTAAAAGTAAAATAGACCATTATGACTGGTAGTAGGTTCCCCTTCATTGAAGATCTTTTTAACAAATATTTCAATGGAAGATTCCCGTTCAGGGAGAGGTTGAAATTTATGACCTCTGACATCCCTTCCAATTTTGTGTTGCCATGATTCTCTGCTGCAGGAGGAATGGTAGAGGTAAAATTAAGTTTGCAGTTTACCATGTTGTTGTAATTCCCACCATTCTATATAAAGTACCTTGAAGGGTTGAAAAAATACCATAAATACTAGCTGTGGAAAAACCTTTGGACCAAGTATATTCATGGGTACTCACGATATTCTTCAGAACTGATTATCAAATGCCAGATTCTCTAGGCCAGACTTGTGACCAGAATGTCTCACTCTGTTCTCCCAGAATAAGTGCTGTGCTCCCAAATGAACCAAGGAATATGTTTAAAAGGAGAGAGAAAATGTTTTAGATGGCCTCCAGATTCCATTTTTAAAACTGTGAATCAGATATAGCATCTTAGGAGAATATGGCCTAAGAACATTCCATATGGAAGAGAAATGTAGGACAAAGAACTCAATATTTTGAAATTTTATGCTTGCCAAGGTAGGTGGGGGGAGGGAAGCACTGGGCTCAGAACTCTTAAGTGAAAATTCTCCATGCAATTAATGGTTTTAGTTGCACTAATTCTGATCATCCTAGAGCAAACTTTTAACACACACATACACACTTTAGGAAATCTTCCTTTCTTACAAGAGATCACTGATGAAAAGGTTCTGCAGGTTGAAACAATAATAGCACATCAACAATAATAAAAACCAGGGAAACGGGCTCTCAGGCTACCCTGAACTGACCCAGGGAGTGGCCCAATTCCATTCACATCAGGAAATGTTTGAGAAAAGCTGGAATATCAAGTACTTAACTCCTTTTAAGAAACAGAGATACATGTTTGTGGCCTAACGAAATGAATTATGAAATCATATCATGAATATTTCAAGACCTCTTTGGTGAAAGATAGCTATTGCCTAAGAATACACAATGAATAAACAAAGTGGATGAAAAATTCCATGTTGTTTATACTTTGTATCATATGTGGTCCACTTAATTATGACATATAAATATTTAGTTGTATTCACACATGTTAATGGATAATGTAGAAATACTGACACATACATACATGTATACTTACATCTTAGACCCTACAATGAGCAGGACCTAGAATTGAGACATGAGTAGGAGGAAGATCTGAGCAGAGATTACAATTGGAAAACTACACAGTTCTTTTCAAAGTTTTCAAAATTCTTGCTTCTAGGAAAGCCAATCTCTTAAGATAAATATATGCTATAGAGTTCAAAAGCATGGAGCAAAATAATCAAAAGAGAATTACTAATACCCTAGTTATAGAACAAGGGCAGATGTACAGTTGGAAGCATGTTATGAATGATGAATTTTATGCAAGAAGTGACATAAAAACCACAGGGAAATAGATGGCTAGTGGAGGAGTTAGACCAGTCATATTTCATGAATGAGACACAACAGATAGGCATTCCAAGATACATTAGCGCCTCTGAGATACTAAGGGAAAGGGAAAGGATTCCAATGCATTGGAAAGATGTGCTATGAAGGCCATATGGGAAATCATGGATAAGAAAGCCTAGATAGGAATTAATGTACCTGTACCTCCAAGATGGAGACTCCTATGAAAACAACATCTACCAAAGTATCATTCCAATCAACAAACATATATCATATCATTGCAATGGCAGAGATTGCAACAAGAACAAACATGGAAAGGAAGCTCACTTGATGGGACAAATACACTAGGGATAATTCATGTACATTGTCCAAAACTTGCCCCCGATGTTTTACAGGTCGGTTTTAAAATTGAGTATCCTTCTTTAGCTCCTGAAGCTTTGTTTAGATAGTATTCTCATACTTACCTTGTAATAAATATTTAAAATATCTTTTAAATTTAAAATGTTTTTATTTGGTCTGAACTGACTGAAACAGCAACATCTGGACTGCATCTCCACAGAAGGGATTGCTCATCAGTGGCACAAACTGAAATTAACTCAGTTTATTCCTGAGTATATTCAAACAGTCCCTTCACCAGTCAGCAAGATCCAGGGCTGTATTAGAAAGCAAAGAATTTTCAATTGCCTGTTAATTCTACAAGCCCCTATTGTGTTTTAGGCACTATCATCAGCACTGGAATTTACAGAGGAGAAAAAAAAAAGGAAACAATCCTTGGCATCAAGAAACCCACATTTACTGGGAGAGAAGATAAAATATATGCACAGTTTCATAGATACAAGGTAATTGAAGGAGGGAGAAGGCATTTCCAACTAGGAGAGCTCAGGAAAGGCTTCTATGTTACCTGAAGGCCTTGAAGGAAACTAGGGATTCTAAGAGGCATGTGCATCCCAGGCCTGGAGCAATAACCTATGCAAAGGCCTGGAGATGGTAAATTGTAAGTCATGTTTGGGGTCTATCTAATAGGAAAAAAAGAATGGTTAAAGGAGTCATAGATGGCTTCTAACTAGGCTGATGATGGAGAAACCACCATAGACAATTTATTTCTGTACGTAGATATGGGAACAAAACATAATATGTCCAGATGGAATACTTGGATGTTAGGAATATGTGGTATGCATGTGCATGTTTTCAAGTTAGCCCCAAAAATGCAGAACTGAGAGAAAGCTTTGTACCCTGGGCCACAGCTTTATCCAACAAGCACTTATGAAGTGCCTACTATAACTCAGGAACTGTGCCAGAGGCTGGGCAGATGGAAACTTAACAGAAACAGTCTCTGTCCTAAAAGGGAACTATTGGGGAAAACAAGTGTATTGATATAAATAATTATCAAATAAATGCAAAGTAATCTTGGGAAGAGGAGAGAAAATGGCAACTCAATACTTAATAAGCAGAGATTATTGCACTTCCAGTTTATCCCAGTTCTAGGCAGGGATCAGCCCTTTAACGTCCTAAGCAAGCCAAATGGTGCCAATGTCCATGGAGACCCATTGGTGGACAATCTGTCTTCAACATCTGGTACTCTACCTACCTATCTGCTTTCAGAATATACTCTTAATTTGCTAGTCCCCTCCCCCTTTCCATTCCCAGAACCAGGGCGAGTTATGAGATAGTTGGGTAGCACAGTATATAGAGCACTGGGCTTGGAATCAGAAAGACTACAGTTCAAATCTGACCTCAGCACTTACTCGTTGTGTGACCCTGAAAAATTCATTTAACCTGTTTGCTTTAGTTTCCCCATCTGTAAAATGGAAATAATAATAGCACGTACCTCCCAGGGTTGTTGTGAAGATTTAATGAGATAATATTTGTAAAGAACTTGTCATAGTGCCTAGTACATAGTAGGAGCTTTAAAAATGTTTGTTTCCTTCCTTTTTCCTACAGAGCCAACCTGATGCATTGAAAAGAGCACTGTCTCTGGAACCAGATGAACCAGATTCAAACCCTGCCTCTGATGCAGTTCTTTCTATATGTGGCCTCAAACAAGTCAGGTCACTTTCTAAGGCCTAAGTTTCCTCATCTCCAAAATGATGGAGACAGACTAGAGGACACTTAAGATCCCTACAAAACTCTAGCTCACAGGTCCTTAAGCTTTCTGAACCATGGATCCTTTGGCAATCTGAAACTATGTTATAATGATATTTTTAAACAATAGAAGAAAATACTACACCTCAGAAGTTAATGAAAATGAATATTTACTTTTTTTCCCATTCAAGTTCACAGAACCCTTAAAATCTATCCATGTATCCTTTTGAGATTTACAGACCCCAGACTAAGAACCCCTAGCTAAGATCTATGATCTTATAAGCAAACTACTTTGTTGTCTAGACACTCAGAGTCACTTGAACCCTAATTCTCAACCAGTGTCCTACCTGCAGAAATTAGGCATTCTGGCATATTTAAAGTCCCCTCTTAATTCACACAAGCTGCCCTAGTATTATTTTCCTTGTACAACTACCATAAATCAAAACGTATGTATTTTATTATATTGATCAACCTGGGCTACCTATCAATCTACAGTGATCCTGAAGGAGTGACGTTTGACTACATGCACAAAGCTGTGGCTTGCAGGGACACAGAAATATAACCTAATACAATATCCACAACTCTAATCCATTTATAAAGAATCTCTCAGATTGTACTTTCTCTCAGGAAATTGGGGGTAGGAAAGGAAAGAAAGCGAAGAAACGGAAGATTGAAAAGAGAGGAGGGAGCAATCTCTTGGGGGATATGGCAGACAAAGGCAAGATAACTCATGAGAGCAAGAAAATAACCAAATGTCAGCCATCAAAGGTTTGTGGACCTATTTTTCACATTTCTGTGTCTGCCTATTGAAAACTGAGATTGGGTTCTCCTTACAGCCCAATAAAAGCAGAATAGAGCCCCTGTCAATTGTTCCTTTATATTAAGCAAAAGCTACAGAAGGTCAGTATTCCTTTCTAGGCCAGTCAAAACAGCTGAAGCAAGAAAATTAGGTTTTCAGAAGACTCCCTGGGCCAATGTGCCTATCACTAAATGGATGGAGGTATGATGATAGTTTTCACAGTCTCGGGTATTGAGTTACGCTGATGCATTTTTTTCCCATTCCCAAACTGTGGCCAGTGAAGCCAGACTCATGGGCAATGTCGTTACTTCAAAATTTCATTCTCTAAGTTCTTTTGCCATAAGAACTTCTTCATAGACATCTGGACAGTTTCCCAACATTGTTAAGAACTTTCCTTATCTATTCTTACAAAAATTTCACTTCCAATTTTAAGGTACTTTCCTAATTGTTATCCTTCAGCTCAAATGTATACTTATAATATAACACCACCCTTCAATGGCATCTACCCTCCCATATAGGATCAATATCTTAAAATCAATAAAACAAAAATTCATTTATTCAGCACTGTACTGTGAGCCTATCACTTTGCTAGAAACTATGGGGAGATATAAAGACACATAAAATCATATTCCTGACTTAAGTAGGGGGAAGGGAAATAATTATATGTGTGTATACATATACACATATTTGTACACATACATGTGTGTGTGCATGTGTGCCTGTGTGTGTATTAAATACAAGGACAGAAAACTCAATGAAATCTAGGAAAATATTGTTACTCCATAAGACAATGAATATCAGAAATTATAAGAAATGTGGAAAGATTTACATGAAATGATACAGAGCAAAAAAGCAGAACTAAGAAAACAATATATCCAATGGCCACAATAATTTAAATAGAAGTAAAACTAAAAGACATTCAAACTCAGATTAAACGCAATAACTAAACAAGTATCCGCGAAAAACACATTTGCCTTCTTTCTACGGAGAGATTGTCAACCACAAGTGTGCAATGCTCTACAAGCTGTCAGATGTCACTGCTGTGGTGCTTTGTTTTGCTTAATTGTCTTTCTTTGTTCCTATGAAGAGTTCATAGGGAAGGCATGGTAGTTATTGGGAAGTAACAATGGTGTAAAAAAACTAAAAACATCAACAAAACAAAGGAAAGGGAAAAGAAGGGGAGGGAAGGGGAGAGGATGAAAAGAAAAGAAGGGAAGGGAAAGAAGGAGGGAGGAGAGGAGAGAAGAGGAGAGGAGAAGAAATAAGAGAGAGAAGAGAAGAGAAGAGAAGAAAAGAGAAGAGAAGAGAAGAGAAGAGAAGAGAAGAGAAGAGAAGAGAAGGGAAAGCGAACTTAGGATCAGGTGATATGAGTCCAAATCCAAACTTGAGACTACATGAAGTGTATGACCATGAGCAAATCACCTAACCTCTCTGAACCTCAGTTTCATCTTCCATAAAAGATGAATATTTACACTGCCTAGCAAGGTTGTTGAAAAAATTATTGGCAAAACTTAACATGTTATAGTAATGTGAGTATTCTCTCTACTTACACACCCATAACCAGGGTAATTCAAGTGCTTATCATCTTTCTTGAACTACTACAATTGGCTTCTACTTGGTCTCTCTGTCACAGGTCTCTCCCCACTCCAATTCATCCTCCACTCCAGTACAAAGATAAATTTTCAAAATTACAGGTCTTACTATATCTCCTGCTTGAGAATCACATATATACACCTCTGTTTACCATTTAAAGCTCTTCCTAACCTAGCCCCTTCTTCCTACTTTTCCGATTTTCTTCAACCTTACCTTACTCCCCTCCATGTACTCTTATGATCCAGGTATACTGGACAGCAGGTACATCAGGTATACTAATTTCAGGCCCTAGAAAATATCATTCCACTTCTCATTTCCATGCCTTTACAATAGCTATCATCTCTGCTCAGAATACTCCACTCCTTCACCCCTACCTCTTAAATTTTTGTCTCCCTTCAAGACTCAGCTCAAATCTCACCTTCTACAAAAGACATTTCCCAGTCCTCACCAGATGCTAGTGCCTTCCATTTTCAGATTACCTTTCATCTACTCAGTACATATTTTGTCCGTACCTAGTTTATTTTCATCTTGTCTCTCCCACCAGAATATATTCTTCTTGAGGGCAAGGAACATTTATTGTTGTTGTTTTCCTCTTTTTTTTGGCAGGGTGGAGGGGTGGGGATGTCTTTCTTTGTATATCCAGCACTTAGCACAGTGTCTCAAATATTGCTGTTGCTTTTGTTGTTCAGTCATTCCATCATGTCTGACTCTTCATGACCTCATGGGCCATACTGCCCATGTGATTTTCTTGCAAAGATATTAGAATGGCTTGCCATTTCCTTCTCTAGTGGATTAAGGAAAACAGAGGTTAAGTGACTTGACTAGGATCATGCAGCTAGTAAGTCTCTGAAACCAGATTTGAACTCAGATCCTCCTGACTCCAGGCCTACTGATATAGTAAGTGCTTAACAAATATAGAAAGTGCTTAACAAATGTTTTTTAACCGACAAACTGAATTATGATCAGATAATAACTTTTAAGAGTAGTATGGGCAGCATGCTATAGATAGAAGAGTACTGGGTTAGGAATAAGTGTCAGCTCTGAACTAGAACTAAGGCTTTCTAACTAAAATCATCACTTTGGACATATTGATCTCTCTGGGACTCAATTTCCTCATCTATAAATGAGGAGGTTGGAGTAGATGATACGAAGTCTCTTCTGACTCCAACAATCCACAAATCTATGACTTATTATTCATAGGACAAAGATTTCATTGTAAGTTGATATAACCAGAGAAGTGGAATGGATAGGAAAAATTAGACTAAGTCTTGAAAGGTAGGTAGCATTTGGACACTCTGGGAAATTACTTACTTGAGCCCAGATGATGTTGGAACTGGATGGATATAAAAGTCATATAGTCCAACCCTTTCATTTTTTAGATGAACAAACTGTTGACCCTCAGAGAGATGTGACTTTCCCGAATAGTCATTCATAGGGCTATAAGTAGAATACAAATCCTTTAAATGCTAACCAACTCATTCTTATCATTATAATCCCATCCTGCTTATTTTAACTTCTATATCTTTGTGATCATTAGATTGTAAATTTTTCCATTAGGTTGCAAACTCCTTGACAGCAGGAACCATCTTTTGTTTCTTTTTGTATCCTCAATAGTTAGCACAGTGCCTGACGTTTAGTAGGCACTTAATAAATATTTATTGAGCATTGTGTTTTATTACCGTTCTTGGAATACTCTGTCCTCTGTTTCTGGTTTTTCCAAATTCTACCCATTTTTTAGACTCTCACAAAATGAAACCATTCTTGACAACTTCAGTCTTCACCAATTCTTCTCTGTCAGGAATCCTATAGCATGCATGTCCTACGCCACTTATTTTTATATTTAATTTTATGCAATTGCATGTCACTATATAATTGTTTCAAGTGTGTAGGTGTTACCTTCACATATAATTTCTGTTTTCTACATGATGTTGCATACAATCTTAACCACATGGTAGGTACACAATAATTTTTTTGGTTCAAGTGAACACTGGAAAAAGTAAATTGTTTTCATTTTTTTTTTTTGTAAAAAGCAATTTGGAATTATGCAAAGAAAAAGATATGTGCAAATCCTTGTAGATAGATTCCTCTGCTAGGCATATGACCTGAGGAGACTGATGACAAAAAAAGGTCACATATACAACTAGGTCCTAATTAGCACAAGTAACAAATCCTAACAAGTGGACACATTATTCAAATTCACATTGTCCCTTTCCATTGGGATGCAACTAATTATATATTATGTAATTATAATTTTGAATATATGTCACCATTTCATGGGATTCATTATTTGCTCTAATCAGGACCGAGCTTACATCAAAATATTTATCACAGTACTTCAGGTGGCAGCAAAGAACTGGAAACAAAGTTGATGCCCATCAATTAAGGACCACAAATTATGGTATGTAAATGTAAGGAAATATTACTGTGTTATAAGAAATAATAAATATTAATAGAGAAGCATGGGAATACTGATATGACCTGACTTAAGGTGAAATAAACATAATCAGAAAAGCCATACACAATGAATACAATAATATGAATGTCAAGAATTACAAATGAACAATTGAAATCAAATGTTGGAAAATCGTAATGATCAAGTTTGGCCTTAAAGAAAAGAAAGCATTTTTCCTCCACTTCTTTGCAGAAGGGGTCCAATAGCTAGGGAATACTACATCTCCCTCCTTCTCCTTGAGGGCAAGACTGTTTTTCCTCTTTTTTTTCCATGCAGTGTTTAGCACAGTGCCTGGCACATAGTAGGCATTTAATAAATATTGATTGCATCCAATATTAAAATGTTTTGATAGGTTGGTTTATATTGTTGAACTGTTTTCCCCCACTTGTATGCTTAGCTATCTGGGTTGGCTCTTTGGAAGGGATATGGAGAGGAATGCATTGGGAATTGTAGGTGAAATAAAAGATGAATAAAAATGTATTTTTAAAAAGGAAAAAAGATTTATTCTTTCTACAGAGGTTTTCTAATTCTACACCTATGTCTATATAATGCCAAAACAAACAGATATGCAAAACATCTTTTATTTTGCAGTTTGGAAAATTCGTAGTATGGGAACTGGCTCCACCAATACAGATCAAGAACCTGTTTTTAACTTGGTTTAAAAAAACGTCATAGAAAGTTACCTGGGGACCATCGAGGTTATAAGACTTGCCCTAAATCACATAGCTAATAAAGAAGAAAGATTGAACTGAGGTCTTCCTCACCCCAAGCCTATCATGATACCCAATATACCAGGACACCCTGCCTCTATAATGCCAAAATGAAAAATTGAAAAGTTAAGTAGCAAACCAGTTTCTGAAGCCATAGAGTGCCAAGTGCTGAAGAGCCAGTTTGACTGATTCCATCCCCCTCGTCCCCAATGATTAGAGTAGTTGTTTGGATGTCATTTAGACACAGTTTATGTTCACAGCTCCATGGGGGAAAAGAGTGGTTTGTCTGGTCTGGTTGAGTTTTGAGATGAGACAGAACGTTGCACTGTGTCAGTGACAGAGGTATTTAAGCTCTGCCTAGAGCTCCTCCGTAGAATATCATTCAGCTGTTCTCATCCATGTTTAATGGGAAATTATGTAACGTTTGGATGATTTGCAGCATTGTTGACTGTAGAGCTTACATGCTTCTAATGATACAACTATTGTCATTGTTTCTATTTCTTCTGTGCTCTGATACATTCAATAAGCACCAATACATTTTTCCCACAATTCTCTCCTCCTCAGTAAGGATGCAATGCAAAGACTGTGTCAACTGGAGATTGACGACAATCCAATCCAATAAACATTTATTAAGTACCTAATGTATCAATCAATCAACAAGCCTTTACTAAGTACTCTCTATATATGAGGTTAAGTATCCAAAGCAGGGGAAAAAACATCTTTCCTCCTCAAGGAGCTTATGTCCAATAGGGGAGATAACACAAATATACACAAGTCTATGTGGAATACACACAAAATGAATACAAGGCAGTCTGGGGAAAAGGTTCCCTGGGAGCTGGTTGAGGGGGGAATTTGGGAAGGGCAGGAAGGCTTCATGAAGAAGTTGGGACTTGAGCAGAGCTCTGAAAAAAAAAAGGATTCTAGGACGTGGAGATGAGGAGCATGTATTTCAGGTATGGAAGATAGACAACACAAAGACACAGAGATAGGAGTGTGCACATTGTTTGTGAGAAACAACAAATAGGCCCAGATGATTGGAATACAGAGTTTGAGGTGGGGAGTAAAGTCTAAGGCTAATTAGAAAAAAAAAAGGTCAGTTTGTAAAGAATTTTACATACCAATTAGAGGGGTTTATATAATTATAAAGGTAATGGGGAGCCACTGAAGTTGGTTGATTGAGGGGATATCAAATCTGTACTTTAGGAAAAGAGCTTTGGCAGACATGTGAAGGATGGAAAGCTATCACAGTAATCCAGGTGAAAGGTGATGAGGATCTGAAGAACAACAGTGGCTTTATAAATGAAGTGGAAGGACATATCCAAGAAGTATTGCAGAAACAGAAATTACCAAATTTGGCAGCTGTTGAGTATATGGAGTGAGGAAAGGCAAAGGATAAGTACATCCCACTAGGAGTTAGAGATTTAAAATCAATCAGTCAAAACCAAACTGAACAACAGAAAATGGTCCCCATTCTCCAGTTTACAATAACTGAAGTCCAAGGTGATCAGCATAACAGGAGACTGGAAACTGTGAGTTAGGAAGATCATTTGAAGGATGTTTAGACTGAAGGAGATATGTGGTAGCTGCCTTCAAGTATTTGAAGGGCTGTCATGTAAAAGAGGGATTGGTCTTAACCTGCCGGGCTCCCCAGGACTTAACCAGAAACAATGGGTGGTACTTGCAGAAAAAAATAGAAGCAAAAGCTACCTAACAATAGGAGTTGTCCAAAATTGGAACGGGCTTTCTTGGGATATAACAGGTTCCCCTTCCGTGGAGGTTCTCAAATATATTCTGGAGAATCACATGCCAAGGATGTTGCTGAGGGGATGTCTGCTTATACATGGTTTGACTAGGTAACTTCTCAGACCCTTCAAAATCTGAAATTCTGCAATTCTGTAATTACATGTCTAACTAATTGGATTTTTCAAACATTTTTCCCCTAGCTGTCATCAAATCACAGACCTGACTTGGCAAGTTCACATGGCAATAACAAAAGAAACAGTGGGCAGGGTCACAAGGATACCGTTAAAATGTGGCATAGGCGAGATAGCACAATACACCCCACAATAACACACTTCTTTATTTAAACCCTGCTGCTCTTCTCCTTTTAGAGCCTGCTTTTTTTGTTTTTGTTTCCTTTCCCTAACATTTGGTTGCCAAGTAACAACAACAAAAAAAGTCTTCTGCCATTTTTTCCCTCCCTCACAAATGTTTGTCTTACAAGAAATTTGTGGAATCATCACTTGAAGAGTATTTTTTTCTTGCCTCCATCAAAAATATTGGCTCTGGTAAGCCATGGCAAAGTTTGTCACATCAGGCATTTGTCAGACTTCACAGACAACAGGAAAGTTGCTGGCTCATTTGCCAATCAAAAATAACTCCCGAGCTGTTACACTTGGGATCTCATGTTTCCACTGATAGGGATTCTTTGGAAAACAAAAGGGATTCAGTCTGGACCAACCCTCATCAAAATGCAAAGCAAATCATATCTCTGTCATAGGAGCCCCCTTCTCTCCCTGTTCCCTCCCTTTCTACCACCCACTACCTATGACATGTCTATTTTTTTTGTACTACCCTTCCTAAGTCATGAAATACCCTCACAATTTTTCCCACCGTCCCTTGTACATAGCCAAACCTCCGATGTCCTTTAATTATAGGATAATGACTCTAGAGCTG
Source organism: Pseudochirops cupreus (assembly GCA_028627135.1). Lineage (NCBI taxonomy): Eukaryota > Metazoa > Chordata > Mammalia > Diprotodontia > Pseudocheiridae > Pseudochirops > Pseudochirops cupreus. The sequence continues at coordinate 110,535,140 of CM053581.1, forward strand.
GAAGAAAGTTCAGTCCAATTTATTCAATTGATTGATGAGGAAACTGAGGTCCAGGGAGATTAAGTGGCATGCCCCAAATCATGCAGTCAAGAAGTATAGAGAGAGGATTTGAACTCACGTCCTTTGACTGGCACAATTATTCTTTCCACTGGACCAAATTGCCCCCCCCCCCCATCTGTCTAACTGAGTTTCTATGGGACCATAGAACTTTATACTGGATTTTAAAATAAGAAGGGACCTAAAAGATCATTTATTTTAACTGCCTCCATGTGAAGAAGTTGGATCCCAAAGAAAGGGAAGGAGGGATTTGTTAAGGGCTTACTATATGCCAGACAATGTGCTAAGTGCTTTACAAAAATTATCTCATTTGATCCTCATGGCAACTCTGGAAGATAGGTGCTTTATTATTATCTCCATTTTCCAGTTGAGAAAATTCAAACAAGCAGAGGTTAAATAACTTTAACACAGTTGGGAGGTTTTGAAACTGGATTTGAGCTCATGTCTTCCTAACTATCTATGGAAAAAGAAATTTACTCTTCGAATGATTCCATAAATTTCTTATTAAGATGAACACTTATAAAGGGGAAAAAAATGGCAGAAGACTAGGTTTTTTTGGTTGCTTGGCCACCAAGTACCCCTGTAGTCTATCTACTTCTTCTTGAAGTTAAGTGATTGCCCGTAATCACATAGGCAGTAAACAGAAGCTATTGGAAGTATCCAGAGGAAGAAGAGAAGGAAGAAGGAAAAAAAAATTTTTTAATGCTGATTATTCATTCTTGGTTCTCCTATCTGTCTGACTATGCCTTCTTAAGTGTCTTCTCTGGCTTTTCATGCATATCACATTCACAAAGAGTGAATTTCCTCCAAGGCTCTTTCCCTCTTTCCTAGTCTCTCTCTCTCTCTCTCTCTCTCTCTCTCTCTCTCTCTCTCTCTCTCTCTCTCTCTCTCTCTCCCCCTCTATCTCTCTGTCTCTGTCTCTCTCTCTCTGTCTCTCTGTCTCTCTCTCTCTCCTACCTCACTTGGTCATCTCATCAACATCCATGAGTCCAATGCTCATCTCTATGCAGAGAACTCCCAGATGTATATATCTGGCCCTACTTTTTCTGTTGAGCTATTATGGTCATACATCTACAACTTCCTCTTGGACATCTTAACCAGATATCCTATAAGAATTTCAAATTCAGCCTCTCTAAAATAAAACTCATTTTATTTCTCCCTAGTCCTGATGAGGGTGAGGATATTTCTCCTGGATTTCTAGGAAATCCTTCGTGGGTTCTTTTTTTGTCTGAAATGAATTACCAGACTCAAGCAATCTTTTGACAGAATTATAAAAGTTTATTATTACACTTTGCAGTGGGCAGGAAAAGGTTAAGGATAGCCTGTGAGCTTATAGGAGTCTAAGGCATTCATTACAAAGCCATATAGCTGTCAGTCAGAGATTAATTATGCTAAATAGGTGTGTAAGGGTGGGATTAGGGAGGAGTTTAGGAGTGGTCAGTGCTAAAGGGACATGTACTTTTTGTAGCAACTGCGCAGGCGTATTCCCCATAATTCACTGGGAAAAAGCCCACGGAGGGGCTACCAGGAGGTGTGGTTTTTGCCTTGACACATCACTAGGTCACCTGTAGTCAGGGCTGACTGAGATATGTCCAGTCTGTTACTCCTCAAGGTCTGGGAGGATAGACATGATTGTTTCAGGAGATGCCAAGTTTGGAAGCTAGACTGATTGGGGCTTCAGGAGGTACCAACTTAGGAGGGAATTATCTCTCTGATAGAGTGTTCAAGGATTTTGGGTGCAGCTGGCCACTTAGAACAAAGGGACTATGCATTTCTCTAAACTCAAGGGTTTGTTTGAATGCTTGGGTGATGTATTCATAGGTATGGCTACTGTAGCTAGGTGGACTGCTGGCTCAGAGAAAAGACTTTTAGGCTGTGGGCAGGGGAGAGGCAGAGTTAATGCCTTTATGGCTGGGGGAAGTGTGATTTTACAACTTTGGCTTATTACAAACTGATGTTACAGACAAAAGCATTCCAGACCCCATCAGTCCCTCCCCTTTTTTAAGCTATCCTATTACTGTCAAAGGTTCCATCTTCCTAGTCAAAGAGGTTCATAAACTCTGTGTTATCTTAAATTCCTCACACTGCACATATTCAACCATTACTAAACCTCATTTCTACTTTCATCACATCTTTCATATGTTTTCCCATATCTTCACTTACATGTGCACCACCCTCATCTATTCCCTCATCACCTCTCTCCTGAACATTGGTAATAGCTTTATGGTTGGGTCTCCTTGCCTCCAGTATCTCCTCACTCCAATCCACCCTTCACTCACCTGCTAAGGTAATTGTTCTAAACTGTATAGGTCTGATGATGCCCTCCATTTCTGTTTTGTTTTGTTTTGTTGCTTTTTGGAGAGCAATTGGGGTTAAGTGACTTGCCCAAGGTCACACGGCTAGTAAGTGTTAAGTGTCTGAGGCCAGATTTGAACTCAGGGCCTCCTGACTCCAGGGCTGGTACCCTATTCACTGCCCCACCTACCCACCCACCCCTATCGCTCAATTTCTAAATGAGCTCTGGTGACTCCAGGACAAAATATATACTCCTCTGTCTGGCAATTAAAACCTTTCATAACCCAGCACCTTCCTATATTTTCTGTCTTCTTATACTAACTCTCTCATTGTATCTATGACCCAGTTAGATTGGCATACTCAAAAATGTCACTCAAAAAATGCCTTTCTATCTCACCCATCTCTATGCCTACTGGCTGTCTCCTAAGCCTAGAATGCTCTCTGTCCTTCCTCCTCTCTGCCTCCTGTTTTCCCTGTTTTGCTTCAAGACACAAGGCCTTTTCCAATCCCCACAGATGCTAATTTCCTGAGACTACCTTCCAGCTGCTCTGCATATACTCTTACACATTCCTTGTTATTTGTTTTTTAACTCCTCCACAAGAATATGAGCTCTTTAAGAGGTGGGCTGGTAAAATGATTTGCTCATAGTGACACAGCATCTTAAGCAGGATTTGAACCCAAATTCCACAGATTCTAAGTCTAGCACTGTTCCTGATACACTATGCCACGACTAGTACAAAAGAATCACAGAATCATAGATTTAGAGCTAGGAAAAACCTCAAGATTCTCTATTCCAACCCATTCATTTTAGAGATGAAGATATTCTTGTTGTTTTATTTTTTTTCTCCTAGCAAAGAAGTTTAAGGCATGAATGAACAGGAGAGAAAAGAATATTGTTAGGACAAGAGGCCTTTCCTAGTTCTTCCAGATAACCTTTGCTCTCCATTTCTAACTGGACATCCATCACGCATCCTTTAAGCTGGCCCCATAGCCCAGAAGGGAGCATGCTAAAGATTTCAGCACTTTGCCAGAGCTAATGGAAATACCACCCTTTCTTCCATCTTTATGCAGTGAATGAAAAACAGTAACTGACCTCATAATGCGCCACACGCTGAGATTCAGAGATCAGCTGAGCACTGCACACCTTGCAGTAACTTTCAGTAAACAAATCAGGGTCCAAGTCAGGGGACTTCATCTGGCTAAAATGAGACCAACAGAGAAAAACAGAAATGAATCTATTGTTCTATTATTGCTGTAACTCTTAAGTAAGATTTCATAATCCTAGCTTATTAATCATTCAATCAATCAACAAGCATTCATTTAGCACCAACTCTATGCCAAGAAAGGTGTTAGGTGTAGGCAATACAAACACAAAAACAAAACAGTCTCTGACCTCAGAGGGTTTACATTCTGATAAGAGTAATAATTCATACTTGTAGTTCCCAACCGGTGACCTATATAGGTCCTTAGGGGATCATGAAGACTTTTATAGTGGAACTGTGAATCCATAAATAAGCAAAGATATCTTCCACAGATAAAATAAACATGCCTCCTTTCTGTATGCATTGCTATTTTTCCAGAAGTGTGTAGATACTGTCATAATTAATAAAATATAAATTCATTTAGAAGAGGTCATGAATTTCTAGTATCTTTTATCATTATGTATTTTCTCAAATACCCACTACTAATCATATATCATGCAAGAGTTTATGAATTTTCCCTTTTTACATGGAAAAGGTATTACATAAGAAAAGGTTAGAACTACTTCCCTATACCATTAAGAAAATATGACCATAAGTTCATGGATTGAGAGATGGGAAGAACCGCCAAGGTTGTCCAGTTCACATCATTATTTTATAACAGAGGAAACTGAGACCCAGAAGGGTTAAGTGACTATCCCAGGTAACATAGGTGATAAGTACCAGAGTTGAAATGTGAAACTTGAATCATATTTTAGTTATGAAATTGACCATGGTTTCCTTCAACCTAGCTACTATTATTTTTTGTTTATTTTTTGTCTTTATTAATTTGTTTGCTCTTAGTTTACAAGATTCAGTTCCACAATCCCTTGAGTTTCAAATTTTTTCCCCCTCTTTCTCCTCCTCCCCCATGGGGGAGGAGGCATGCAATCAAGTATAGGATCTGCAAATACTTTCGCAGCAGACATTAGTCATGTTGTAAAGAAGGATTGTAACCAATGGAATAAACAACGAGAAAGAAGAAACAAAACCAAACAAGAAAAAGAAAGAGAACAGGTAGTTTGCTTCAATCTGCTTTCAAACTCTGTTCCTTCTAGATCTTTCTCTGAATTGTAGACATCTTTTTCCATCATGAGTCTTTTGGAGTTGTCTTATAACCTTGCATTGCTGAGAAAAGTCCAGTCTATCAAAGTTGGTTATCACATATACATTGTGTCTGTAATTGTGTACAGATTTCTCCTGGTTCTGCTCTTCTCACTCAGCATCAGTTTGTATAAGTTTCTCCAGGTAAATACGAAGTCTGTCTGCTCCTCATTTCTTATAGCACAATAGTATTTCCATTACATTCATTTACCACAACTTGTTTAGCCATTCCCCAATTGATAGGTATCCCCTTAATTTCTAATTCTTTGCCACACAAAAAGAGCTGTTATAAATATTTTTGTATATATGGGTCTTCTTCCCACTTCTATGATCTCTTCGGGATACAACCCTAGAAGTGGTATTGCTGGGTCAAAGGGTATGTAATTATTTGTAGCCCTTTGGGCATAGTTCCAGATTGCTCTCCAGAATGGTTGAATCAGTTCACAACTCCACCAATAATGCATTAGTGTTCCAATTTTTCCACATCCTCTCCAGCATTTGTCATGTTCCTGTTTTGTCATCTCAGCCAATCTGACTGGTGAGATGTGGTATCTCAGAGTTGTTTTGATTTGCATTTCTCAAATCAATAGTGATTTAGAGCATTTTTTCATATGCTTGCCGATATCTTTAATTTCTTCCTCTGAAAACTGCCTGTCCATATCCTTTGACCATTTATCAATTGGGGAATGACTTGTGTTCTTATAGATTTAACTCAATTCTTTGTATATTTTAGAAATGAGGTCTTTATCAGAGACACTGGTTATAAAAATTCTTTCCCAATTTCCCACTTCCCTTTTAATCTTGGTTACATTGGCTTTGTTTGTACAGAAACTTTTCAATTTAATGTAATCAAAATTATCCATTTTGCATTTTATAATACTCCCTAATTCTTGTTTGGTCATAAAGTCTTTCTTTCTCCATAAATCTGACAGGTAAACTATTCCTTGCTCTCCCAGATTGCTTACAGTATTAGCCTTTATACCTAGATTGTGCACCCATTTAGACTTGATTTTGGTATACAGTGTTAGATATTTGTCTATGCCCAGTTTCTGCCATACTATATTCCAATTTTCCCAGCAGTTTTTGTCAAGTAGTGAGTTCTTATCCCAAAAACTGAGGTCTTTGGGTTTATCAAACAGTACTATAGTCATCAACTGCTAAGTCTAATGTACCCAATCTATTCCATTGATCCACTACTCTATTCCTCAGCCAGTACCAAGTAGTTTTGATGACTGCTGCTTTATAACACAGATTAAAATCTGGTATGGCTAGGCCACCTTCCCTAGCATTGCTTTTCACTAATTCCCTTGATATTCTGGACCTTTTGTTCTTCCAGATGAATTTTGTTACTATTTTTTCTAGCTCTATAAAGTAATTTTTTGGTAGATTGATTGGTATGTGGCACTAAATATGTAATTTAATTTAGGTAAAATTGTCATTTTTATTATATTACCTCAACCCAGCCACAAGCAATTGATGTTTTTCCAGTTAGTTAGATCTGACTTTATTTGTGTGAAAAGTGTTTTGTAATTGTGTTCATGTGGGTCCTGGGTCTTGCTACTGTTCTTTATGGGGGAGGTGAGGAAGGAGAAAGAAATGAGTGTTTATATAGCACCTACTATGTGCAGTGTTTTACAAATATTATAGGATCCTCACAACAACCTTGGGAGGTAGATGTTATTATGATCCCCATTTAACAGTTGATGAAACTGAGGCAAACAGAGGTCAAATTTCTTGCCTAGAGTCACCAAACTAGTAAGTGTCTGAGGCTAGATTTGAACTCAGGTCTTCCTAATTCCAAGCACAGTGCTTTATTGATTGTACAGTCTAGCTGCTTTGTTACAGTTCCAAATTAGGTCATAGGGATTTTTTTTAATCTCATAAAAACACCTAACTGTGTGTTCTGTTCCCATAAGAAACAAGAAGTCTGGATAATTCTTCTATGCAAATAAATTGAACTAAAATCTACTGCCTCTAAGCAAAGTAAAATTAAGTCCCTGAGTTCAGTTGCTATACGGAGAGGTTGAAGGCTGAATTAAATCTGCCATTCTTCCTTAATATCTTGTACCACAGTATACAAAGAATGTACAGTGCAGTCATATGTTAACACTGAATTACAGCATCTCTCTCTCTCTCTCTCTCCCTCTCTCTTTCTTCCCCCACCCCAGCCCTCTCTCTTTCTCTTCCCTCCTCCTTTTTCTTCCTCCCTCCCTCTCTCCCTCCATATTTTAGCCTAGTTCCATAGAACAAGTCAACATAACCCAAATTTCTAAAGAAGAATTTTAGTGGACTGCGAATTCAATATGAATCCGGAGTATAACATGAGAGTCAAGGAAGTATAAGCTTCGCCCAAAACAAACAAGTATCCACATAAAAGGAGGTTTTAGCTTTACTGGCCTCTGCCCTGGCCAGAGCCTATTTGGAGCGCTGTTCAGTTCTTGGCTCCCACTTTTAGAAAAGAAACTGAAAAGCCAGTATATGTTCAAAGGAGAATGAGTAGGACATTGAGGAAGACTCAAAACCACATCACATTAGGAAACTGGACATGTTTCACATGGGGAAGACTTGATAAGGTTAGGGAGAAACCACAGCAATCTTAGAAGAGGGATGGGCACATAGTAAGAACTTAATAAATGATTTTCATTCACTCATTTAAATAATTAAAAGGTTCTAATATGGAAGAGGCATTAGACTTAATCTGCATTGCCCCAGAGGGCAGAACTTGGAGCAATGAGTAGTGGAAGTGACTAAAAGCATAATCTAGGCTTCATGTAAGGCAACATTTTCTCACAATTCTAGCTGCCCTCAGGCAGGTCGGGCTGCTTCAGAAGGTGCTAAATTTCCTTTGACTGAAAGTCTTCAAGCAGAGCTTAGGTGAACAACTGTCAGTGATTTGTAGGAGACAATACCTGATTAGGTAGGAAGTTACTGACCTGGTGAAGCGCTGGGATTCAGATGCCACCTCTGATCCTTACACCTGGGTGACCTTAGATGAACTCCAGTCTAACTTCCCCAGGCCTCGATTTACTCATTTGTAAAATGATAAATTTGGCTAATTGGTTTCTAATGTCCACCTTAGCTCCGAGCCTCTGAGCTTATGATAAATTTATCCAAGGTGTTCAGGTTTATGAAAGCCACATACAATTCACATATACCCAAACACATAAAATAAAATGCATATAGACATACTGTGTATGTGTATGTATCTATGCATACATACATAGATAGATACATATATAGACATATCATAGATAAATATAAGCACTTAGCCTTTAACTTTCAGGGGAGAAAAGAAATCACAGTCAATTGTTTTTGATTGAAGCTGCCAGAGTGTATTACAATTGTAAAGGAAAGTACTTGAAGGGGAGACATGTTGCTACATGCACACCTCCATTTGTCCTCTTGGACATCCTCCTTCTAATGTCCCTCCTGAGCCCCATCCCTTTCTTCTTGGCTCTCAATCACACTTCTGTGTTGTTGTTCTGACCCATCCTACCAGTTGACTTAGTTTACCTCCATGTTTCCCCCACAACTACCTCCTTCTTACTGCGCAATCAGTTGTTTTCCAATTTTCTGAACCCCTACAAATGACTGCATGAACCACTGCAATGGTGTTATACTGGAGGCAGGGGAATTGTAGAATTATAGAGTGGGAAGTACCTATAATCACAGAATCTCAGAAAAAAAAAACCAAAATCTTAGAGGTCATATAACCAACCTGCCACTCAATTCACAGATTGATTCTGCATTGTCTTTCACAAGTTATTATCAAGCTTCTCCTTGAACTCCTCTGATAATGAGCACAAGACTGCCTCAAAGGCAGTAGATTCCATATCTGGACACATCTAAGCATTTGGCAAGTACGTCTTTCCAGAGAGGTCAACTGAAGCTTAAAATAACTCACCCTTTATTCTGCCCTCAGGTAGGTCACAGAATAAATACATCCTCCTACCTCCATGATAGTAGATCTTGCCAATCAAGAAGCTAATTGGTTAAAAGCATTTATTAAATGATTGCTACGTGTCAGGCACTGAAGTATAACGCTGGAGACACAAAAGAGCAAAACTGTCCCTGACCTCAAGCAGTTCACATTCTAATGGGGGGACACAACATGTGAATCAACTAGTTACATAGAGAATACACAGAGAGTATATTAAAGATAATCTCTGAGTGGAAAAGTCCAGCAGTTAGGGGGAAAATGAAAGGGGTCCTCACAAAAGGTGGGATTTGAGCAGGGTAATTAAGGAAGCCAAGGAAGCTAAGAGGGAGAAGCAAGGAGAAAGAGCTTTCCAGAAACAGGATATAGCCCATGCAAAGGCAGGAAGACAGGAGATGGAGTGTGATGTGTAAAGAATCACAGAGGCAACATAGCTCGATTTGACAATGGATTTGGATATGTAGAATGAATGAAATTGGAGACTGAAGAAAGACCATAGACGTTGCTAGTCTGGGTGACTAAGAGGGTAAAAGTGCACTAAACAATGATAGAGAAGTCTAGAAGACAGGAAAGATAATGAATTCTGTCGAGGAAATGTTGAGTCTGAGATGCTCACAAAGACTTCTCCATTGCTAACATTTCAAATATCCTCATAGGAAATCATTTTGAGATTCTCTCATCATCTGGAGCAGCCCCCTTTGGACGTACTAAATCTACCTTCTTTGACTGGAGAAGGAAATGGCAAACCACTCCAGCATCTATGCCAAGAAAACCCCTCAAAAGTGTCATGAAGAATCAGACATAATTGAAACAACTAAACTGCCACCACCTTCTTTGAGGGAAATCACAGCCACATTTGTCCAGTCTTTCACCACCTTTCCCATTCTCCACAGAGATCGTTATCTGACATTCACTTTTATCTGCTCAGTGTTTGGGAGGCTCTGAAGGAAAGTATGGGAGAGAAACGGGATTAGATTGACTTCTAAACTGAAAGTCTACAGAGCCATTGTGTTGACCTCATTGTTGTATGCCTGTGAAACCTGGACAGCACACCAGAGCCATGCCAGGAAACTGAGTCGCTTCCACTTGAATTGTCTTAGGAAGATTCTAAAGGTCACCTGCAAGATAAGGTACCAGACACCGAGGTGCTTATTCAAACTAAACTGCCAAGCATACAAACTCTGCTTCAGAGCTAACCCCAACGGGTTGGCCACCTTGTTCAAATGCAAAATGTACACTTGCCAAAAAGACTATTTCATGGAGAACTCACATAGGACAAATGTGCACATGATGGTCATAAGAAGAGATACAAGGACACTCTTAAGGTCTCTCTTAAGAACTTTGGAATTGATTGTGTGACAAAGGAAACACTGGCACAAAACCACCCAGCATGGCATGCCCACATCAGAGAAGGTATTGTGATCTACGAAGAAAGCAAAATTGAAACAGCTCAAAGGAAACACAGGATATGCAAATTTAGAGTATCCGCTTCAAATGTTCACATGGACTATCTGTGCCCGACTTGTGGTAAAGCATTCCAAGTTCATATTGTTCTGATCAGCCACAGTCAGACACATTGAAACTTGATTCTAGCATAGTGATGTCATTTTGGTCCTCTTAGAGAATGAAGAACAACAACCAACCAATTATCTGCCTATTGCTTTTGTGCCCTGGGGAATGATCTCTAATCTACCTAGGCCAGAAGAATTGAACAAACTTGGATTCCTTTACTATATCCAGTTTCAATTCATCCTTAACCATGTTTATCCTATTCTTTCAATTCTAAAGATAGTTCTTAACAGAAAAGTCAGAAGCCAAAAAGAAACAAAGTAGTTATTCTTTTCCTAGGACATCTGCTATTATTATCTTAACTGTCCTAAGAAATAGGTCTTTCCCTTCTTTGTTCTTACTCTCGCTTGGATATAATTAGAAAAATCCCTTTTGCTTTCCCTAGGACTTTTCAAAAGTCCTATTTTCTTTTTGGTTTTTTTTTTCAGAATGTTGGCCTTTGCGACATTATTCTTATAGGTCCATGTAACTCTTTTGTGTTCTTCAGTTATATGCGCCTGTTTATATTTTCTGTATTTGTCTATTATATAGTTTAACTCGATACTCTACACCAGTTCTCAATCTGTGGGTCGCGACCCCTTTGGGGATCAAATGACCCTTTCACAAGGGGTCACAGGGGTTGCCTAAGACCATCAGAAAACACATATTTCCGATGGTCTTAGGAACAGAGACGTTGCTCCTCTGTCGGTCTCCAGGCGGGTCCGCCCACATGCAGATACACCCACATGAGTATTAAAGGGTCTCGGCATTTGGAAGGTTGAGAACCACTGTTCTACACCATATTAGTCTCTTTAGGAATCTCCCATTTTCCTTGTCATCAGCATTGATCAATCAATCGACAGTCAGCTTACATGTATTAAGGGCCACTATAAATTAAGAATTTTTCAGATGCCATTTAGCATAATACGGCTTCACAAAATGTATCGGCAACGGAAGTCCTCCGCAAGCTCATAAATTATTAACAGTTGAAAAAATAAATTGGAGATCATCTTGTCTAGACCTCTCGTTCTGGAGATGAAGGAAACTGATACCAGGGAAGATGAAATGACTTGCCTTTTACTACAATGGATTTCTTCTACTGGTTTTATAACATAGCAGAAATCTATTACTTCATTTCTTCCATAAGACCTGGTGCACTAACCCTTCCCCTTTTCACTTTACTTATAAATAAGGAACTTGGAGCCATGAGATGATGACAATTATCTGATTGGTTATTGGAAGAGTCAAGACAAGAACCAAATTCTAGTACGTTTATTTTATCTTAGTATTTAGACCAACCAAGTGCTGGTCTAAAGACTAAGTAAAAAAAAGATAGAGTTAAGCTATTACATCCAATGACTTTAAAATATGTCAATTACTAAGTCAAATAATTTCTATCTGCCTGAACTGGTCAGACCAATAGTCATAATAGTTCCATATTCACCTTTCACTCCTCATTTGGGCCACAGTGGCCTTTTTCAGGATATTTTCTTCTCATGAGCTAAATGATCCAAATTTACCATGTATACCTCCTAAAAAAGTTTCAAGAAGTCAGTGAATATATCCATAACTATGTCCACTCCCAAATTATCATACAGGTTTAGAATCCATTACGTTTATCTTAAAATTCAGACATGTCAGAAAATTAGACATGATGAGAAAAGCATAGGATTTTAATACATGGGACCTGGGTCTGAATCCCATCTTGGACATACCCTAGATATGTGGTCATTAGTAATTTACTAATTGGCTGTGAGGGAGGGTCATCTATAACTTGAAGCTATTTTATACTACTAGATATCTTACTGGTGCCACAGATACAGAATCTGTATTGTTCTTACTAAAACACAGCATGGAATTAACATTAAACCTAAATAAAACAAACCTAAATTTAAAATGCTCCAAAAAAGTAAATTACTTATTCTCAAAGCATTTGTTTACATGCCAAAAAAATGGAATGTACTTTTACACTACCTACTTCACTGGGCCATTTGCAAGAAGGAACTCCGGAAAGTTTGCAGTGGAAAGAGCACCAGTCCTGGGGTCAGGAGGACCTGAATTCAAGTACGGCCTCAGATATTTGATACTTACTAGCTGTGGGCAAGTTACTTAATCCAGATTGCCTTGCCGAAAACAAAAACAAAAACAAATGAACAAGAAACACCTCTGTAAACCTGGAAGTATTGTGTCGTTGGGAGTTGTTATTGTTGCTGCTAATATTGTAATTATTAAAAATCTTTAATCTTCCAAAGCTCTTCCGAAACATCTTAACAAATCAGATGAACATTTCCTGTTCATCTACATTTGCTTGAGTACATTTAATGGTAATTTCACTCTGTGGTTGGACAGATCTTTTTGTTGTTCAGTCATTTCAGTCATGTCTGACTCTTTGTGAGCCCAATTGGGGGTTTTCTTGGCAAAGATACTAAACTGGTTTGCCATTTCCTTCTCCAGCGCATTCTATAGGTGATAAAACTGAGACAGTCTTAAGTGATTGCTTGGGATCACACAGTTAGTAAGTATATGAGGTCAGATTTTAACTCAGGCCTTTCTGACTTTAGGTCCTATGCTGTGTCCACCCTTCCAACAAGCTGCCTTTAGACAGATCTAGTTGGCAGAAAGTTTTCTTATTTGAATTCAGTCAAAAATATACCATATTTAACATTGCTTTTACTTTCTGGAACACCACCTCCCCCCAAAAAAGTTTAATGCCCCTACCATATGATAACTATAGGAAGAAAATATTTTCTTCAACTATTCCTTCTATAACATGGTTCCCAAGATTCCTTCCCAAGTTGAATGTTCTCTTTTGGCAACACCCCAGCTTGTCAAAATCCCTCCTAAAAATGTGGAGAATAGAATTAGGCACAGCACTCCAAATGGAGTTTCACTGGTGCTATATATTAAAGTTTGGCTTTTAAAATCAGTTTTCATCTTCCATGGCCTTCACTGATACCCTGGAATGTAAATCAAGTCAAGGTGCCGGGAAGTTGGCAAAATATAGTACAACATTTTCAAATATCAAGTGTGAAGAAAGCTCACCAATATTTTTTGCTTTGCTTTTCTTTTTCCAAGCTCTCATAAATGACTTTGTTTAAATATCATTGTGTTCCCTGCTATTTCTAATAAGAAACCCACAAAAATAGATTCATGGATGACTTGGTTAATAGGAATCTCCAAACCTACTGCGTACTCCTTCCTTATTATACAACTGACTGCAAAAATCAAATCCTGTGAAAGGATAACCAAGGTAGATGTCGGGACAAGCAGGGCCTGTAGGAAGGAGTCTTTGCCTTCTTGGAAAAGCAGCTGTGCGGCAGAAATAGCTTTAAAGGCAGAATATAAAATGTGTATACAAAAAAAAAGGGAAGAACAGAGCATCCTGGCTTTTTCCACTATCTGCTTCCTCTAGGCTTATTGATCTAAGCAAGTATACATGCACTAAAAGGTAATGAAGACCCCCCTGGATTCATCAAGAGAGAAAGGATGCATGTGAATAAGTTAAATCCAGTGGGAGGCAATTACTGGACAAGTGTCAACCTGGTTTGCACATGAGGCCTTTTTAAGGAAAGGGTAGCCAAATGCAAGATACATTTTTCAGTGCTGGTCATGCAGAGAACCTGGTGAGGAGGGGGGAGTCCAATTTAAACTGCAAAGCCTGGCAAAACCTCCAAAGAAAGACTGCCACCCATTTCTCTACTGCCATACACACAGCCTTTATAGTCAAACAGAGCTATAAAAGCCAAGAAGTTCACGACTCTGGGAGAGCCACAAAAAAAAGGGCTTAAAAAGGAGGCAAGTAAAACCCAGATCTTCCCTCCTGGCTGTTGGATAAGGGTCCTCACCTCCAGCTCATGACTAGTGAGGGAAAAGAAAGGAAGCAGAGAATTCATTACATTTATCACTTTATCTTTAAACCCAACAAGTCCATCTACCTACAGCTGATGGCAAGCAGAAAGAAAAAGGAAGAGAAAAAGGGAAAGAATTAATTGAATTTATCAGTCAAAATCCAAACCACCATCATAGCTAGGACCTGTGGAAGACCCTTTTTGACTCTGTGACATCCTATCGGCTACTCAGTTAATCCGAGATGGGACAGTATGATTATCTGTCCCCTTCTAAGGCAGTAGTGGAGTCTGACGAGGAACAGATGTCTCTTCCAAAACAAAGACAGACCCTTTCCTGTCCCAGACCAGTGTTGTCAAAAGGTGGCACAGCCAGTGTTTGCATTTGGTCTGATGGAGATGTCAGCAGTATGGAAGCAACTGTAACACCTCTCAAAGGTCATCGCTGCCTGCCCAGCAATCCCCTCAATGGCACGTGACCATCCAGCCTCCATCTGAAGATATCCTTCCATGATGGGAAGCTTCCCTAGTACTCATTCCTCAGACCTCCCATTACAACTTTGGACAGTTCTATGAGTAGGTTTTTCCTTCTATCAAGCTGAAATCTGGCTCACTGCCACATCCACCCATTCCTTGCATTTTATTTTCCAACAGAACAAATGGCACAATACAGTAAAAAGATCTTTCGTGCTGGAGTCAGAGGGTGTGGGTTTGAATCCTGCTTTTGTCAATTGCTATCTCTGGACATTAAGTGATTTAATCTCTGTGGGCCTCAGTTTCCTCATCTGTAAAATGAGGGAGTCAGACTAGATATCCTCTTATGGTGCTCTCAGATCTAGATCAGCATTACAGTTCCCAACCCTTCACTCCTTAGAGCATGTGAAGGCACCTTTTTCTGCTGTTGGCTATGTGGGATGTGTCACTCAATTGGCTGCTGAGCCAAAAGCAATGAGGTATAACACTTGGCAGAAGAAGAGGCAGATTTTGCCTATGAGGTCTCCTGGAGGCAGTCTTTGAGAAGATAAGATTTGATTCTAAGGTTTTTTTTTTTCTTTTTTGGAGGGGGGAAGGCAGGGCAGTTGGGGTTAAGTGACTTGCCCAAGGTCACACAGCTGATAAGTGTTAAGTGTCTGAGGCCAGATTTGAACTCAGGTCCTCCTGGCTCCAGGGCCGGTGCTCTATTCGCCGCACCACCTTCTTAGATTTTTAAACCCATAACTATTTCTATAATCAGCAACTCTCTAAGTGGCAACTGTCCCCAAAGCAGTTGTGTTGGAGGGTGTGGGATGAAACCAAAGAATGGGAATAGGGAGAGCTTACTTCTCCCTACTTGGGGGCAGTGGATAAAGCACCAGGCCTGAAGCCAGAAAGACTCATCTTCGTGAGTTCAAATCTCCCCTCAGACATTTGCTAGCTGTGTAACCCTGGGCAAGTCACTTAACCCAGTTTGCCTTAATTTGCTGAAAAAGGAAATGGCAAACCACTCCAGTATCTTTGCCCAGAAAACCCCAAATGGGATGACAAAGAGTCAGACATGACTGAACACAACAACTTCCCCTATTTAGAAGTCAGGCTGTTTCAGAATAATGAACCTGGGCAAATCCTAATGGCTGATGAAGGACAGAGATTGATTCAAGTTGCTAGGCCTTAGGACCTCAACTGAACAGTGTCTAACTAACCAATATGCTAGCCACTGATCTATGATTCTAAGTACTAATATGTGACAGGCTTTCGCATATTTTAATATATCTGTTTAACCCTGCCCTGCTACATTTCTCTTCTTTTCTAGACTAAACATATTTATTTTCTTTTCTAGATTCTAATATGCTATGGTTTCCAGGCCCTCACCAGCCTGGGTCATCCTTATTTGGACAGACTCCAGTCTATCATTGTCCTTTCTAAAAGTAGCACCCAGAATTGACCACAATTCTCCAGATGTACATCTGCCCTGGTCAGGTCACAGAGGGACCATCACTTCCTTTACTTTTTGCATTATTATTCTATCAATGCAGCCAAAAATGCATTAGCTTTTTTTTTTTTTGGCCGCCCTGTCACTCTGAAGATTCATTTTACGGTCTGCTTAGACTCCCAAGTTTCATTTTTGTTCTCAAGGTTTTATACAATATTCACCTATGGGAGCACCAGTTCTGGGATCATTAACACAACTGGGTTAATTAGCAAAGTAACCACAATGGAAGAGAGTTTGTGCCTTCATTCATTTAATGGATATTTTTTGTCTGCCTACTATGTGAGAGAAATGGTTAGTAAATTAGCTTTGGGGATGCAGGAATTGTGCTTTAGGCATCTCTGCTGCTCTGGTACCTGGTACTAGACATTCTACCAGATTCCCTGGAAGTTACAGCCTCCTCTGTTAATAACTGAGGGATAAGAAACATCCCAGCAGGGGCTCAGGGAATCACAACCTTCTGTCCCCTCTGCAGCAGGGAAGGCTGGATCTGTAAGATAGCTGAGCAGGCACAGAAGATGCTCATTACTAGTCTAAGGGCAGCTACTGCTGATTGCTTTCTCTGAGGAGAGTACTAAGGGTCGGTCAGGGCTGGTAAGTGTCAATATTAAGGCATAACAGGGGAAGGACACGTTTTAGCAATTATAGAAAAGATTTAGAGCAGGGACTGAAATTCTGTTTATATCCCCAAATGCGTTGGGATCTGTTCACCAGGCAATCTTTCCTGGGATTCCAATAAATTTTAGATTTGGAACTGGAAGGCAGGGAATTCAGGGGTTATTACCCTGGGGTCCACAGAGGTTATGGGCAAATTTCAGAAGGTCTATGAACTTAGATGGGGGGAAAATTATATCTTTATTTTCACTAACCTCTATCTGAAATGTATTGTTTCTTTCAATCATGGATGTAAGTAGCAAACATTATTCTAAGAAGAGGTCCTTAGGTTTCTGTCAAAGGGGGATTTATAACAAAAACAAGTTTCAAAAGCCTTGATATAGTCCAGCTACTTTATTTTACAGGTGAGGAAGCTAAGGT
Organism: Pseudochirops cupreus; assembly: GCA_028627135.1. Taxonomy (NCBI): domain Eukaryota; kingdom Metazoa; phylum Chordata; class Mammalia; order Diprotodontia; family Pseudocheiridae; genus Pseudochirops; species Pseudochirops cupreus. The sequence goes on from CM053581.1 coordinate 110,552,165, forward strand.
TCAAAAAACAGAAATGTCTTGCTCAAAGTTATACCATTCATAGAACTCATAAATTTAGAGCCAAAAATAACCTCGGAAGTCAACTCCCTCGTTTTACAGAGGAAGAAACTGAGGCCCAGGGATATTTAACTGACTTTCCCAAGACTGCATAGATAGCAAATGTCAGAAGCAGGAATTGAATCCAGGTCCCCTAACGCCAATGCCAGTGTTTTTGCCACTGGACTTTTTCAAATACAGGTGCTCTGACGCCAATTTCCAATACACTACATTTGAGTTCTGCTCTGGCCAGAAGGTAATAAATATAACATGGACATGCCTACTTGAGGGAACACTTACCTTGTGTGTGGGTTATGGAAAATGGCCGAGAGACCTGAGTCAATTTCAGTTACCCTAGAAACAGCAGCCTGACCTTAGACCAAACTGACCTAAGTTTTGACCTGAGCACATGTGCTCGAGAAAGTTTTGTCCATTTCCTTTCCACAGTATCAGGAGATTTCATCCTTATGGTCTGGTTGACATAACACAATTATGCCACAAAGTAGCAGCATAAACAAAGTGTAACAGTATTTAATAGAAGAACAAGATCATGCTGGCCCCTAGTAACCAGGAAAAGCTTCACAAGGGGAGGCAGACTGTTAGATGAGACTTGAAATATTAGTAGGATCTTGACAGGTAGAGATACCCACCCCAACCCAACTGAACTCAAACCATTGTCTTCACTCTTAACCTCAGAAAAAAGTCTAACTGACCTTATAAAGTCTAGGTGAGGAAAAGAGTAAATGTTTGAGGGCAATTTGAGATTTCGACTAGGAGAATTACAAAATGGAAGGTGATAGTAAATGAGGAGGAGGATGGATTATATCCATTGGGATCCAGACTTTCCTAAAGGAATTATCAGGACATGAAAATTTGGGAAATGCTTCCATTAGTCACAAGAACTGCCTAAGTTAGAAGCTATAGCTATAAGATTTCTCCCTCTTGGCTCTGGGAACAGTCAGTCCTAGATGAATTTATGAACTCCTTGTGTGTTGTTGTCATAAAGGGGGAGATTTTTCTCATAGAATTTCTTCCAGTATTAAAATGGCCTCTCAAGCACCTCTGTTTGTATAACACTAATCCCTGTACATACTTTCAGGGAGAGAAACAGATGGAAACATGTTTAGAGATGAGGGGCAATAATCCACTTGAGGCTGTTATGGAAGTACCAAATGCCATGATTTGTGGTAGCACATCAGGTGTCCTTACTGCTGACAGCAGCATATGCAGAAGTGACTTTGCCACTGATTTTCTATTGGTTATTTGGGCCTCCTTAACAGGAGCTATGTGACTGGGGACCTGAGATGCCATTATATTTCACAAAACCTTTATCAGCTGCAATACCAGCACAATGACCCAGAGATGGAAAAATCTAACCAAGTTTTCATAGCTATCTGCTCTCTGTCTCTGTCTGTCTCTGTCTCTGTCTCTGTCTCTGTCTCTCTCTCTCTCTCTCTCTCTCACACACACACACACACACACACACACACACACACACACACACACACACAGGCAGTCATTTTCTCTTCCTCCCACCTGCCCCCCAAACAAAAACAAAGAGAAAATCGCCAAAATAACTACACATAGTCAAGCAAAACAGTTTCCATGTCTACATATGTATGTCTCATTCTGCATCCTGAGTCCATGATCTCTTTGGAAGGAGGTAGAGAACAAGCTTTGACACTGGTCCTCTGGAATCATGGTTGATCATTTGAATTGATCAGAGTTCCCAAGTTTTTCAAAGTTATTTTCTTTATAATGCTGTTGTAATTACAGAATTTATTCTCCTTGTTTTGCTCACTTCATCTTCTCTTATGATTATTTTTGTGTATTCAAGCTGCTTTTCAAAAGGCACAAGGAATTCACACCAATGTTCTTTCATTCTGGCCTTTGATTTCTTCTTCATCTTGAAGCTCCCTACTGGTAGGACCTAAAAAAATAAATATTTCTCCAAGATAGAAACCTCAGTTGTCATCATCTGGAATTTTACCATAGCCTAGCATGGAAGGGAACAACTCAGTCAATAAATATGTATTAAGCACCTACTGTATGCCAGGTGCCGTGCTAAGAGATATAAACATAAAAAGAAAGGCAATCCTTGCCCTTGAGGAGTTTACAATCTAATGGGAGAAGACAGCAAACAAAATACAGCTGAAAGGAGTTAGTGGAAGGAAGTTTCTGGCATAGGGGCTCAATGAAAAGTTCCAAAGGAGTACAGCTGGGTGGGAAATGATGAGATGGTTGACCTGGGCTCCTTCTATAAATGGAGGTTTGGGTAGAAACTGATTATTCAAACCTCCAATCAGAAGGGCAAAGGGCACTGATGAAGTGGGAGTACCAAGCAAGGTGGCTGTGATCTTCCAAGATGATCATGGAGGACAGGATGGGCATAGTGGAGAAATCCAGAGAAGTGTAACTGGGTGAGAAAAAAAATTACGGTTTGCCCTCCCTCAATCCTCTCTTCCCATAGTGACGGGGAAGGTGGAAGTTGCTCTCATGGTGAACATAGTACTACTTTTTCTAGATAATGTGCAAGGGGAAAAGAGAGAGACAAGCAAAAGACAAGCAAAAGTCTTCTATAAAGTCACAAAAGAAGTGAGGTAAGGGAGACAGATCAGAGAGACAGAAACCTCCCCAGTGATGTACAACTGGGCAGCAAGAGTTGAATTGGAGAAGAATGGACTGCATTTGGGAAATCGCAAACTCTCCTTTGTTAACTCCAAGATTCTCCTGAAAGCAAAGCAACTGACAGCAAAATGTCATCTATTATTATTAGCATTTATCAAGCCCTTGAAGGTTTGCAAAACCCTTTAAAAATATATAATTTGATAATGAGTAACCTCACAGTAACCCTGGAAGGTAGGTTCTATTATCTCCATTTTACAGATGGGGAAATCGAGACAGGAAGAAGTTAAGTGACTTGATCAGGATCATACAATCATTACATATCTGAGGCTGGATTTGAATTCAGGTCTTCTTGAATCTAGGCCCAAGAGTGCTATACTTTCCCACTTAACTGCCTTTTTCTCTTCTACTATGGATATAGAAATGCCTGCTTTATTTTGGTGTTCACTATGTCACAATAAAAATAAAATTAAAAAAATTTAAAGGAGGTATAGATGGCTGGTGATTTTCATACAATTGAGAAGTATAGGGGAAGAGCACTGGATTGAGAGTCAGAGGAACTGGTTCAAATTCTGGCTTTACCTTTTACTACTGATAGGACCTTGGGCAAATCACTTTATCTCTATGGACTTCAGATTTCCTGTAAAATGAAGGGTTAGGCAAGATGGCCTCCAATGTCCCTTCCAGCCCTAGAGTGGTAGCCCAGTGCTCCTCCATGTGGCATATGAGAGGAAACTGCTACTAAGCCCACTCACAGTCCTTTATCTCCCTCCATGCATCTCAGGAGAGGGGAAACCTTCTCATTTGGTGTCACATCTTCTTGAAGGTGCTTAAATGACAGCAGAGGATGGCTCCTTCCTGTGTTTCCCTCTTTGTGACCTGCCCCAAGGGGTCACTGATGATCTGACAGCTCAGAGTAGGTTCAAGTTTTCTTTTCCAGCTTAAGGTTTATGCTAAAAACAATAATAATAATCTACCATTCCCACATCACTCCCTCTTCACGCTCCACTCAGCAGTACCAGGAGCTGCAGGGCTGACTCACACCACTTGAATAATTGGCTTTTAATGGCACCACTTTCCTCACTTGTGAAACAAGGCTCTGTGATTTCTGACTCAGAAGCATCTGCCATTGTGGGGCACACAGCTCTTCACTCCGATCCCTAGAAACCCCGTCATTCATCCTCGGTTATAGCTTCCTGTTCAATCCATTCCTTGGTGGCTAACTTTTCCTTCTTCCTTCAACATGTTCAAATGTTGTTCCTGAGGTAGAACAAAGGCCTTCATAGGTGACTGACTGACTTGCTGTACGCAATTTACCTCTGCTCCTTTGGAGGAGTGTGAGTGTGTGTGTGTGTGTGTGTGTGTGTGTGTGTGTGTGTGTGTGTGTGTGTGTATGTTTTGTCTTCTCAGGTAGCATTTCTCATTCAGTCGTAGGACCCGATGGCTGCCAAGAAATTAGGCACTCACCATCCTGGCTAATGACCATAGTCCCTTTTTCCCTCTAGCCAAATTTGCCATGCCCTCTACTCTAGCTCAGAAGCACCACAGAGCTCTATTAGGCATACCCTTAACACGTTACAGGCTTCAGAGTTTGCCTGCTTGATTGTATCTGTAGTAATCTTACAAAGGAGTTTAGATCCCTTCTGCAGCCCTTCTCACTCTCAAACATGTTACAGAATCTGTATTTATCAACATCTGGGCTCCCCAGCACCCAGGCTATGCTCTGAATGCTGGTCCCACAACTGCAAACTATAGCTACTCACCATTTACTGCTCTGTATATATGGTGCATTTTCTCCATTATCCTACATTAGAGAATATAAATTGATTGAAGACGGGAATGGTTTTGTTTTGTCTAAACATCATGCTCTACATGTATGTTTTATTTTTTTTTATTAATTTGGGCTGAAAGCCTGCACTCAATCAAGAAAAATGACTGAGAGTTTCAGATAAGCAAGCAGAGATAGTCATTTTTTTTTCATAAAAATTAAGATGTTCTGAATTTCAGACTCATCCTTTGGAAACAAAAGAGCTTACATCCCAGTAAGCTCTTTTGAGGGCAGGGAATGTTCCTTTTTTGTCTTTTGTATCCTTAGCATCTAGCCCTGAGTCTGACACAGAGCAGGGACATAATAAATGTTGTTGAATTGGATAGCAAAGGGCTTAAGCCATTTCTTGCTGAGACAAGAGAGGCCAAGGAGTGTCTTAGGATGGAATCCATTCTGTCTGGATTCGGAAAAGCCCATCCTCCACACTATTTTAAAAGGCCACAACGTCTCTGGGTAATAATGAGCAGCAGGGAAAGCTTGTTCACCAGTCTGATGAGTAATGGGTGTTGAGTGATGGAGGACTCCTGTCAGGGAAAGCGCTGTTTGCTTTTGTATGACACTAATGAATAAACTCCTGCACCTTTGCAGATCACAGTGGGCTGGGAGGTCCATGATACTCTCAGAGGCAGGGATGTTGATGGGGATGGGGGAGGAGGGGGCGGGGTAGCATGAAGGGCTCAAGTCTCCAATTGCTTTGTTGCCTCATAACAAAAGTAAAAACAAAAAAAAATAAGACACCAATCATAAGAGTGGAGCCAGAGATGAAGCGAGACAAAAAGAGATCAATACCTCCCTCCCCAAAGAGGGGAGGCTAGGAGAAAATACAAGGGAGTATAATAGACTCTTTATTTCTCAATGTTTACCTCATCAAAAGAAAGCCGTATGTCCTCATATTGAAGAGTAACAGAAAACGAAAGGCATACCTCCTCTCCCTCCCACCCACTGCACTCCCCAAATGAAGAAAGCAGTTGTGGACAATCATTAGCTTGCATTTATTAAGTCCCTCCTCCAAATGCTTTCCCCACCCCCCTCCCCAGCAGGATAAATTTTCTTAACAAGCTGAAATTTAGCATAGTCTTTTCTTTTTATTGGTAGGAGCAAGCCTCCTAAAATATGGTTTATAAATAAGAATTCCATTACTGTAACTTGTTTACATAATCCATCTTCACAAGACTACCACTCCTGAACCCGACAGATTGAGGACAGATTTAAATTCAGACATCCCATCCAAGACCCAGGGAGACATCGTTCTGTACCTCCAAACAGCACTGCAGAGGAGGTCACAGACAAGTTACACAGACTGAGCTGCAGAAATACTATCACTTTTATTTTCATCCTTACTCTAAGACGGCTGCAGGAGCTGTCATTCAGCCAGGAGTCTCTTTAAGGGAAGTCCTACTGCAGAGTATGGCTCAAACCTGACTTGGCTTCTCCTCCACACCAGTCGGGCCCTAAATGCCTGCTCTGCTCTATCTTAGCCTTTAAGCCTTACATGGGTCCACAAGCTCAGCAGTATGAGTACCCCTCTCATCACTGATGACATTGCCCATCCACATCTTTTCCATCTGTGAGGTGTGTTTATGGTCTCCATTTTTTTTTATCTCTATGGAAAGAGAAAGATCAGCGGAGGAATATAACCATTCCTCAGGGTGGATGGTAGGAGAATAATGGACTGTTCACCTCATTGTGGTTTATTTGTTTTGGGGTTTGGTTTTTTTACTCTTCCAAGGAAAACAACCTTTGAACTGAGAAAATAGAGAGAAGAAGAAAAAAAGTATAACAGAGTGTAGGAAGCCAAGACAGGCTATAAGGTCAATATGAGTGAACAATGTGATATGACAACCAAGAAAGCTAATGTGATTTTAGACTGATTTAAGAGAGTCAAAGTTTCCAGGAATAAGGAGTAGATAGTCCTGCTATACTCAGTGCCTGCCAGACTATAGAAGGAATAAGATGTTCGATTCTGAATGACACATCTTAGGAAGGGCATTAGGAAGCTGGAAAGTGTCTAGAAGAGGGTAATCAGGACGGTAACAAGCCTCAAATCCTTGCCATGTAAGGATCAATTGAAAGAACTGGGAAAATTTAGCCTACAGAAAAAGATTCCAGAAGGGTATGAGAGTGGTCACCAAATATTTGGAGGGCAGTCATGCAGAAGCAGTATTATACTTGTTCTTTTGAGGGGAAACAGTATGATATTAGGAATAGAACAGCAAACTTGGAGGCATAAGAACTAAGTTCAAAGCCCAGCTCTGGCATTTATCACATCATAACCTTAGGTAAGTTATTTAAACCTCTTTTGGTCTCAGTTTTCTCATCACTAAAATGGGATACCTAGACTAGATGACTTCCAATGTCTCTTGAAGCTTTTTATCTACAGTCTATGACTAATAAGGCAGACCTAGTAGCAATGGATAGAAGTGTGGGGAAAGGATGTTTTAGATTGGATGCTGGGGAAAAAAATTCTTAACAATTAGAGTTGCCCCAAAATGGAATGATAGGCCTCAGAAGATAATGAGTCCCATTTATAGGAAATCTTTAAGCAAAAGCTAGATGACACATAGTATAGGAGCAGCTAGGTGGTGCAATAGATATAGTGCCAGGCCTGGAGTCAGGAGGACCTGACCTCAGGTGCTAACTAGCTATGTGACCTTGGGCAAGTCACTTAATGCTGTTTGCTTCAGTTTCCTCATCTGTAAAAATGAGAAGGAGAAGGAAATGGCAAACTACTCCAGTATCTATCTTTGCCAAGAAGCCCCGAAATGGGGTCACAAGGAGTTGGACATGACTGAACAACAACAACACTTATAGTAAATATGCAGAAAAAATTCTTTTATGGGCACAGGTTGGATTAGATCATTTGTTAATAGTTAAAGGGCAGTCGTGATAATTAGAAGGGAGCATGTCTTCATCAAGGACATACTATGCCACAGTGACCTCATAGCCTTTTTTAACACTATAACTACACGAGTAGATCAAGGGAACACAGCAAACATGGTCAACTTAGATTTCAGCAAAGGATCTGAAAAGATGTCTCCTCCTGTGCTATGGAAAGGTCTGGATTAGATGAAAAACAGTGACTGGTTTTGGGACTGCATGTATGACCAACTAATAGCATACTAACTATATGACTGAGCAAACTATTTCCCTTCTCTCAGGCTCAGTTCCTTCATCTATAAAATGGGAAGGATAATATATTACCCACCTCCCAGAGTCTTGTGGAGGTAGCATTTTTCCAATCTATGAAGTATTATCAGTGACAAAACCTAAAACAAGGAAGTTGAAAGGTAATGTGGAGAAGGGGGACAGGAGAAGGAAAAAGAAAAACAGATACACCAAAAAATGGACTGTCCCAGTCACGGAAGTGGCTGGAGGCCCTAATGAATTTTTCCTTTAGTTAAAAAGCTTTCATTTGGCTTGTGTTTTCAGATGTGAAATACATTTCATAATCTTCTGGAACTGGGTACTCATGTGGGACGTCCTCTTTCAGAATGTATCAGGGATATAAAAAAAAATCATGATAACTGAGAGATTTTAGGAAATTCTATCACTAATTTGATCCAAGCCAATATTTAGAAATAACAATTCATTTTATTTTGATAAGAACCATTTTTTATAATGCTTGTAACTCAGAAGTGACCCTGGGTTCAAATAGGCTTTGGCCACTAGAAGACAAGGAATGATAGATACCATAAGGCTGGCCAGGCTTTAATTATCATCCATATCCTGTCTCCAACTGAGGATATATCCCAAGGTTCTGTCCTGGTCATGATTCTCTGTTTGTATTTTCTCTTGGTTACCTTACCAACTCCCATGGGTTCAGTGATCATCCCTACCTAGATGACTCTGGGTTCTATATACTTAGTCTCATCTCCACCCGCCACCACCAGCCACCCTCAACCCCCATATGTGTTTGTCTATCTGTTTCTCTCCCCACCCCCCGCCCTAGATTTTAAATCACCAACTTCCAATCAGACATTGTCAAATGGATATCACAAGGGCATCTCAAACTCAACCTCTCTGAAACAAAACTAATCGTCTTTCCCCTAAAATCCACCACTCTTCCAAAACTTTGGATTTCTTTTGACAATATCATCATGCTTCCAATCACCCAAGTTCACAGATTCAGAGTCATCACTGATTCCTTACTCCCTCTCACCCCAAATATTCAATTAGTTGCCATGTCTCATCATTTCTACCTTTAGAACCTCCCTTGATGTACCCATTTTTCTACTCCTGTAGCCACCATCCTATCTATAGCCTTAGCTCTTCTTGCCTTGATTATTGAATGTTCTCTTAATTAATCTCCCTTCATCCAGTCTATACCCTCTCTAATCGATCTGCCACTAAGTTGTCAAAGTGATAAACCTTAATCATGAGTTCAACCATATCACTCTGGCTCAATTACCTCTAATGACTCCCTATTACCTCTAGGATAAAATAAAAATTCTTCTTTTTGGCATTTCAAGTCCTTTGCCATCTGGCTGTAAATGACCTTTCCGGGCTTATTATGCTTTACTACCTTTTCATACACACTATCATTTAGCCATATCGGTCTTCTTGCTATGATTCACATACAAGAATCCATATTCTTATCTCCATGTCTTTATACAAGCTACCTCCCAAAGCCTAGAATGCACTGTCCATTCTAATTTTTGCCTCTTAGGACCCTTAGTTTCCTTTAAAGCTCACCCAAACAAACACATCCTACATGAAGGATTTCCTAATCCTAACTACTTGTATCTCATCTCTCTAAAAAAATTATTTTAATTTTGTATGTATTTTGTATATGTACCTGCATGCATATACGTAGTTTCCCACTGTAACATGTAAGCTCCTCAAAGGGGCTTCATTTTTCAATTTTGAATTCCCATTCCCTAGCACAAGTTTTGGCACATAGAATCCACTTAATAAATGATCATTTGTTGGCTGCTTGATAGAAGCCTAACAATGTGCTTGATATCAACGGTCTGAAAACCAGCCTGGCTTAGTAAGGGACACCTCACCAATAGAAGTTTGACTACATATTGATGACTTTTTTCAGTGCTAGTATCCCAGAAAGTCAAATGTATGATGAGGTTGTAATCTATACTGATGGGAGTAATGTCCACTCCAACAAAATCATGGGTCATTAGGGTGCCATTATTAATTGAGCCTAATTTAAAATCCTCAAATATTTATTAAGCTCCTTCCTACAACTTATAAATCCAAAAGCTAAATGAAAGACAAAGATAAAGAACACAGTGCTCCTTCCTACAAGGAGTTTAGTATCTCACGAACACTGAGTTCAATGCATACTTTTTGGAGATGAAGAAGATCCTCTTCACTGACTCCTGAGAATGAGTATGGGAGCTGTACTCTCACAGGAAAAGAATGATAGCAGATCTCTTCTCCCCACCTTTATTGGAAGGGCAGAAAAATAAGCAAGGATGTGAACTGCTTTCAGCAACGCTGAACAGGGCAAACACCAATGAGAGATCCTTAGAGTGCTCCACTGGACCTCTGCCTCTAAGTTGGGGCAGAAGTTAGAGTTAGGGTTTCTGACACCATTATTTAAACTCTACTGCAGAGGCCACTGCAATGCTAAATTCTCATGATAAAAGCCATTAAGAATTAATGGCATCGATTGTCCATTGGACAGAAGAAGCCTAGTCCACGTGGCCAGTTTGTTCCTCTCTAACCCTGGAAAAAAACCTCTAAGAACAGCAAAAAAATTTTCACTCCAGTCTCCTGTGTAACACCTGTGACCAGGGGAATGTATCAGTGAGGCAGCTGGGATGCTGTTTGTAGCCATTTGATCCTTATCCTTGACATATTTAACCTCATGTTCCAACCACCTAAGTTAACCAGTCACAATTTAGAATAAGAAGATTAATTTTGGAAGGCTGGGAAAGAAGCTATTTGAACGGATACAACTGATACCATGACAAAACAAACAGTTCCCTGAGGGTAGGAGAAAAAAATCCCTCAATTGGGATGCTGGAGGAGAGGTCTCTGGGCCATTTTTAGCCACCAATGGAGCATTAAAGGTGAATTCCCCTTGCTGTTTTTTTGTTTCAGTAGATTCATCCTACTCACCCCCTATCATGTTGCTCTCTTATGAAATGTTGACCATCATGCAACGGGGATCACTGAGCAGATGGTCAAGATTTTTGAGATGCCAGGGAATGAGCATGTGCTGACATCTGAAGATCATGGTCTTGATTTCTCTCCAGAAAGGACAGCTTGCATGTCTGGCAACAGCCCTGATGTTTTGAAAGAGATATAGATATAGAGAGAGATATAGATATAGAGAGAGATATAGAGAGAGATATAGATATAGATATAGATAGACATATATACATATATATACACATATATATACATATATATATACATATATATATATATATATATATATATATATATATATATATGGAGAGGGAGAGAGAGAGAGAGAGAGAGAGAGAGATCATGAATGTTCCACTTAAGACAGGTTCACTTTGAAAGTGTTCACATCTAATCACTCCTTCTTAGTACAGTATAACACCCAAACCAGAGGTGAATTGCTTTCAGGGAAAAGAAAACAAAGTTACTTGTATGGACTCACGAGTAAGTCACAACATTTCCTACCGGTAGTTAAAGTGTGGACAGGGACAAGAAGATGTAAATAAGCTGTTTTGAAGATATGATCAGACATGGATTTGGATTATACTGTCACGATGCTCATATTCCAGCCCTACCTACCATCAGTTCAAACCCAGCCTCCAGTTCTGAATTTCAGAACTGAATGAAAATGTTTTGGATCACAGATTCATGATACAAAAAAGGTTGACAGAGTAAAAAGATGTGTCAGATTTAATAGGACAACAAGAAAACATATACTTGGGTTCAAAAAATCAATTGGACTGGTAAAGGCTGGGAGAGATAAGACTTCAAAAATACTTCATGTGAAAAGAGGCCTTGAGGTTTTGGTGGGCTGCAAGTTCAATGAATGTGATATGACAGCCACAAAATCTAATATGAACCCAAACTGGATAGATGAAATCATAGTCTCCATGAAAAAAAGTGTTGGTAATATTCTGATCAGGGCAGACCACATGTGTAATATTGTTTTCCATTCTGGGCCCCACATTTTCATATAATCAGTGGACCAGAACTGAGGTTCTGGATTTACACAGACAAAATTCAATCTTGGGGATGTCTCACCTCTCTGGCTCATTCCCGTGTAGGGAACATCTGAATAGAGTTCATTTTAGATCTCTATAAAAGTGGCATCAAACTCATATAGCAACAAATCCTTGCAGGCAGTTTATTGACTTAGAAAACCACAATTTAACATTATTTATGTGGCATTGTATTTTTATTGATTGTGTTAAACATTTCCCAATTACATCATATTTTAAACATTTCCCAGTTACATGCTGACTGTCTGTGGGAGTTTGGTTGGCTGTTTTTGCCAGCTGAGTTTGACACTTTTGATCTACCGAAGCTTTAAAGGAAAGGTTAAAAGAGCCCTTGGCTCCTATGCAAGTCCTCATGCTAAAAAAAAACACACTCAGAATACAGGATGGAATTTATTTAGCCCAACAGCAAATGGAAAACACAGAGAATTCACAATCAACCTTCAAGCAGCTAAGGCAACTTCCCTTTCCTCTCTTGTGATCCCAACATTCCATAGGGACCTCCAGAGCCTTCCAGACTAATGGTGTTTTACAGGGGCTTAGTCCCCTTGAAGGATTAAATAGGTGTGACTGAGAGTTAACCCTTTTCCCTCTAATAAGTTTTGATTCCCTACAGAGACATATATAGACTTAAGATATTACCTTGTGGTTGACATTCTTGTGGAAGGACAAAACAGGAAGCAATCCAAGTGGGTGAAAGTTGGTTCCCTCAGAACTGTTTAGTGCACATAACTTATACTGCTAATAAAAAACAATGTGTGGGTTTGCTCCTCCACATCATGGTCCCTACTTGGTCCCAAACCATGGAATCACCAAGACTGTTTCCTTGATGTTCAAGAGCTTTAGTCCAGGAATTTCCTTGTTCATTTGTCTGAGAATTCCCTGTTGTTTTCCATTATCTCCAGAAACTGACATCTCTCATTATATGGGTCCTCCACTATTGGGGTTACATGATCTGCTGGCAGCTGGATGGAGGATGGACTAGAGTGGGGAAATATGGGGCAGTCTCTCTCATCTCTTGTCTCTCTCTGTCTTCCAACTATGTCTGCTCTACCTTTTCTAAAGGTCAACTCTAAAAGTAAGGTTTAAGTGAAGGACTAGTCATCCCTCAATGGTCTTCAAATAGCAAAATGTAATCAATCAACTTCAAAGGGAGTAGGTGTACCAGAACAAGGTTGTTCATTAACACACCATAAAGAAGAGTGTTATCAAAGTCAGATCAAGCCTCAAATGTTGTATCAATGGAGCCATTTTAAACACTAATCTCCATGGGCCTCCTAGACATCTCAAAGAAATACACATGTTAAAATTTAGACTCACTATTTTTGCTTCAAAAAGTCACCCCTCTTCAAAATTTTCATATTACTATTGAGTGTACCATCTTGACCTCCTTCACTCAGGCTCACAACCTAGATATCATCTTCAATTCCTCATTCTCTCTCACTATCCAGATCCAATCCTGTCAATTCTCTCCTCAAAACATCTCTGATGCAGGCCTCAGGTCCAGACTACTGTAATAGCCTTCGGTTTGTTCTGCCTCATCTCTCCCCACTCCAGTCCATTCTCTCTTTAGCTACCAAAGCAATCTTCCTAAAGTTCAGGTCTCACCCTAGCACCTTCACTCCTGCTAAATAAACTCCAATGGTTCCATCTTATCTTTGCCTCTTAGAATCTTATAACAGTGAATGTTGAAAACTACAAGTTAATTAATTAATTTTTAAAAAGAAGAAGAAGAAACCATGCACAGCACACTTTCAAGTACTCACACAGGGGCATGAATTGTGAAGTCTGCAGAATGAAGGATGCTTTCTCTAGGCCCTTCCTCAAAGTAAAAGTTCTCAAGGAACTCACCAATGAGTTAAGAGGATCTCAGGGGCCCAAGGAGAGGACAGCTGAGTCAGGGTGGTGAAGTCCATGAAATAAGAGATGGCTTTTTCTCCTACCAAACATTCCCTAGCTTTCAGTAGTAGCTAGAATGCAAGCATTCCCTAGCTAGAAATCATTGCCTCAGGGAACGAGGGGGTAAGGTATGGATAGCAGCCAAAACCAATATTCATGACTCTAGGAAAAAGCAAGAATTTCATCCTTTTCTTTTCTTAAAGCCATGGCCTACAGAAATTTCTAAGAGCAACAAGTGTATTAGGTTAAACCCTAGGTGAGGGTAGTAATGGGGAACGGAGGACATGGGAAGAAGCAGCAGATGGTTATGCAGTACATGATGCTAATGAAGCCAGCCCCTGTGACTGTGTTTTCAAACCTTCCATGAAAACAGACTGTTTGAAGTAATAAAACAGGGACCCACAACACAATGAGACATAAGGGTCAGCTCAGGCAGTAAATTTAAGAATTGTTTCTACCTAAAAAAAGGGTACGAACAATGCCTCTGTAGCTTCTGTTATTTCCTTCTAACTAAAAATAAGAGACCATCCTCAAGGGTTGATGGACTGTGACTTATTTCCTGACTGAGTAGTCTGGATGACATTAAAATAAGCCCTCTATTTTTTGTCTCATTTGCCTTCTCATAAAGCAAGCCTATCTGCCCCCTGAAGTACCTTGCCTAGTTAAAGAGAGGTGGAAAAGAGAGTGAAGGGTATTTACTGGAAAGAAGTGGAAAACTCAAATCTAGTCCCCAACGCTAGGTCAGAGAGACATTTCAAGTGAAATAGCTGCCAAAGAAAGATCCAGGGTGATTTCATGGTAGATTCTAAGAGAGAAAGAGATTGAGAAATCCACACTGAATCACAATCTCCATTCTTCTAATCCAGAGTTTTCCATGTGGCTACAGTGAAGATGTCACTGCCTACCTCAAACCAATGAGTCTAGGACCCAGAATGTCAACTAAGTCATATTTCACTCACACTTCCTACCTATTGCTAAAAATAAGCAATCCTCCCACACAACTCTGCCTGATGAGATATTTCAAGCCACCTGGCACCTGGGAGAGTTCCCCAACTGGTTTTCAGAGAAACTCCTAAAGCTGAAAGCTACTTATACATCAGCACAGCAATGTTTAAGGGCTAAGAGCAGTACCCATAGTGTAGCCATTCAGCCAGTGCTGCAACAAGCATTTACTGAGCATTTAACTACATGCCAGAAATTATGCTAAGCTCGGGAGATATTGCCCCCCCCCCCCAGCCAAAAGGCATAAATATTTCCTCACCCTCGAGGAGCTCACATTCTAATGGGGGCAGGGGTGGTGGTGGTGGTGCTGCTGGAAAGAACATATAAATGACTAGTTATGTACAAGATAAATACAGAGTAGATGGAAGGACTCTGAAAGTAGAAGGCGTTAGCATCCAGACAGGACTAGGAAAGGCAATTGTAGTAAAAGAAACAGTACAGGGGCGGTTAGGTGGCACAGTGCATAAAGCACAGGCCCTGGAGTCAGGAGGACTTGAGTTCAAATTCAGCCTCAGACACTTAACACTTACTAGATGTGTGATCTCGGGCAAGTCACTTAACCCCAATTGTCCTGCCCTCCCCCTCAAAAGAAAAGAAAAGAAACAGTACACACCTACAATACATAGGATTGGACCCAAAGACCACCTGAATATTTGACCATATATCAATGGGTGCTTGGCAAGGTGCTTTCTAATTGGATTTGGCCACAGGGACTCCTGAAGAGAAAATAGCCAGAACCATATGGTTTTCTACAGGAATTTCAGATAATTTTTAATAGTTGGGGATCATATTAGGGACATATTGAATCTTAAGATTACTTAGTCTGATTTTATTTTACAGATGAGAAAATTGAGAGTGAGAGTTTTTATTTGCCCAAGGTTTCACAGGAAGTAAATGAGCAAACTGAGATTTGAACTCATCCTTTCATGAGAACTAACTCAAAATATGAACTATTGCTTATTCTCAGTATCATCCTGAAGGTAGCTAGGTAGAGCAATGACCTGGAGTCAGGAAGACCTGAGTTTGAATCTAGCCTCAGATACTTACTAGCTATGTGACCCTGGGCAAGTCACTTAACCCTCTTTCCCTCAGTTTCCTCATCTGTAAAATAAGCTAAAAAGGAAATGGCAAGAATCTTTGTGAAGAAAACCCCAAAAGGGATCAGAAAGAGTTAGACACAACTGAAATGGCTGAACAATAATTATAATCCCCACAGAGATTAAAAATCTATTGAGGGATCAATACTGGGGAGGGAGCGACAACAAAGAAATTAACAAATTCTGTGGAATCCCTTTCTTTAGCATTTGATTCTTGTCCTAAGCTCCATGGTACCAAGCAACACAGGACGTGATGGAGAAACACTAACCCCAAAGCCCACATCTGCGCCCAACTGTTCATTTTTACCAGGCATTCTGCTATGTTGCCTGGAGAAGCTTCTACCCTGAAGCCCTTCCTTCCTGACTGGTGACTCCTTGGCCGGGATTACTATTTTTAAAAGGAGTCTACCTATGCTTCCTCTTACTCATGCTTCTACTCTCTCGAAATTCTTTCTGTCTTTTCCTAGCCTGTGTCCCCTTCTCCTCATCCCTTTCTGGATCCCCACTTATAGGCTGTCCTCCACTAAAATGTAAGCTCCTTGAGGGGAGGCACTGTTTTAATTGCTTGTATTTATATCCCTAGTGCTTAGAATAGTTCCTGATACCTAGTGAGTACTTAATAAATGTACTTAATAAAATATTCATGGAGATGGAGAGGGAGAGAAGTGGACAGAGAGAGAGAGGAGAGGAAGAGAGAGAAAGAGAAAGAAAGAGAGAAAGAGGGAGGGAGAGAGAGAGAGAACACACATATATATACAAATATATTAATTTTATCAATTTTTATAAAATTTTTATAAATTTTTATAAATTTTGTTATTGTTGTTATGCAATCACATTCTACTCTATGGCCCTATTTGGGGGTTTTCTTGGCAAAGATATTGGAGTGGTTTGCCATTTTCTTCTTCAGCTCATTTTATAGATGAGGACCTGAGGCAGACAGGGTTAAGTGATTTGCCCAGGGTCACACAGCAGTGTCTGAGGCCAGATTTGAGCTCAGGAAGATAAGTCTTCCTGATTCCAGGCTCAGGACTCTATCCATTATACCACCTAGCTGCCCCTATTTTATAAATATATACATGAACTATATACACATGCACATGCTTTTTTCTTTACATATGCTATATGGTCAGTTAAACAGACACAGCCTTGGACTTTGAGACTGATATTGTCTTCCTGACCCAATCCCTCCAGCCTCCACATCAGGGTTTGCTTGAGTCCTATTACTTTCCAGCACTCTCCATTCTCCTCTTCCCCAAAGTTCTTGGACCCATCCTACTCCCAGGCAAGGGACACATATGATGACTTGAATTCATAACTGAAGCAGAACTATCAGTCTCACAGCTTGCCTAATACTCTGATTCTTGGAACAGAAGTCCTTACAACGGATCTTTTGGCCCGGTGCCCATCCCCCTAGGAACAGTATCCCTGTCTTTGTAGAATCACAGAATGTTGGTGCTCCATGGGACCTTCGAGTCTTATCTTCATGGCCTCATTTGATTGGGGAAGAAACTGAGCCCAGACTCAGAAAGGAATTTCTTCAAGGTTACAGAGAGGCAGTGTAGAATAGTGCTTGGAAATCTGGCCTCACAGTCAGGAAGACTTGGGTTTAAGTCTTGCATCTAACCCATGGCTCAGGACAAGTCATTTAACCTCTCAACATTCTAGTCGATTCTCTAAGGTAGCTGTTCTCAAATTTTTCTCAGCAGCAGAACCCTTCAGTGTAAACAAAACTTTAAAAGAAACTATTGTAGTAAAAGCCTTTATAATTATTATTTATTTTTAGTGCTTAGTATTAACAAACAACATAAAGTTCATTTTTTAAAATGGGGTGGGGAGCATTTCCATTTTCCTCGTACACAGACTGAGAACCACTTCTAGGATTAGAAGTTGCAGAAGAGGTACCAACCTAGACTGGTAGAGTACATTCTCTCACCTTGGAATTCCCTATACCAATGAAATTACAGGTCAGTACCATCACTATCTCTTAGACCAGTGGTTCTCAACCTCTGGGTCAAGACCCCTTTGGGGGTTGAACGACCCTTTCACAGGGGTCACCTAAGACCATCGGAAAATACATGTTTCTGATGGTCTTAGGAACCTAGACACTACTCCTCTATCTGTCTCCAGGTGGGTCCACCCACATGCAGATACACCCACATACAAGTATTAAAGGGTTGTGGCATTAGGAAGGTTGAGAACCACTGCCTTAGACAGTGAATAAGGGACATAGTTTAACTCCAAGTTCAATGTCCCTTCCATTATACCAATCTTATTTATCTGTGCCTAAATCTTTTTCTGGTATCCCATTTTCTAATTTGTATCTACCCCTAGCTCCACAGAAAACAATCTTCCTACCTCCTGAACTCTGTTCTCCCATGACTGGATCCCTGCTGCTATCTGATGAGGGGCCACCCACCAGCACTGCTTCCTGTTACCTGCTTTCAGTGTCCTCTGACACTATGTACCCTCCCTTCCTCCTCCATCTTCCAAGATGGGCACTTTTGCTCGCTGTCTAATGCTGACTTTCAACCTTTCTGGCCTCTCAGGTATTGCCTCCTGCTAAAATCTACCCCAATCACCTGTCCAACCCCAATGAGATCTCTTTAGCTAATCCCCATGCCAGTCAAGTGTCATTCCTGATAAGCACCACAATGCTAGGGCATTGTTTCCTAAACTCATTGTCTACCTAAAACAGGACAGCCCTAGACAGATCCATCAGCACTCCTGAGGCAAGTTCCTCAACTGAAGCTCTAATGATAAGAGAAGGATGATTGAGACTATAAAGGAAAGGGAATAAGCATTTATATAGCGCCTATTTTGTGTCAGGTACAATGCTAAGTGCTTTACAAAACTGTGATACCTAAACCAGGAAGAGCAAAAACAGAGAAAGACAATTATAGACCAATTTCATTAATGGATATGGATACAAAAATCCTAAATAAAATGCTGGCTAGAAGTCTACAACAATATATCACAAAGATTATACATGTGACCAAGTAGGATTTGTACCAGGAATGCAGGAATGATTATATCAATAACAAAAGTAACAAAAATCATATGATTATATCAATAGATGCAGGAAAAGCTTTTGACAAAATATGACACTCATTCCTATTATTTTTTAAAAACACACTTAAAAGCATAAGTGTAAATGGATTTTTCCTTAAAATGATAAGGAGCATGGAGCTAAAACCATAAGCAAGCAGTAGTTGTAATGGGGATGAGCTAGAAGCCTTCCCATTAAGATCAGGAGTGAAACAAGGATGCCAATTACCACCAATATTATGCAATATTGTATTAGAAATGTGTAAAGGGAATGGGGATTTGAATATCTTCCCTGCCCCTTAATAAGCCTAAGGGAATTTGAAGACCTTGCCTGCTTTGAAAATATACTCTGCCCCCTAATAGACTGAATGCAATCACACAGAGCCTGTGGTAGGAGGAGTTTGCTGAAGGGTGGAGCAGAGCCTACAGGAAGCTGGGAGTCAGAGAAGCTAGACAGGGTTGGGAGGAGAGGGTGCATCCGGGGAAAACAGGCTTGTGAGTAAAAGTTGGTGTTTGCTACTTGCTGTAACAGTTAGGCCTGTGTTGGTTTGTGGGAAGGCTAAAGGATGCTGTGACTCTCTGTGCTGTTGTGCCTTATTAACTTCTTTGCTACTATGATGGAATTGGCTTTCTGGTTTTGGGGAATAGGTTTTCTGGTAATCTGAATAAATGTTTTGCTTATGTCTTCTATGTAGAGAGTCTGTTTTATTTTGTGATTGAGCACTATGCAGGTATATTTATAGTGACCATTGGTGCTGTGAATATTGCATTGGCACTACAAAATGTTAACAATATATAAACTATATGTGATTTCTTGCCATGGGGAAGTCAGGGGCAGGAAGGAGAAGGTGGAAGGGAGAAAAATGTTTGGAACTCAAAATTTTATAAAACTGAATATTGAAAATTTTCTTTATAAGTAATTTTGAAAAAAATGAAATACTACCAAAAAAAAAGAAATGTTAATAGCAATAAGAGAAGAAAAAATAATTGAAGGAATCAGAATGGGCATTGAGGTAATAAAACTATCTTTTTGTGGATCATATGGTAGTATACTCAGAAAATCTTAGAGACTCAACTAAAAGCCTATTTGAAAAAAATAGATTCAGTAAAGTAACAGAATATAAAATAAACCCACACAAATCATCAGCATTTCTATATCTCGTCAACAAAACTGCAAAAAGATACAGTAAGAGATATCCTACTTAAAATAACCAGAGACAGCATAAAATACCTAGGAGTATACCTGCCGAGACAAACACAGGAACTACATAAACATAATTATAAAACGTTTTTATACAAATAAGGTCAGACTTAAATATCTGGAGAAACATTACTCATTCATGGGTGGGCAAAGCCAATACAATACATAGTAGTAAGTGATTATAGTAACCTTGTGTTTGACGAATGCAGAGATTTAAGTTTTGGGGACAAGAATTCACTACTTAGTAAAAAAATTTTGGGGAAACTAGAAAGCAATATGGCAGAAATTGGGAACAGACCAATATCTGATACCATTTACCATGATATGGGCGATATAAATACATAACCTAGATATAAACTAAAGGGAGATATCATAAGTAAATTAGAAGAACATGGAATGTATTACCTATCATACTTACAAATAGAAGAATTTTTGAATAAATATGAGCTACAGAGCACTATGAGATATAAAATGGACAATTTTGGTCACTTTAAATTAAAAAGGTTTTGGACAAGTAAAATTAATGTAGCCAGGATTAGAAGGAAAGCAGAAAAATGGAGGGGGGGGGTGGAATTTATAGATAGCTTCTCAGATAAAGGTCTTGTATCTCAAATTATATAGAGAATTTTGTCAAATTTATAAGAATATGAGTCATATCCCCAATAGATAAACAGTCAAATGACATAAAGAGGAAATTTTTGAATGAACAAATCAAAGCTATATACAGTCATGTGAAAAAACACTCTAAATCATTATTGATTAGACAAATGCAAATGAAAACAAATTAGAGATATCGGTTCACACCTATCAGATTGGCTGAAATGATAGAAGGGAGAAATGACAAATGTTGGAGGGGATGTGGAAAAACTGGGACTCTAACATCCTGTTGGTGCAATTGTAAACTGATTCAATCATTTTGGACAGCAACCTGGAGTCATGTCCAAACAGTCATGAATCTGTGTATACCCTTTGACCCAGCAATGCCACTATTAGGTCCGTTTCCCAAACCGACCAGGAAAAAAGAAGGAAAAAACTATATGTTCCATAACATTTATAAGCTCACTTTGTGATGGCAAAGAACTGGAAATTGAGGGGGTGCCCATCAATTGAGGAATGGCTAAACAAGTTGTAATGAAATACTATTGTGCTATAAGAAATCATAAGCAGGTTCATTTTAGAAAAACATGGGAAGACTTATATGAAATAATGGGGAGTGAAATGAGCAGAACCAAGAGAATATTGTATGGAATAATAGCAATATTGTTCAAAGAATAACTGTGAATGACTAGGCTATCCTGAATATTATAAATATTCAAGTCATCTACAGAAGGTCTATGAAGGAAGAGAAAAAACTGATAACTGGAAGTATGCATGGTATAGTTTTATATACATATATTGTATATGCATACATAATGTGTGTATGCATGTATATATGTATAGACACATGTATATGTGCATATATACATATGTATATGTATGTATAGGCATATACATATATTTATTCATATACATATTTATATACATACACATTATATATCTATATCATATGGTGGTCTTCTCTAGTGGGGGGGGAGGGAGGAAGATAATTCAGAACTTAAATGTAACCAAAAAATTTTAATTTTTAAAAAGCTGTGGGACAGAGGATAAGTGACTTGCAAGGGTCACCACAGCCAGTAAGTGTCTGAAGCTGGATTTGAATCCAGGCCTGCTGTATCAGCTAAGTCACCTAACTGCCTGCCTACAAGCCTAAAGCATATTGGCAGTAATGGCATGAAGAAATGGTAGTGGAGATTGGTATGTGGCAGAGAAGGGGAGGTTCATTGACTATATCCCTTCCTAATATTTTTCTGGGATGGGGTCCATGCTATCCTCCCCATAGCCCTAATTTAGGCCTCAACTACACCTAAGTCTCTTCATGCTATGGGATTTCAGAAAAAGGACCACTGATCTATAGTAAAGATGTTTAAGTTAATAAAGTCAACAAAGAATCGATGTTTAAGGGTCTTTGAAGGCAGTGCAGTAGGAAGTCAGTACAATGTACTTGAAAAGCATTTTATTAAATTAAAATTAAAATCCATACTGCTCTCACTAATTGTTTGATCTCCATTTTGCCATCCATGAAATGATGGATAAAATATCCAGTCCTAAATCTGGAATCATATGGTCCTGTGTATGGTCCTAACTCTGGTGTGCAAGGAGCCTGGGATTTCGATGTTGAGCAAACCCTTCCAATTGAGTTCCTCTCCTCCTACCTTTCAAAAGGGGAGGGGAGGAATCACTGGGAGCTCTGACCCAATTCCAGATTCAATCATCAAAAAAAGAATGAGTCCCAGCTGCGGTGTGCTGGGCTCTGTCACAGATTCCGCCTGGGCGGCTGCACGCGATCAAGGGGTCAGGCGCAAGTGGTAATTTACAAGCTGCCTCCACCTGCAAGTGTCATAAAGGGAGCCCATAAGCAATTAGGCTCTTCTAATCACTTAATTCCACTTTAAATCTCTGCAAGAAGAACGTAATAATTATGTAGCCCTGAACTGGCTGGTCCTTGGCTCATCTTCAGCCAAGCAGAATCCTACAGGATTTTATGAAATGAATTTTAAAAATTCTCTTCCAATGTCTCTGATGCATGGTAATTCAGGCCCAGCAGAGCCCTGGCAGATAGGTGAGGACAGGAAACAATTTGGACTTCCTTGTTCCCCTCCCCTCAGCACAAAACCTAAAGGTCTCAAAGGGCCCACTTGCCAGGATTTCGATTTTAAAATGGAAATGAGATCTTGTGCTGTCCATCACTGAACACAAAGGGCCCGAAGCTATCATCCTCAAGGCCCCGGATCTGAGATGCAATGCCATTCCCCTATGCTTTAAGTTCTGCTCACTTCAGGGCATCACTTAAACATTTAAACTATGACAGAAATGTGAGAGAGACTGAGAAGATCAATGCAATATCTGGGGTGGGTTTCCCCAAGAAAGGGAAAGGGGAGGAGGATTACTAAGAGGACTAGCACCTGCTCCCTCTGTCTAGCGGCCTTAGGGTCTGGCAGTTTCTGACTGGCAGGGTACCATGACTTCTGATCCATGCCATACCTGTGAGATGTGGGAAGGGCCCAAACATCACTGTTAAAGAGGCTGCTGTTTCCAAAAGTGACAGTCAACACTGCCCAAACTTCTAGGCCTTCTGTGTCCTTGGGAAGTTCACAGCACGGCCCGATACACAAGACTTCTCCAGAGATGGGCAACACAGAAGAAAATATAAATGCAGTCACACCCAGAGAGCCACCAGCACTGTCAGTCCCTCCTCCCATCCCTTAGCTACTGAACTCCCCTGTGGCTTTCACCTCTCCTGGCTCTCTCTCTTTCCCTTTCCTTAAAAGACAATCAGCTCTACAGCAAAGCTATATAGTGAGCCAGTATATGCACATCAGCAAAGAGATCCTGATTCAATCAGTATTTATTATGTACTGGCTACAGGCATCCCTAACATTAGAGACAGGTGCCCTCTAGCTCAGCCATTGATAGCAACTGTTTCTGTTCTTCCCCCACAGCTCAGCTGCCCTGCCTTCCTGATAGTACTAACGACTAGACTGGCCTTCCGTTGAACTTCCCAAAGTAGTTGTTCGGTCATTTCCATTGTGTCTGACTCTTTGTGACATCATTTGGGGTTTTCTTGGCAAAGATACTGGAGTGGTTTGCCCTTTACAGATAAGGAAACTGAAACAAACAGGGTTAAGTGACCTGCCCAGAGTTACACAGCTAGTAAACAAATCTGAGGTCACATTTGAACTCACATAGATGAGTCTTCCTGACCTCATTTCTGGCATTCCACCCACTGCATCACCCAACTGCCCAAAGCAGTAGCACGTTCTAGACATTTGGCATTTAACTCTCCCTCCTTAGAATGCTCTTTGGTTTTCACCCTTAAGAAAAGTTATTTTTTCATCTGTTCATGCATGAATCTTTACTCTTTATTCAATAATTCCTGCTTTGGAGCAACAAATACCGTACTTAAAATTACCTACTATCTGAGCTCTCTGGTTCTGTTTTCTCTTGTGTAAAATGAGGAAGTGAGACTAGATGCTCATAATACAATCAATTTTGGGTTGCAAAGGGATTCAGAAAGGATCTAGTCCAACTCCATCATTTTACAAGTGAGGAAACCAAGACCCAGAGGTTAAGTGACTTGCCTAATGACACAAGACTAATAGATAGCCAAACTACGTTCCCTTCTAGCTTCAACATTCAGTGATGCTATTTTCTTCTGTAAATCATATAGATAGTAAGGGATTATATATGCCATATGGTCATCACATCTCAAGAACTTCAGAAACCAGAATAGCTAAATGAAAGTCAATGGAATGGATTTAATTTCTTTCTTTCTTTCTTTCTTTTTTTTTTTTTTTGGTATCTGCTACAGAAAGAACTCCACCAAGATCCCTCTGAATTTCAGGACCCTACTCATGGTTATTTTTCTGATCTTTAGTGCACATATTGTATGCATGTATAGAAATGCGAATTTTAGAGCTAGAAGCTACCGTAGAGATCACATAGCCTATGTCCCTCATTTTACAGAGGAAGGTATGAAGCCTCAAGGATGGGCACTGACTTGCCTGAGGTCACACAGCTATTAAGTTACAAGGGTAATATTTGAACTTTAAGTCTCCTGACTCTCAATCTATCCCATTCACACCCAAAGCTGCCTCTCTCAAGTACAAAGATAATGTGAAAACACATACATGGCACACAGAATTAGAGCCATTCTAGAACCCAAAAGAAAACAGATGAAAGAAAACATTGGTAAGCACTAAATGCTGCCTAAATGTTGAGCGGTGTTCAAGAATGGCATTGATATGTCCAAGAAATTAGAAAAGAAACAGGGAAGTTAGAGAAATGAGGAAAAAAGAGGGAGAAAGGAAGGAAAAAAGTAACAGTTCTCACCTCTAATTTATTTTTTTCATTTTTTAAATTACATGTACATTAACTCATTTACTTTCCCAAGAGATAAAAAACATAGAACAGGTAATTTTAAGTTATATTATGCTTATTGTATTTCTCTTATCACTAGTATAACACTTTCTTTTTTATTGTTTTTCTCAATTATATGTAAAAACAATTTTAAGATTTTTTTTTAATTTTGAGTTCCAAATTTCCTTTCTCCTTCTTTTGCCTCCCCCTCTCTGAGACAGTGAGCAATCTGATATAGGTTATACAGGTGCAATAACATAAAACATTTCCATATTTATCATTTTGTGGAAGAAAACAAAGGAAGGAAGGAAGGAAAAATGGTATGCTTTGACCTGCATTCAGTCTCCATCAATTCTTTCTCTGGAACATTGCTATTACTGTGTACAATGTTCTCCTGGTTCTGCTCACTTCACTCTGCATCAGCACATGTAAGTCTTTCCAGGTTTTTCTTAAATCATTCTGCTCATCATTTCTTATAGCACAACAGTAGTCTATTACTATCATATATCACAACTTGCTCAGTCATCCTTCAATTGATGGGCACCCCCTCAGTTTCCATTTCTTTGCCACCACAAAGAGAGCTGCCATAAATACCCTTGTAACAACAAATAGATCCTTTTCCCTTTTTTATCTCTTTGGGATATAGACCTAGTAGTGGTATTGTTGGATCAAAGGGTATGAACAGTTTTATAGCCCTTCTGCATAATAGAAGAGGTAACATTGTCCCTGTTTTATAGGTGAGGAAACTGAAACCCAAAAAGTTTAAGTGACTTTCCTGAAATCACCTACAAGTTAGTAAATTGGGCAGGATTAAAATGGAGACAATATAATATGGTAGATTAAACACTACTATACTTAGAAGAGTTGGGCTTGAGTCTGGCAATAACTACCTATATAATTAAAAGTACATCAATATCTCCTTGGCACAATTTTTTCATTTATAAAATGGTGATAATAATTCTTGTACTACCTTCTTCACAGACTGGTTCTTTATAAGTGAAAACTTCTCGTTGTCTAGTCGTTTCAGTCATGGCCAACTTTTAGCGACCCCATTTAGGCTTTTCTTAGCAAAGGTACTAGAGTAGTTTGCTATTTCCTTCTCTAGGTCATTTTACAGATAAAGAAACTGAGGCAAACAGGGTTAAGTGACTTGCTCAAGGTCACGCACAGAAAGTAAGTATCTAAGATCAAATTTGAATTCAGGTCTTCCTGACTCTGAGCCTTGAGCTCCCTGCACTGCACCATCAAGCTGCCCCCAGCATAAAACACCATATTGTTATTCTACCATTCAAGGTTCTCAAAATACTATGCCAGCAGAACACATCAACATGCTAAAGATTTGTAGGCTCCAGCTAGTGCAAAGTTTCAAATCAGGGCCCAGTAATTGATTTTAGCTAGGCTGGTCTTCAGGTAACACACAATGTTTAAAGATCATCACCAAAATCACAGAAGCCCAAGACAGCTTAATAAATGCTTATTGAGTGAATGATCCCATGCTATCCCATCTCCTACACTGGATTGTACACTCAATCATTCCTACTCTCTCATCTACCTTCAATCTCTTCCTGTGTATTGCCTGCTTCCAGACTGTCTAAAAGTATGGCCAAGTCTCCTCAAATACCCATCACTTGATTTGACCATTCCCACTACCTATTTTTCCATATTTCTTTTGCCTCCTGTGGCTAAACTCTTTGAG
This sequence comes from Pseudochirops cupreus, assembly GCA_028627135.1. Classification (NCBI taxonomy): domain Eukaryota; kingdom Metazoa; phylum Chordata; class Mammalia; order Diprotodontia; family Pseudocheiridae; genus Pseudochirops; species Pseudochirops cupreus. The sequence goes on from CM053581.1 coordinate 110,578,713, forward strand.
AAGGCTATCTACAGTAGAGGTCTCCACCTTCTCTCCTCTCAGTCCCTTCTTAACTCTCTATAGTCTGGCTTTCAATCTCATCATTCAACCAAAACTGCTCTCTTCAAAGTTCACAGTGGCCAAATTTAGTCACCTTTTTTTTCCTGTCCTAATTCTTCTTAACCTCTCTCTACCCTTTGACACAATAGATCACTCTCTTCTCTTTGGTACTTTCTTCTTTCTAGATTTTTGAGATAGTCCTCCCTCCTGGTTATCCTCCTATTCATCTGACCGGTCCTTCTCTGTCTCCTTCGCTGGATCTTCATCCAGGTCACATCTGCTAACCATGAGTGTTCTACAGGGCTCTGTCCTGGGCATTCTTCTCCTCTTTCTTCCTCTATACTACTTCATTTAGTGATCTCATTTGCTTCCAATTATCATCTCTATGCTGATGATTCTGAAATCTATTTATCCACCGTTAACCTCTCTGCTAACCTCCGGTCTCCCATTTTCAGCTCTCTATTAGATGTCTCAAAATAAATATCCTATAGACCAGACGTGTCAAAAACACATAGTCTGTAGGCCACATGCAGCCTGCAATACTCCCAAGTGCAGCCCAAACCAGATTAAAATGCAATTGGAAAATATTTAACAATATAAGAAGTGCAATAAAATAGGTAACATCATATTTTAAAACTCACTTAATATGTGACCCACAGGGATTCTTATGTACAGACTAGTGACCTTATTTCTATTTGAGTTTGACAACACTGCTATAAACATCTTAAACTCAGCATGTCCAAAACAGAATTCATTAATTTTCCACCTAAACCCTCCTCCTTTACAACCTTCCCCGTGATTGCTGAGGGTACTACCACCCTCCAAGGTTCCCAACTTAAGTATTATCCGTAACTCCTTGCTCTCTCTTATCCTCCTCTCCCCTTATATTCAATCTGCTATTAAGGCCTGTAGTAGACTTTACCTTTTTAATATCTCTCAAATATGCCCCCTCTCTCCTCTGACATTACCTTTGTGCAGTCCCTCAGTTCCTCAAACCTGCACTATTGTAATAGCCTGACGGTTGGCTGGCTTGCCACATGTTCTTACTCCAGTTTCTTCTCCACTTAGCCACCAAAATGATTTTCCTAAAGCATAGAGCTGATTTGGTCACCTTTCTATTACATAAACTCCAATGGTTCTCTATCAATTCTAGGATCAAATTTTAAAATTCTTTTTTTCTTGGTATTCAAAGTCTATTGTAACTTAACACCCTACCCCCTACTTTTGTACCTTCCACTTTCCCATATACTCTTTAATCCAATGACCCTGGTGTCTCCTTGATGCTCCTTGAACAAGACACTCCAACTCAGGGCATTTTTCCTAGCTATCTGTCCCTCATGTGTGGGACCTCATAACCTCTCTGCAGCCTTTGACACTGTAGATCACTCTCTTCTCTTTGTTACTTTCTTCTTTCTAGGTTTTTGAGATATGCTTTCTCTCCTTATCTCTGTTTCATGGCTTCCTTGGCTTCCTTCAAGCCCCAGCTAAAATTCTATCTTTTATGGGAAACTCTTCCAAATCCCTCTTAATTTTAGTTCCCTACCTCTATTGATTATTTCTTATTTATCTTGTATCTATATCTTGGTTGTCTTAGTTGTTCTCTTTCCTTCCTTACACCATGAACTCTTTGAGGGAAGGAGCTGTCTTTTGACTTTCTTTGTATCCCCAGTGCTCAGCACAGGACCTGGAACACAGTAGGTGCTTAATAAATGCTTACAGACTGTCTGACCTGTATGGCTCAAGAGCAGGTCAGTGTCTCTGGTACCATTCAGAGAGTGACTCACATTAAGTTCATTTCCCCACCACATCTTTTTCCCTCTCCTTTCCCCTATTTCAGTGTTAGGTCACAGTTTCTTCCTACCCCGCCTCTGGGTGATGGATGTTTTTGGGGGACTTGGGAGGGGGTGGGGAAGGGGTTGTCCATAACAACTCAAGAAAGCCAATCTGCATCTATGGAGGAAGTTTGCATTCCAATGACACCGCAGGTCTTTTGATGTATGAATTATCACCATTATCGTTACTATATTATTATTTTTATCACCCTCATTATGAGTGTCTCCCATGGTGAAGGGTGGCTGGGCACTGCCAGATGCTGCTCAGCAGCCACTTAGTGACACAAGAATGCCAGAGCCAAAAGGCACCTTGGAGACCATCTCATCCAACCCCTTTACTTTACAGGAGGGAGGAAAGTGTTACTAGACTGTTTTTGTCTTCTCTCCTCAGGCAGTATCCTGGAAGACACCCATTGTTGTAAACCAGGAACTAGACTGTTTTCAATTCAGTCTTGGTTAATGTGATTGCAGGTGCTGAGTGCATCTCTGAGCAGAATATCCATCACCAATAAATATCTCATCCGCAACCTCACCTTTCAATTAGCTCCATTCCCACTTCCCTGTGACTTGGACTGTCTCCTTAAAGAACAGTGTATGTGGAGCGCCCCTGGCCAGACTCCCAGATCAATCATTTCAAGTGGTTCCAAATTTTCAAGGCATCTTCATTGTTATTTTCAAAACCTTTGTTTCTCCAGAGAAAGTGGTTTTATTGTCAAGACTTGACACTGCGGATTGCCAGCAGATGACAAAGAAAAGGAAGACATTATTTGCGTATACCCTCAGGGAAATTAAAATGCATTGCCCTGGGATTCCTAAGCCTCTCACGGACCAAGGAATGCCAGTTTCCAAGTCTTCTCTTCCGAAAAGACAAAGCATTTCACCAACTGCAGCAAATACAGTGCTGTGAGACGGGCTGCTTTGTCCTCTGATGTTTGACTGCAGGCAAGGGGATTGTCCATGTTCAAGAGAGATCATCCCGACACAGTGAATATCCCCAGGGTCTACTAGAATAACGTGCAAACCTACGTTAGATAGTCCCAAGCCGGAGCAAAAAGCCTATCGTGTCATGCTTCAGGCATATCAGTTAAATGTCTTAGTTATCCTGTGAAGTCAAGGCTGGAAGGGATGGAATTAGGAACTGGGTCAATTGTGAAACTAGAGCCCAGGAGCAAAGACTCTCAGCCCAGATAGGTCAACAGGAAGTAGGGAGAAGGGACCCATCAAATGCCGGATGGGCTCAGTTCAGTGAGGAATATAAGAAGTCTTTTGATCTATTCAGCATTGAGTTTGAAGGTTTGGGACTACAGTTTCTTACAAACAACAAACCTGCCTGGGCCAGAGGGAGCTGTAACAGCAGCATCAGTCAGCATTTCACCACATTCTCTATGGGCCAGTTGACTAAGGCTGACACTTTGGTAGAAACGAGCCATTTTGGGGGTATTGTATCTCTGAAGCAATTTCTGAAGAAATGAGCCATTTCAAAGGTATCCTAGATGACTTCATCAGTGGGGGACCCTTCCCTCCAACAAAACAGATTACAGCTCCTCACCAAATGTTTAGGAGTTTTTTTCGCTGCAATTTAAACACGCATGTGGGCACACGCGCGCACACACACACACACACACACACACACACACACACACACACAATGTCCTACACACTGATTATGAGCCCCTGCAAAACCCAGGTAGGCCAGTTCTTAAATGTCACACAGCTTGGTGCTTGTCCTGCTTTTGACGTAAATAGGACTTGACATAACTTGCTTGTTTTTGGCAGGTGAGGATCACCTCCAATATGAGAAGATATTGGGGTAAGGAAGACCTTACATGTGAGTCATCAGTGGGTAGTGGGAGGAGTATTAGATTTGAACCCAGGTGAATTGAGGTTAAAATCCTGGTTCTAGCATATATTGGCCGTGTGTCTTTGCATAAGTCACTTTCCCCTCTCTAAGATTCAATTTGCTCATTTGCAAAATGGGTATAAGAATAAATTATACTTATTTAGCTTCTAGGGCTATTAAATATATATAAGCTATTATTAATGCCTCTCTTAAATAACTCTTATGACTTCTTTCTTTATTGACAGACACATCCTCCCCTTTCCCCATTTCTACCCTCTCAAATCTATCTGCTCATCAATTCAAGGGAGAAAAACTCTTCTAGCTTCCAAAGTACCTTTCAGTATTATTTCACATGATTCCTTATCTCATGCCAGAAAAATTGGACTACCAGCTGTTCCCCCAAACTGGACATCCTCTCTTTCTCCTCTGTTCACTCACACATGTCATCTCCCATGACTAGAATACTTTCGTTCTCATTTCCAAACCTTTATCTTCCTTCAATGTTTAACCATCTCCTCCAAGTTTCCCTTGATACCCTACTAACCTCCAACTGAAAGTGCTCTCCTTATTCCCAAATTTAGCCTAGGACACTATCTGGATTTTTTCTTTGCCCCCAACACATTCTACATTGAACTATACTTATGCGTTCATATACTGCATTTGCCATGAGTAGAATATAAGCAACTTGAAGTAAGGGCTGGGTTCATTTGATCTTTGTGGCCCTATCGCAGAACTGTCCTTATAATCAATGTTAAATAAACACTGGCCAAATTGAATTGAATTGATCTGTAAATAGTCTTCCAACAGCAGCAGTAAGCTGAATGAGTTCTAGGTCACCAGGCCGCTGGACAATGGAAGCCCTTTCAGAGACTGATATGTTGGGGAAAAGGTTGCCCAGACTGAGCTACCTGAAAGCCTATGCTGAGAAGCCCAAATTTACCTAACAAAATTAAAGTCGCTGAGCATTTGATCACTTTCTCCATGAAAAGTAATTAAACCTTTCTCACTGTTTGTTTTGCATTTCTTTTGTTAAATGATGAAAAGCCCCCCCCCCCAATGTTAAGGCACAGATATTTCACCAACCCAAACCCCAGGCTGTTTCTTCCCAATTCACTTCCTGAATATCCCCAAGGGACTATAGAATAACATGCAAACCTAAGTTCAATAGTCCCAAATCAGAGCAAAAAGCTGTTAGAGGCATTGGCCAGGGCAGGGGTCCATGAGAAAGGATGGGGATCTGGCAAGCATCTGTCTGAGAAGAAAAGAAGAATAAGAAACTGGAGTGGAGGGATAAAAGAGGGGGGTCAGTGAAAAACAGGCTGCTGTATAGTTCAGGATGAAATCCCAGAGAGGTACAATCTCCTGACAGTGACAAATAAGATCTAGTGTTCCTTTGTTTCACAGAGGAGCTGAAAGCATAAGGTAGCATCTTCTCTGCACAGATCCTGAAATTTCCTAGGTGCTTAGAATGGAATGATGAGTCCTATGTCACAGGGACTACATTGTAAGAGGCTGGGCATGCAGCAGAAAGCAGTCTAAACCCGGAATCTGGAGTTCTGGGTTCAACTCCCAGCTCTGCCATATATTAAACAGATCACTTTCTCTCTAGGAACTTCATTTTCATTATTTTGTGATGTTTAAAAAGTTTGAGAGACAGAGTCTCTGGATAAGTAGTCATTTTATTCATAATCCTAGCATTTTATTAATAAAAGAGGTCAGTGGCATTCTCAAATGCCAAAGACCCCTTATGGTGGTAGATTCACAGTTTATATGCCATTGGAAGAGTGGGTGATCCAGAAGATGACAATCAACTCTGATTGGTTAACAATTAATTAGAAAATAAATATTATAATGAGATGTGGGCTCATTTTAACAGGGTTTGGGGGGATATAGGACTTGGATCACCCAAATCTTGGTCAAAGAGACTTATCAATTTCCATACCACCTGTCTGACAAAAAGGAGAATCTACATTTTCCCAGACCTGTCTGAGTAAACACAATAAGCATGAAACTACCCATTTGCCTAAACTTCAAATTTCTTTACTATCTTTTATTAAATCTTAGCCCGGGGAAATCTTTGCCCAACATTTCCCATACTGGTTGATTTTTGGATGAAGAAGTAGAAAAGGGGAAAAATCTTGGTCCTAATTCAATAATTAGTTATTAACATATGGAAGAAATAAACTAGACTGGAAAAACAGCATCACTGTTGAAGAACCTTGCAGCCACTATATCCCTCTGCTGTTCTCCTTCCCCTTTCCCACTATAGAGATAGGCAGGCAGGAAGGCAGGTGTTTAATTTCCATCAAGCTCCTCTTAGACCTGTCTCCATCAGCAGCAACTGTACATAGAGCAACATGCCCAAGATTTAAAACATAATAATGAAGCATATCCAATCACACTACTCTCTCACTCTTAAGACAGCATAATTTTTTAGAGAGAGCAAAAGAGTTTTTTTGTGCCATCGATAAATTAAATAAAAGAAATATTTTAAACATTTATTTTCCTTTATCTTATTCTTTTTTAATTTTAATTTTTGCGTATCTTTTATAAATTACATGAGAAATTAGCACATTTGTACAGGTATATATAATTTATACAGAGCAAAATATAAATATTTGGGAAGGGGTTTTCAGAATACTTTTTCTCTTACTGACAGAGGAGCATGATCAAAACAGTTTTAAGACCATTCAACTACACAATGGGAATAACACTAATTGAAAAGATTAGTGGTTATAGAGTCAGAGGACTTAGATTCAAATCTTACTTGTGATGTTCATTCTCTGTGTGAACTTGGGCAGGTCATTCAACCTCCCTTGTCCTCAGTTTCCTCATCTGTAAAATAAGGGTGTTAGACTAGATGGCCACAGAGTTCCTTTCCTATTCTAAAACTGTTATCCTATGTTGTCACAGAACTGTCATGAGAAAAACACCTTGTAAACAGCAAAACATCATAGCTATCATAGCAAGCTGTCACTGGCTCTCACAGTAGTCTATCAATACTCCTTCCAGCAAGTAGACTGAAAAGAAGAAATATTTAAAATGGGGAAGTAGGGGGAGGTAGAAGAAGTAGGGAAGGAAATGGCATTTATTAAGCACATGATATGTGCCAGACATTGTGCTAAATGCTTTATAAATAATATCTCATTTGATCCTTACAACAACCTTGTAATTTGGGACACTATTTTTATGCCCATTTTTTAGGTGATAAAACTGAGACAGACAGTGGTTAAGTAACTTGCCCAGATTCATGCAGCTAGCATCCGAGACCATACTTGAACTCAGGTCTTCCTAACTCCAGGCCAAGCACTCCATCTATCATACCCAATCATGCATGTATATATTTTTCAATAGGTCTATAATCTCACTGATTCTTCCCTCAGGACAGGATCAAAGCCTTCCATGATCCCTGTCTATGTCCTAAGAGGCAACATGGCCCAGCTGATAAAGTGCTGGTTTGGAGGCATAGAAGCACTGAGTTCCAATTTACCTTCTGACAGGTACTAGCTGTGTGACCATGAAGGAGTTATTTAAATTTTCTGAGCCTTGGTTTCCCCATCTGAGAAATAAGGAAGGTGGATTAGATGATGACTCAGATCCCTTCTAGCTCAGATCTACCATACTCCTATATTTCTCTCCTAAAGGAGTCACAAACATGTTCAAGGTCTTCCTGGAGTGCTGTTAATACCCCAGTGTAACCAACATAGCATCCTTCCTTTGTCAACAGGGATTATTAAGGGCTTCCAAAGGGTCAATCATTGTGCTGGCCTCTACTCCCCAGTCCTTCATATCACTGAAGATAACTTTCATGCCACCCTTTTCTTTCTTATTTTTCCTTCCTCAATACATTTTCAGTATTATTTATTGCTTTTCCTACTAACAATCCACCTTGGGCAGCAGCCCTTGGGTCTATCTACCCATTTTCCTGAGGAATTTTTACTTGTCTAGCGAAAGGAAACATTACTTTGCCTAATAATGGAATAGTTTCTGTAACTACTGCGCAGTATTGCAAAATCACACAAGTCCTTGTGGTGCAATCAGCTGAATAAATCCATTCCATGTATACCTAACATGCTTAATCCAGGCCTGGATATGGGACTCAAGGCCTCTAGTCTATCACAGATCCCTGTTTCCCTAAAGAATGATAGCCTACATGAAGAATATGGGAAATCTTTTTCTCCAGCAGGGATAGAGTGCCCTTAAATTCTAAATTAAAGACTTCTGCCTCAGGTTGCCCTAGGACCCATCTGCTGGCAGCTAGCAGTTTTTACAATGAGGAGAGGTTTATTTCCTGGAACCCTATGCCACTATTTTTCTTCCCTTAACATCTCAGGCTCTTCAAAAGTCCTAGTTGGAATGACAAGGCTCACATCCAGAATTCTTTCCATTATACTATGCTGCCTTCAATAAACATTTATTAATTGAACTGAATGAAGAGCTCAATAAAATGTTTGGATCACAATCCTTCCACACTAGAGAAAAACAAATAGGTACAATGATGAAATAGATACAATAATGAACTGTTGGTGGAGTAGTGAACTATTCCGGAAAGCAATTTGGAACTAGGCCCAAAGGAAAATTGTGCATTCCTTTTGACCCAGCAATACCACTACTAGGTCTATACATCCCCAAGAGATCATAGAAAAAGGAAAAGGGCCTATATATACAAAAATGTGTATGTATATATATATATATATATATATATATATATATATATATATATATATATATATATATATATATATAGCAGCTCTTTTGCGGTAGCAAAGAATTTGAAATCAAAAGAATGTTCATCAATTGGGGAATGGCTGAACAAGGTGAGGCATATGATCATGATGGAATACTATTGTGCTGTAGGGAAATGATGAGGGGGTGGTTTCAGAAAAACATGGCAAGACCTATATGAACTGATACAAAGTGAAATGAGAAGAACTGAGAGATCATTGAGCATAGTTATAGCAACGCTATAATGATGATCAGCTGTGAAAGACTTGGCTACTCTGATCAATATAATAATCCAAGACAATTCCAAAGTGTTCAAGAAGAAAAACATCCTATGTACCTCTAGAGAGAGAATTGATGAATTCTGAGTGCAAATTGAAGTATAATTTTCTCACTTCTTTTCTCACTTTCTTTATCTTTCTTGTTTTTTAAAAAATGACTAATAAGGAAATGTATTTTATATGATTTCACATGCATAATTGATATCATATTGCTTGCCTTCTCAGTGGGTGGGGGAGGGGTGTCGTGGAGAGAGAAAATTTGGAACGAGAACTTTAAAAGAATGTTAAAAATAAACAAATAATAATTTTAAAAATATTTTTAAAATAAAAATAAGCAGCTTTTAAAAAATCCCTTGCTGCCAGGAGATTTTCTCCCAAGTCTTTTAATGACCCTCAAGCAGCTGATGTTTTTGAAACACAGTCAGAGGCTTATATGGAGGATGTAAGAGTTAAGGGATTCTTCACAGCCTTATTCTATGTTGTCCCCACAATATCCCCCCAGTTCAGAAGATTCTTGCCCACCCACAGCTCCTGTCTCCAAACCAATCTACATTATGTTTTCCTAGAGTCACTCATATTATCTCCAGAGAATCACCCTTGGACAGTATTTCAGCCTTACTACTTATTGGAAATTGGAATCCAACAGGTCACACATTTCATGTCTGACAGATGGCAAAATTGCTGGCAGGCCCAGGTGCTGCCAAGCTTACAGAGAGTCCTAAATGTTGGCATCACACATCACTGGGTTTGGGCGGTACAGAAGCCTGGTTGTTCAGAACCTCATCTAAAGACCTAGACCCGGATATACAGTCAACCCAAGTCAAAGAAACATTTACTAAACACATACTATGATTAAGACAACAAACTCAACACTGGAGTGAAAAGTAGGCAAGAAATGCTTCTCTGGTATAAGGAAGACATGAGTTCAAATACTTTAATACTTATTAATTGGGTGGTGGTGGGTAGGGAAGGTAAAATTTAACTTCTCTCTGTCAAATAGGTACAATGATGCCTATGATATCTATATTCACAGAGGTTCAAATGAAGGTAAATAAAGTATTTTGCAAATGTTAAGGGATTACAAAACTGTCAGGCATTATTCTAATTATTTTTATTATGCTACATTGTCAATATTTATTCTACCTTAAAGAAAGTCAAGAAGAAAGTAAAGCTTAGAAAGAGGAATCAACTTGCCCAAAGTTAAACAATTTGTAAATGGCAAACCTAGGATTCTGATTCAAAGCCCAGGACTCTTCTCATGATCCTGAGTGCTCACCAACTAGTGCTCTCAACATGTGTTTTGTTTTGAATCAGGCTTTGCACCAAACACAAGTGGGAAAGAAATTTGAAGTAGCCAACCCAGAGAGTCAGCTAAACAGCAGTCCTTCCTTCTGTTTTTTCGGAAGCACTACCATTTTTTACCAATAACATATTTATAAGGACTGACATTTCTCCACCCACCTATCTCCCACTGTGGTTGTGAAGATGAAGGAGACAAAATACCCTGTGCTCCTTAGGAGAAATAATACAGGATGTTACATTTCCTGACTAAAGTGATCACAAGACTATGGGTATTGAGAAAGATAACAATAGTCTTCGTTTCTAAATTGTTTCTCCCTCTCCATCCCACCCCCAACATTTTCAACAGCTTCCTACTTACCTCATTCAGATTCATAACATTTCTGAGACATAGAGAGAATAAAGGAACAATTCTCCCTGTTGAACAGCCAATAAAATTGAGGAACAGGAAGGTAAGCAAACTGATTTGCTTAAAGTCGCATAAATATGTCAATCTTTGAGCCAAGATTAAAATCCAAAGCTGACTCTTAGGGTCAGTTTTTTTTTAACCCCACTGTGATTGATCTTTGCTGCTTCTGATATGTATTTATAGATAACATTTTCTTTTCTGATAGGAGCTAAAACCACTTCAAAACCGTTATCTCAATCTCCATTCCTCCTACCTACACTGTGAGGCTGGCAGTTTGCAAATACCAATCTGCTTCTTTTGCAGAAGGGCTCAATGACTTGCCCAAAGATGGAAAAACATGTAGATGGGGTGGGGGAAAGGAATGGTAAGCTTGGATTCTGTAGATACTTGAAGGATGGAAAGGAGGAGAATATTGAGATGAAAAGGAGTGAAAGATGCAATTCCTTCCTACATCTTCCATGGATTATCTTAGTGATCTTGAGTAGGTTACTTCTCCTCTCCGGGTCTTAGTTTCCTCAACAATAAAATGAACAGGTTGGACTGACATCATAGGATTTGGAGCTGAAAGGGATCTTAGTAATGGTCTACCTAATTCAGCTTCATCATTTTATAAATGAGAAAACTGGGGTCCACAGAGGGAAATTGCTTTGCCTGAGGCCACATAGTCAGAAAATAATAGAGTCAGAATCCAAACTCAAATCCTCTGATTCCAAATCCAACACTTGTATCACTACACCATGCTGTGTAGTGGCATATCTCCAAAGCCTCTTCCAGCTCTAAGCCCTATGATTGCTAACAAAATCTGTGATATAGTAGGGAAAGCTTTGTGTATGTACAAAGATCAGAAAGCAACATCTGCAAACACAAAATAACATGATGCCTGGCACTCTACTACCTATGCTGAAAAGCTTATGTTAGATGTGCACAGGGGTATGCAGGTCAAATGTTTAGAGAGGCATATATGCAGGGGTATGGAGTGTGAGAGAGAGAGAGAGAGAGAGAGAGAGAGAGAGAGAGAGAGAGAGAGAGTGTGTGTGTGTGTGTGTGTGTGTGTGTGTGTGTGTGTGTGTGTGTGTGATCAACAGAGAGAGAGACCAAGACAGAGAAACAGAGAGAGAGAAAAAGGGAGAAAAGGAACAGGGAGAGTGATGGAGACAGTAAACAAGAAACAAAGGTAAGAGAAATGGGGAATAGGGTAGGACATAAAAAAGATGAAGATGAAAACATTTAGAAAATTCAAGGGAGAAGACCTCTGAAAGCATGAGCATAGATGAATTTCTGGATTTTGATGGCTCCATCTTAGAATGTTAGAAATGGAAAGGACCAAAAAAAAATGAAAATGAAAAATAAATAAAAAAATAAAAAATAAATTTAAAAAATAAAATAAATTAATTAAAAAAAGAAATGGAAGGGACCCATTTTGAAAAAAGAAGAGAACTGAGATGAGGAGAGATGTAATGGCTTGCCCAAGGTCACAAAAGTACTAAGTGGCAGAGTCAAAACTTGCATCCAGGTCATCTGTTTCCAGTACAATACTCTCTTAGCTGTACCACAGCTGCCATTTAGAGATGTTGCTTTGTTTTGAAGATTAACATAAATTTGATTGCAAGACAGGTAAGAGTCCAAGGGCAGGAAGGGCATTGCCAGGGTGCAGCCTGTGTTGCAGATGAATACTGTACCCAGTGTTTCTAACTTCCATGGTTAATTTGATCACTGTGATAGTCACGGTTTTTATTTGCCCCCTGCTGTTTGTGTTTGTTTTCAAATGACACTAGATTTCAAGGATTGGCCACCTGCCCACTTAACTTAGACTCTTTGACAAAGGTCTGTCAGGACCCAGGAGCGGTGTGTGACTGAATTATTTTTCTGACAAGCTCTGGTGTTTTTCCCCCAGAGCCAGAATGTTCCAAATCCTCATGGAGCTCATTGGAGCAGAATGGAGGCGTTTACTGGTTTTTCCACTGGACTGCTTTGATGACCCTCAAAACTCACAGGCAAATGACTCAAAGCCCTGTGGGCTCTCCAGTGGCTGTGCCTGAATGATTGCAAACAGGGGGGATTGTGGTGCCTTTACCAGAAGGAATTGTTCTTACCACAGAGAACATTCAAGACACCAGAAAAAGATGCTGCTTAGACCCTTCCACATTTCCATTAAGGATCAGATCAATTCCCACTGAAGCAGCAGAAAGCTACAGCATTTTCCAAATAGTTCCAGCCTTTGACAAAGCCACAAAATGAGAAAAGTATGCCTTGCATTGTTCTCTGGCAAGGCAACTTCCCTTCTTTCAGAATCAGTGCGTACTCTGTGAGACCAAGGAGCTGTCCACTACTGAACTTAGACAGAAGAACAGGGTAGGGTGAGGGTGAAATATTTGTCCTAAACTCAGGGCCAAAATAAGGATAATGGTATGATAATGGATGATTCACTGATACATATTGGAAATCCAGCTTTGTAGGAGCTCCATTTTGTTTGGACATTCAATTGCTTGAAGTCTTGTCTGACTTTACACCACTTCATTTATTTAACTATAGATTTATTCTTTATTTATTTATTTATTTTTGCCCCTTGAATTCCATACAACAGCATTGCTAACCTATATCTTTAAAACTTTGTCAGCCCTCCAGCTTTTGGTTCTTGCATGCTGGCTATCTCCCATTAGCTTCCCTGATAGAAAAAAAATATATGTTAACTCAATTCCTCCCCCCCCCCATGCTATTTTTATGGCCTCCATCCCTATAAACCTACATTTTTAAAATGAAGTCAGCCTATGAATATACAACCCCGTAAACCATAGAGTGTTCTTAGAGGTAGCCCCTGTAATGACCCTGGCTAAGATTAGGGCTAAAAGTAACTCACCAACTCTCTGGAGCCCAGTGCCTTCACAAAGTCAAAACTCCCTGGTATTCTCTTATGTGTCAGCAAATCTCAGCCAAACATCTCCTGTTTTCAACAATCAACCAATATAAAATCATATATTAACAATCAACCAATGTTCACTGAGTACCTACTAGGTATTTGGGGTGTGTGGGGCAACAAAGCATAAAATATTATCCACATCAAAATGAAATTTAGTGTATTGTTGAGAAATAACACACATAAGAAATAGCTATCAATGCAATCTAAGAGTCAAATAAATGGTATAAATGATCAGTGACAAAGTTCAGAGGAAGAAAATATCATCTAAAAGTCAGTATATCATAGTAGAAAGATTAATGGATTTAGAGTAAGGAAGATCTGAATTCAAATCCTCCTATGATGCTTATTAACAAAGGTCAAGTTGTTTGGTACCTCTGGGCCTGTTTCCTCAAATGTAAGAGGGAGATAATATTTTTAGTACCTACCTCACAGAGATATTGTATGTACATTATTATTGTTATTATTGTCAGAGAAGCATCCATGGAACAGATAGGACTTTAAAAATGGCAAAGATGGGAGTAGGATGGGAAGAAAATGTCAGAGGAAGAGGGATGGAATGCAGAAAGGCATAGGTCTAAGAATGGATAAGGCATTCCTCAGGATGTCAATTTGGCTAGAGAATGGAGTTCAGCAGAGAAGGAGTAGAGGATAAAGTTTTAAAAAAAAGTGGGGGGGGGCGGAGCCAAGATGGCGGCGTAGAAGCAGCAACATATCGCAGCTCTCACATAGCCACCCCAAAATACCCATAAAATAGGACTCTAAATCAATCCTGGAACTCCAAAACGCACACA
>CM053581.1:110593342-110626014 GCA_028627135.1 Pseudochirops cupreus
GAGTGCTTTTGAGATTCTTTCTCCATCTGGCAAAGTTGACTTTTTAAGGCATTCTTCTCCTCATTGGCTTTTTGGGCCTCTTTTGTCATCTGAGTTAATCTATTTTTTAGGGTGTTGATTTCTTCAGTCAGATTGCTGACTCTCTTTTCATGATTTTCTTGCAACATTCTTATTTCTCTTCCCAATTTTTCTTCCACTTCTCTTATTTGGTTTTCAAAATCCTTCTTCAGCTCATCTCTAGCTTTAAGGCAATCTTCATGTTTATTAGAAGCCCCTGGTGGGGGAGCTCTGGCTGTGCTGTCCTGCAGCTCTCTGCCTTGGTCCTTCTTTTCTTCAAAGAAGGAATCTAGGGTTTGGTTGCTGTTCTTACCCTGCTTCTTATGCTTATTCTTACTCATGGTTGGTCAGTCCGTGATTTTTTTTGTTAAATCTCTTTGGGGCTCTCCTTCCAGAAGGGAAAGCTCTGTGCCAAATCGCCAGGGTCCTCCCGACTGCCGTAGCTCTCAGGAAGGTGCTGGGACCCTTTCCCACTTCCGGCTCACTGGATAAAGAAGACTCACAGGACCAAAGCCCAAGACCACAATCTGGATCCAGGCCACTCAATGCGAGAGCACTTGGCCTCTGAATGATTGCTTAGTCTGCCTGCAATCTGCAGGCCAAGGGCGCAGAAGCTGCAATGCGGAGGCGGGTGCAAAAGTTTTCTCTGCCTTTCACTTTCCCGCCCTGGAGGCGTTTCGGCTGGACCGCTTTTCTCCCAAGACCTCACAACCCTCACTGACCTAGTTCTGAACACTGCCACAGTCCCGCCAATCTGCTCACCCGAGGCTCCTCAGCTCCTCTCGTCCAGCCACCCCCAGGGCTCAGCCAGGGCTTCAGGCCAGGCTAGTTTTCGGTTCGCAGTGCTGATATGGTTCCTCGTAGCCAAGCTGACTTTAGTGGAAAGTATATTTGTGTGCGTTTTGGAGTTCTAGAATTAGTTTAGAGTCATATTTTATGGGTGTTTTGGGATGGCTATGTGAGAGCTGCGATATGTTGCTGCTCCTATGCTGCCATCTTGGCTCCACCCCCAAAATAGGCTTGAGAAAGAAATCTAGTCAGTAAACTACAAGTTAAGGAGGCAGCTTTCAGCCGTCAAAGTTTACCTTCTTTTGGGTGGAACCTATTGTTGTTATTAGTAATAATTACTTCCCTTAATTAGAGAGACTTGGACTAGCATCTAAGATGGTTTGTATTCACAAGGTCAGAGACTACCAATGTGGCAACTTTCAAACAGTTTTTTTTTTTTAGGAGAGCTTGTTTCTTCTGTATCCAAGGGAGAAGAAAATATCTTTGAGAGACTATTAGAGTGATAATGGATGTTAGAGATTATCTAGTTCAACTTTCATTTTACAGATGGAGAAATTAAGATTAAGTGTTATATCCTAGACTATATAGCTAGTAAGTGGCAGTCAGAATTTGCACACAGGTCTCC
Source organism: Pseudochirops cupreus (assembly GCA_028627135.1). Lineage (NCBI taxonomy): Eukaryota > Metazoa > Chordata > Mammalia > Diprotodontia > Pseudocheiridae > Pseudochirops > Pseudochirops cupreus. Next base: position 110,594,814 of record CM053581.1, read on the forward strand.
TGACTTTATCATATTTCTTTTCTCTGTTTTCCTAGTAGAATATAGAGTTGCTGCAGGAGAAAATGAAGAAAGAAGGCAATGAGATAGGAATAGAGAGGTCCAGAATGGAGAGAGTCTTAAGATATCGGCTCATAGATATATCAGAACAATTGTCCTTCAATTGTTGGTTTTTTTTCCTGTCACTATCCCTGATGTTTCATGGGCTCATCATCCTTCCACCTCAAGAACTCTAAACTTTAGAGTCTAAAGCATTAGATGTCATGCACTTCAAGGACAGGGATGCCAAATCATTGTGTGGGGAAGAGTTTTTAAAAATAACTTTAAAATTTCCTGAACTTTTGAGATCCCTGGATTGGGAGAGAAAAAAGTGATAGTGATGAATGGGGACTAGAATCAGACTTGTATTTGGAAGGGAAAGGGTACACAGGAACTTTTGTGGATGCCATGAAGAGAGAGTTAAGACGGCAGCATTTGGCCCACAATCCATCAGAATGGGTGTTGTCATTGGCTGCTGACTTTAGATTGACCTGTGAAGGTGGGGAAGGGCCCCTTGGTTTAAGATATGCTAGGTCCTCTCTGCCATCATCAGTCTCTATCTTTGTTTATTCTTTCAGCTTTTTTTCAGTAATATTTTTCTTTGATTTTTTTCCCCCCATGATTTTGTTCACTTCTCATTATAGTCAGCACCAGATTTGTAGGCATGGAGTTATGCCCACCAAGTACAAATATAACATTTGTAAAGCTTGCTGCCTTCCCCCTGTACAATATACCATGACTTGAGTTATTTCTCTCTGTTCTTTGGAGTGCTCCCAGATGTTTTGTTTTTCTTAAAGGTTTGACATGACCATGACCAGCGCTATAAATAGTATTAAACATCAGTGATAATATTGGCATGATGCTGCTTTTTCATCTTTTTCCAAAAGTCTTAGGAAAACACACTCATGTATAACATATACTTAGCATATTTCAAAACACATTTATTTAACACATAATATGTATGTATAATGTTTATATCTATATCTATATCTATATCTATATATATATATGGTAAATAACTGCATATGTGTCTGTACACGTGTATACCTATGTAAGGTAATATTTGTAAAGCATTTAGCACAGTGCCTAGAACATACTAAGTACTTCATAAATGCCTATTCCAGTGGTTCTCAACCTTCCTAATGCTGCGACCCTTTAACACTGGTATGTGGGTATATCTGCATGTGGGCAGATCTTCCTGGAGATGGATAGAGGAGCAGTGTCTCGGTTCCTAAGATCATTGGAAATATGTGTTTTCTGATGGTCTTAGGCGACCCCTGTGAAAGTGTCGTTTGACCCCCAAAGGGGTTGCGACCTACAGGTTGAAAACCACTGGCTTATTCTGTTTCATTCCATGTATATGAGAAGCAGCATGGTATAGGAGATAGAGAATTGGTCTCAGAGGCAGTACTGCTAGAACAAGATACTCCTCCCAGGATAAACTCATCACTTCTAGTCTCTGATAACTCAAGCCTTAATTGGTACTGCCTCCCTCAGCCTCCTCTCCCTTCTGATGGAGAGCTGAAGGGTAGAGAAACAGGACACAGGCCCCTTCACTTTGCATCCACTGCTCTATCTGGTTTCAGTTTTATGGAACAAGATGCTATCACACTGAATACCTCCTGATATCCCCTGCTCCATCCTTCTTCCTTTTGTGTGTTTTCTTCTCCCACTAGATTATAAGCTCCTTGAGGCCAGGGGCCATTTGTCTTTTTATTAATTGTATCTCCAGTGCTTAGCACAGTGCCTGGCACATAGGAGGTATTTAATAAAGTTCATGGGATTGATTGGATAGTATCTACCATGTATACACTAGCTTTGTGACCATGGCCCAATCACTTGAACCATCAGTGTTCCAGGTAACTTTGGAAGACAATAAAATACAGAAAAGTTGTTAATCTGCACTGGTAAAAGGAGTTTCCTCATCATATATTTTTTCTTTCTTTCTGTCTATCTATCATCTATCTATTTATTTATCTATCTATTCATATATCTATCATCTATCTATCTATCCATCTATCTGTCTGTCTATCTATCTATCTATCTATCTATCTATCTATCTATCTATCTATCTTTCTATGTCTCTCTTCTATCATCTCTCTCTCTGTCTAATTTATCTATCTGCATGTGTTTGTACGTACAAGATAACATGCATTTTCTGCATAACGCATAGTATTTATACTATGTGTATAAATGCATATTTTTCTCTATATTTGTGTAGGTGTGCTTATATAGTGTGTGTATGTACACATAAGTACTGTGTATATGCATGTACATATGTACTACAGTTGTAAATGTGTTTCAGTTTACATATGCTTATATATATGTATATATATATGTATATATATATATATATGTATATATGCATATTTTTGAAGTGGGTGCAGGGGGCTGGATACATCATTCCATTTGTGCTGGGGACTCCCAGTAACAAACATTAGCCTCTTATATCTCTTTCTAACTTGTAGTTTTACAGAGCAGGCTAGGTATTGCGAAGTTCCCACAGTCATTATGGCACAGGATCATAAATGTAAAGGAGGCCTCAGAGATCGCAGACTTCAACCCACCCTTCTTCATTTTACAGATGAGCAAACCGAATCTCAGGGAGGTTTTGTACCTTGCCCAAGGTCACTTAGTAAATGCCAGAGTTGGGATTGTAACCCATGTTCTGACTCCAGAATCATTGCTCTTTCCACTGTACCACATTATTTGTAGTCAGAGGCTGAATTTGAACCTTGGTTTTCCTGACTTTGAGGCGCTCTCTCTCTTTCTCTGTGTGTGTGTGTTTTGGTCTCTGTCACTTCTCTCTTCTTTTCCCTCTGTCTCTGTCACTTCTCTTTTCCACCTCCTCCTCTTCTATCGTCCTCCTCGTCGTCTTCTTCTTCTTCTTCTTCTTCTCCTCTCCCTCTCTCCTACACTGCCTGTGTATATATGTGTTTGTATACACATGTATGCATACAATGTAGTAGCTAGTTGGTACAATGGATAGAGCCCTGGACCTAGAGTCAGGAAGATCTGAGTTCATATTCTGCTATAGACACTTACTAGCTGTGTGTCCCTGGGTAATTCACTTCACCTTTGTTTGCCTCAGTTTGGTCATCTGTAAAACAGGGATAATAATAGCACCTACCTCCCACAGTTGTGCTGATAAAATGATATAATATTGGTAAAATGTTTAGCAAACCTTAAAGCACTAGCTATATGAATGCTAAATATTGTTATGCACATCTATATAAATCTTGAACATATTCAGAAACTGAAATTGTTTTATATTATTTACTGTTAGAATTGAGGGGAAAGAGCTTAATGAACAGAAACTCTCTAGTGATCTAATGCAGATAGTTCTTTTAATAGACTTAGGGCTGCAAAGAACTTGCAGAAGACATTCTATAGCATGGTCTCCAGATCTCCTCTATTTTTAAATATACCTCTAAGGAAGGAGTTTCAATAACAACTAGTAATAATAGCAAATATGTTCTATTGCTATAAGATTTACAAAGTGCCTTCCTTATTAACAGTCTGTGAGGGAGGTAACAAAATTATTGTTAGCCCACTTTTACAAATGAGGAAATTAAGGACATCTATTTCCTCAGTTTCCTCATCCACAAAATGGGAATGAACTTTATGATTTCCCAGGACCCTTCTTCCTTTAAAACTATAAGTTTATGATCTATGAATCCTCAGTTGCCCATTCTAGTACTTAACCATCTTCATTGAAAAGAAATTCTTCTAACTAAATTCTCCTTTTCTTTAGTGCAAACCCATTTCTCCCTCTATTAAAGAAAACCAAGAACAGCTAGTCACGACCCTTTGTCAAATAAGCCTTTTGTGCCCCTAGAGATATCTGCTAGATTTTTATTTCCAATTAACTTTCCTTTCTTCCCTATACACCCTGCAGTTTCCTTTTCCCTACTCTTCTTTGCCTACTCTCTAGGCAGCCTTCATCATCCAGCATTTCAGAGAAACTTCTTGGCTGAGGTCATTTCTCCATTATAGGGACCCTTAGGAGTGTCGATGCATTACAACTTTTTGCCTCCTAACTGCTTTCTCTATGAGGCACTTATGTGGCTTGGATGCTAAGAGAAGCAGAAAAGAAAGCTTGAGAAGAAATAGCATATTAGCATTTCAGCACCTAGCAGGGTTCAATTCCAGGATTGCTTCAGAGAGCTTGAGAAATGTAGAGTCACAAAGGAAGACTGAAAAGGTCGTCAGAGTCTAGCCCTTACCTGAAGCAAGAATTGCCTCTATAGTATTAATGCTTTGGGTAGGAGTTGGACTAGATGACCTCTGAGGTCCTTTCCTGCTCTTCAATCTCTTCAACTCCAACAAATGTTAGTTAAGCCCCTCATATGTACAAGACACAGCAGTGCTGGAAGCCTGTGGAGATACAAACATAGTATGGATCAGTAGACTTCAGAAAAATTTGACAAAGTTTCTTATACGATTTGTTGTTGTTGGAAAGATGGATGCAAGCTAGAAAAGAATAGAATTAGTTGAATTCAAGCCTGGTTCAATGGTCAAACTCAAAGAGCAGTTGTTGATGGGCTGATTTCCACTTGAAATGAAGTATTTGGTGGAGTCCCCCAAAGAACTGTGCTGGACCCTGGGCTTGTTGTCAGTGACTACAATGAAAGTGAAGGTGATATAACTGTCAAATTTGCCAATGATGCAAATCTGGGAGGGATTGCTAACACAGTAGAAGAGTCAGGATCCAAAAAGATCTTTATGGAAAAGAGTATTAGACCAAGTTTAAGATGAAGTTTAATAAATATGAAGATAAAATCTGACAGTTGGGAATAGCTGAACAGCAGTTCATCTGAAGAAGATCGAGGGAGAATGTTCTTATTTCAGGGGTCTTTTACCATTTAAAAATTGATATAGCTGGCATCTTTATTTCATACTTTTTAAGGTAGTATTCTGAGAAGGGTTCCATAGGTGTCACTAAACTGCCAAAGGAGTCCATGCTACTAAAAATGGTTAAGAACCCCTGATCTCGGGACTTGGGGTTTTGGGTGAGTTATCACTGGAATGAGGCAGTCAGAGATATGATCCCTGTTCTCTGGTGAGGCATAATAATGACAACCATAACTAGAATTTATATGGTGCTTTAGGGTTTGCAAAGTGGTACTTGGCTAATATTAGGTCATTTGATCCTCACAACAACTTTGGAAATTAGGTGCTATTATAATCCTTATTTTACAGATGAAGAAACTGAGGCAGACAAAGGTCAAGTGACTTGCCCAAGGTCATACAGTTAATAAGCGTCTGAGGCTTGATTAGATCTTACATCTTCCTGACTCCAGATCCAGCACTCTATCTCTCTTGTTATCTCACTCTCTGATTCAGTGATACATGTCAGCAGAGAAAGTGGTGGTGAAACCATACTCATAGACTTGGAGACGTGGCAGGGACCTTGCAAATCATCTATGGTAGTAGGTGGTGTAGTGGATAGAATGCCAGGCCTGGAGTCAGGAAGACCTGAGTTCAAATCTGGATTCAGATACTTACTAGCTGTGTGACCTTTGATAAATTGCTTAACTCTGTTTACCTCAGTTTCCTCCTCTGTAAAAATGAGCTGGAGAAGGAAATGGCAAACCTCTCCAGTATCTTGGCAAAGAAAACCCCAAATGGGGTCAGGGAGAGTTGGACAGGACTGAAAATGACTCAACAGCAAAAACAATACTCTACTCTCTTGTTTTATAAATGAGAAAAATTGGGCTCACAGAGCAAAGTGATTTTATCTGCTATCACATAGCTAGTAAACAGTGATGGGAGCCACGACTGGAATCCAGATTTTGATTTGCTATGCTTTGCTTACTTGGGAAGAATGCACAAAAATGAATAGTGGAAAATTGCTTGGACTCTGGATTCAATAGAAACAACATTTGGGATGTGAGAAGTAAGGGAAAGAAAAGAAAGAGAAAAGAAGAAGATGGCTGTTAGGGGGAAGCTACCATTACTCTCAGAGGCAGCTAGGTGGCACAGGATAGGGCCCTGAATCTGGAGATGGGAAGGGCTGAGTTTGGATTTGGCCTTTGTCACTTACTAGCTTTGTGACTCTGGGTAAGTCATTTAACCTCTCCTTGTCTCAACTATAAAATGGGGATAATCATAGCACTTATTTGCAGGGTTATTATGGGGATCGAATGGGATAACATCTCTACAAAGCACTAGCTATATAAATTCTAGTTCTTGTTGCTAACTATTGGGCATGCAAGAGATGAAAGATGCAGGGCTTTCAATGGAAATGTAAAATGGAAGGGGGCTGAGCCTTCTCACCACAAAATAGAGACTGTTCTCCTCTATGGATAACTTTCCAGAATTTATAATGAATCTCAGAATGTTAGGGCCTGAAAGGACCTTTGGGAACATCTAGTCTGACTCCAGCATTTTATAGATGAGGATACTTGAGGGAGGGGACTAACTTTAGGTCATACAGATGGTAAGTGTCAGATCTGGGACTCAGACCTAGGTTTTGGGCCTATACCTCTGTCTCTAGCTAGATTGCAAACTTCCTGAGGATAGAGCCTATATGTTATACATCTCTTACATCTTCTAGGTGGCTAAAGTGGTACACTGAATCTAGTGCTGGGCCTAGAGTCAGGAAAACCTTAGTTCAAATCTGGTCTTGGATGCTTATTAGCTGTGTGACCCGGGGAAAGTCACTTAAACCTGTTTGCCCCAGTTTTGTCATCTGTAAAATGAACTGGGGAAGGAAATACAAGCCACTTCAGTATATTTGCTAAGAAAACCCCAAATGGGTTCATGAAGAACCCACGGGCATGACTGAAAAATGACTGAAGAAGAAGAGCAATAGGGACCAAAATCTTCTACCTTACCTTGCATGATGCTAAGTACATAGGAGATGTTTAATAAATATATTACTATATAAAGATACATCCTGCCCTGATGTACCTTTTGGTGCTACTATGAGGAATTGAATATTGGGTTGATAGAACAGCATGATGGTGTGACCCATTGTGATTACTCATACTCAGGAGTGTTAAATGTTTAATATTCAGTCCTCTGGGGAGAAAAGTAGTCAGAAACATTTTAAAATTTTATCTGCATTATTGACATGTTTCTTAAGTGTAGAAATCAACAAAACAATAAGTTAAAATCTGATTTGTAGTTTGTCACTTTTTCGAGGTGTAAATGCTGACACAGGGAAATTTTACAGTTGGGTCCTGAGCCAGTTCAAACCGGCTCTAGCACACTCATGCCTAGAAAGACTAACATTCATGAATCAATGAAACCACTTTATTGCCATTAAAGTAATGTTTGTAGAACTGACTTGAATGAGAACACTCTATGAACTCTAGATGTTGGAGTTTAGAGAAAAGAGAGATCACTGTGTGCTGTCTGGCACATGGAGAAGACTTCAAAGATGAAAAGGCCTTGAAGGATGAAAAGAATTTAAATGAGGTGTTGGGAGGGAGAATTCTAGGTAGGGGGGGTAGCATGAAGAAAGTTACGTGGAAGGATAAGAATGATTTTTGTAAGCGGTAGTGAAGAGACTAACCTAGTTCCTCTGTAACTGTAATAACTGGTACCAGCCCAGTGGAAATATGTGTGGCAATTTATAAAATTCTGATCACTTCATTGAATTTATCATTTACATTAATCAGAACCTAACTGTTGTACATTAAGATTTGCCAAAAACTTTTCTCACGGTAGCCCTGTGAGGAAAAAAAGTATTATCCCCATTTTATAGATGGGTTAGCCTTAGACTCTGAGAAATAAGTGACTTGCCAGTTGTCCCATAAATAACACATTTCTAAGGAGGAATAGGCCAATTGATAAGTTCCCAACATAACTGGGATGCTGAATAACTATAACTTTTTGCTTTTATGATGAATGGAGATAAGCGTGTCCTCAGTTAGGGTGAGATATCATGTGGGGGACATCACCTTGCCAACAAAGGTTTGTATAGTCAGAGCTATGATTTTTCTGGTAGTAGTGTATGGCTGTGAGAATTGAACTATAAGGAAAGCAGAGCACTGCAGAATTGCTTCAGGATTATGGTGCTGGAGAGGACTTTTCAGAGTCCCTTGGGCAGCAAAGAGATCAAATCAGTCAATACTTAATTTAGGGTATTCACTGGAAGGTCAAATATTGAAGCTGAAGCTTAAGTACTTTGGCTACATGAGAAGATGAGACTCATTGGAATAGACCCTGATGTTGGGAAAGATTGAAGGTAAAAAAAGAAAAGGGGGAAGTAGAGGACAAGATGGATGGAGAGTGTCATGGAAACAAGCTACAAGAACTTGGGCAGACTTTGAGAGATAGTGGAGGATGGAAGGTCCTGGCATACTATGGTCCAGGGAGTCACAAAGAGTTGGACATAACTGAATGACTGAACAACAACAAAAACAATGTGAGGGAAGACATAGACATCCCAGAAAACTATCATAAGACCTGAGGTGGGTGGTAGGAGAAAGGTAAGGAAGGAACTATATCTTCCATTTGGTTGATTTACATTTCTTTTTTTTTTTTTTTTGGTTAATTTATATCTCAATGAATTCCTCTTAATAGTGAGATGTTAAATTTCCTTTTTTCTACAATGCTGAAGGACTGCTAGTGTTTCCAGGAACCTCTAAATTTAAGCACTCTGGGACAAAACCCTGATTGCCTCACTCTAGTTACAACTGCCCCAGAATAGTTTAATGTTTTGGTTAATTTTATAAGTTGCCAAGACCCTGATCTGGGAAGAAAACATCTTCTTGGCTTCCTTCCAGATCAGTATCACACCTAATCAAGATGATTAATTGGTGTTAATTAGACCATACACCAACAGGTGAAGGGACTGCCAAAAAATGTTATTCTCCCTCATGTTGCTGATAGATGTCCTCAAGGAACAAAATGTGTCTGGGTACCCTTACACAAATTATGCCAACAACCTCATACATCTGTGCTGTGGCAGAGTCAAGACCTCCCTCAGGTTTGTTTATCAGAGGTTTGATTCTAAACCCCAGGGCTCAGGCAGGGCCATTTTTCTCTAGCATAGGCCCTTGTGGCACTTCAACAGAATGGGAGATTCTCTTACAGAGAATCTATAGCTGTACAATCACTATGGGGCAGCAAGGTGGTACAGTGGATAGAATGCTAGGCCTGAAGTCAGGGAGGCTGATCTGGCCTCAGACACTTTACTTTCTGTGTGACTGTGGACAAGTCACTTAACCCTTTGCCTCAGTTTCCTCATCTGTAAAATGAGCTAGAGGAGGAAATGGAAAACCATTCCAGTATCTTTGTGAAGAAAACTCCAAAGAGGGTCACAAAGAGTTGAAATGATTAAATAACCAAAACCAATCACTTTAGGAAGGGGCTCTCTCCTTGGTTGGGATCCTACATTCACATTCAATGCATATGTCCAAGGTTGAAGCTATTAGGTGATTCAGGGGGCTTCTACTCTATCAAAAATGTCTTGAGCCTGCTGAATATCTGACTAACTCCTATCCAAGGTTATCTTTTTAAAGTAACCTAACGGAGGCAGTGTGTTGTGGGCATGTTAATCTTAACAGACCCCTTTCTGCCTCTGCACCTGGCAAATCGTGGACAGATGTATAGGGAGATTTTCTGGCTGGATTGTAAGCTTCTTGAGGGTAGGGTAAGGTAGGGTTTCATTTTTGTCTTTGTATTTCCAGACCTAGTTACCTGACACATGTTTAGAAGATTCTTGTTTGATTGTTCGGTAGAAGCCAGGTAACCAATATACAGTGAATCTCTAGATCTCTTATCAGGCCACTTATTTTCAGGTGCTTTGTGTTACTCCTCCTCTTCCTCAAAAAAAAAAATAAGGAAACAAATCAGTCTCCATCTTTTTATTGGAAGCAGAAACACTTGGAACATTGTCTCTCTGAGCTTCATTCTTTCTCATGCGCCAAGCTGCAATAAATGCTGGTAAGTTTTCCATTGTTTTAACACAGAATTTAGAGCTGGAAGGGCCCTTTAGATATCATCTGGTCCAGCTCCCTTATTTAACAAATGAGGAAAATGAGCCCCAGAGAGGAGAGATCAATTGCTAGTAAGATCAGCTAATCTTGGTCAAGACATTTTTCTCTAGTTCCATTTTCTTATCTGCAAAATAAATGGGTTAGGATGGATCAATGCTTCTTTATCTTTTCAAATATAAGGATGCCCCCCATTTTTAACATCCAAACCTTCCTTGGCCATCCCATATGACAGTAGTTGGACTATTATCAGATGATTGAGAAAGCACATGATGATAACAAAAGTACTCTGAATTTAAGAATGTTTTAAAATGAATTTCTATTTTATTAAACAAAACTGTTTGTATGGTGGTGGAGATAGAACTAACTTCCTGGTAAGGAAGGTCTGGATTGCTGCTCTGGCTTTTGCCACCCAGGGCAAGTCACTTAACCTTATACTGCCTTAGGCAACTCTCCACCAGGATGAAATTCAGAGCAGATGTTGTTCCCACTGGTAGAAGTGCCTCACTAGGAGGGAACTGCCTGGAACAACGAAGTCACAGGTACAGTAAAACAAACCCTAAACCCAGTTATCTACATATGTTTTAATGGCAATAATATATATATATATATATATATATATATATATATATAATATGTATATTATATATTATATATAAGATGTTATATATATTATTTATATATATATATATATACATATATATATGAGATGTTATTTATTTAGTCTATAGAGGCTATCATAGACTCTCAAGACCATGGATTTTGAACTGAAGTGATGTTAGAGACTTGGGGTCTATCAACTTTTAAAATCCCCTTTGATAACTCTATTCCAATATAATTGGTCTCCTTAGCAATCTTTTGTAATTTTTTTAAAATATGAATTTAAAAACATTATTTTGAGAAGGGACACAAAGGCTTCACCAGACTGTCAAAGGGGTCTGTGGCACCAAAATGATGAAAACTCCCTAGATCTTATAGTCCAGTCTCCTAATTTTATTTCTTCAGAGAAGTTAAGACTTACTTAAGTCCACAAGCAGGAGAGCTGGAGGGTTCAAATTTAATTTCTTTAGCCAAGAATTCAGTGCTCCATCCATTGGTCCATTGCTGACTGCAATTGCTTATTCACAGATTTGTGGGCTCCTTGCATTTATTCTATGGCCTACAGGTTGGCGACCACTGTATTAAATTATCTCTAAGGTCCTTTCTGGTTGTAATGTTTTATGTCTTGTTCCTAAATAACAGATTTTTTACCCACATTCTTACACTATATCAGGGAATTCCTACACCAAGAGAGGCCATCAGGGAAAGCTTTTGTTGATTAGAAACAACATCTATCCAGCTACACAGAAAGGTCACAGCAGCAGCTTATGGTGACTAATTGGCATCCTGGATAATGTTCCAAAATAGCTTTATTTCTAAAAGCCATTAAGTCCTGATAAGTGGGCATTTTCGCAGACAGAAAAACAAATAAGGAGAGACATTAACATTATCTTTCTATTGCATATGTGTCTAAATGTTCAAGGGAACCTGGTCTTGGGCTTTAACTGTGAGACACAGAAGGTTGCTGCCCCTCTCTCCTTCTCCCATTCCCCCCTCCTCCCAGCTTTGGAAAGATTGGCTTCAAAGCATCCTTCCAAACATCCAGCCTCCCCATTTGTCCCTCCAAGGACCACTCCATCTAAATCTTGTTATCACCTTGTGCTGCATTTTTCCCTCTTGGGTCTCCAGGGGCTGAAGCTGATTGGGACTGACAACCCCTGATTAGGCTGAGAATTCTTCAGACTGGTCTGCAGAGAGTTCTGCCAAAAAGCCCCTCCTACCATTCCATGCAGTGCTCTTGGTTGTTAGGGAATAGCATGGAATACTTCAGCCCCATTTTGAATTCTAGACCAACTCCCAAAACAAACAGCCCTGCTGGGGGCTGGAAGGGTGGAACCTTGACAACTGAATTAAATTCCTTGTGCTCCAAATCTTTCCTGAAATGATTTTCTATGAATCATCTTGCTTCAGAGAAGCTTGGCCCTGCCAGTGTCTGGAGCCTCCCAAGAGGTGTGAAGCTATGATATCCTGGAGCTATTCAAGCAAAGAGAGGAAAGCAGAGGGATGATGGCACCTCTTTTCTTTTATGAGAAAATAGGGGACTAGACTCTCCCTAAAAGCACTCTCAGAATTTGCTAGAGGCATTTAAATAAGGCTATTTATTCTGCTCTTCAAGGCTAGTGATGGGGGAGGGGAAAAAGATTACAGTTACCATGACAACAGCCACATCACATAACATGGCCCTTGTTCTGTGCTAGAATGAAAAGGCATCAACACCAAATTTACCAGGGGGATATCTAGGTGGTTCTGTCCAAGCTGGTATGCTCTGGGCATACCAGAGGTTTCTGAAGAATTCATGATCATGACTAGATTGGGTTATGAGACTAATGCCCAATTCTTAACAGAGGTTTCAATTCTGATCAGGATTCATTTTAGGGAAAGTAGGTGCTTTGATCACATTGCTCCCCTACTCAATAAACTCCAGTGGTTAACTGTTGACTCCAGGGGCAAATATAAAGTGCTCTGTGTGGCATAACCTCTCCCCCTCCTACCTTTCTTCTTCTCATACCTTGTTCCCCAATATGTACTCCAGACTAGTGCCACTGGCCACCTGGCTGTTCAACAAAAAAAGACATACCATCTCTTAGCTCTTTGTATTTTCTCTGCTGTACTCCCTCCTTGGAATGCTTTCCCTCCTCAACTCTGATTACACACCTCCCTGGCTTCCTATAAGCCCCAATAAAATCTCACCATCTACAGGAAGCCATCCCCAACCCTTCTTAATACTAGTGCCTTTTTTCTTTTAATTATTGCCTATTTATCCAAAATATAGTTCACTTTGTATGTATTTGTTTACATTATGTCTCCCCCATTAGACTGCAAGGTACTTGAGGGCAGAGACTATCTTTTGTCTCTTTTTGTATCCCTAGCACTTAGCACAGTAAGTATTTATTGGTTGATTGGTGTGATTTGAGGGACAGCTTCACCACTCATTGTTGAGAGTTGAAATTACACTATGAAAAATATATTCCTTTGGCTTAGGTTTTGTTACTTGTTAAATTGCAAGTACCCCTGCAAGAGGTATCATATTATGTTATAGGTAATTTGATTTGTACCTTAGAACTGATGAATTTATCAAAACTTCTCCTGAAACCAAGTGTTTCTATGGAAGTGGAGGTGATCCCTGAAACTGAGGCAAGGAAAAGCCCATTGAGAAAGGATGAAAGGTGTTGTGAAGAGGTCTGGTAGCCTATTAAAGGGAAACTTTGCTATTTAACATTTTTTCATAGGATCAACTCTGCTTCTGAGATCTGTCTTCCTCCTCCCTTACTTTATTTTTGGTAGTCACAATATCTACTAAGCCACACAGACCAGGCTAGTTTTTTTCCCCTCAAAACTTCCTATCAATGGTCACTCACATCCAACTTTGTTAGGTATAACAAATGTTTGGTTTCCGACCTGGTTCAGATCAGTTACATGGTTCATAATGGAGACTGGAATGCAATCCAGATGCATCTAACAAAAAGTTTACTTTGCAATAGTATGGAAAAGGATATCAGCAAAGATATAGTGTTGGTTCATTTGGACATCTCTCCTCTTGTCTCTGGGACACATTCTTCTAGGATATATTCCCAGCAGGTTGAGGGTGCATATTCTCACTAGACAGAGAATATCTGTCAAGTCTGAATTACCTAGAGATCTCCTGAGCTAAGCTTTTTAAATTTTAGATGACTGATAAGCTATAGATACAAGGTTTGAACTTCAGTTCTGTGTACCAATTAAGTCTTGAGAATTATTTCATTAAGCCAAAACTAGCATTGCTTACCTTACCTTACCTTTCTTACTATGTTACTTTCCTCATCTTTATAGTATGTCAATCATCAAGCATTTATTAAGCACCTTCTAGGTAACAGGAACTGTGCTAAGCTCTAGAGATGCAAAGAAAGGCAAAAAAGGTCCTCTGCTTTCAAGGAGCTCAATGTCTAATGGGGAAGCCATCAAGCAAACAGCTATGTATAAAAATTATAAATAGGATAAATTGGAGATAATCCACAGAGGGAAGACAGTAGAATAAAGAGGGATAGGACAAAGGTTCTTGTAGGTGGGATTTCAGCTGAAACTTGAAGGAAGTCAGGGAAGCCAAGAGGTGGTGATGAGGAGGTAGAAAATTCCAGGTGTAAGAGAGCCAGTGAAAATTCCTTGAGTCAGGAGCAGTTTTTTGTTTGAGGAATAGTAAGAAAGTTAGTATGACTAGATTGTAGAGTATATCTGGGGAGGAGGACCGAGAGGAAAGTGTAAGAAGACTGGAAAGGTGGAGGGGACAGGGTTGTGAAGGGTGACTTCCTAGGACTTTCAGTCAGTCAATTAATCAATACTTATTTATTATAACATGTAAGGCACTGTGCAAAGTGCAGGGGATACAAAGACAAAGCAAAAACAATACCTGCCTTCAAGGAGCTTGTATTCTAATGGAGAAGAGAGCGTGTATATGTGATATGTGCATATATATATATATATATATATATATGTGATATGTATATGTGATATGATAGGTGTATGTGATTCACGCAGAGATGTCAAGTAACCTTAGAGGGAAAAGCATTGGCCACTGGGGAGAATGAAAAACCTCCTTCTAAAGGTGGCATTTGAGCTGAGTCTTGATGGAAGCCAGGGATTCTAAGAGGCAGAGATGAAGAGGAATGAGTATTTTTAATACTGAGGTCAGCAAAGGCACAGAGATGGAATATGAAGTATTTTGTATGAGGAAGAGCTGGCAGATCATGAAAGCCATGTGTGAAATACATGGAGGAAAGTAAATGTGTAGGAAAATTGGAAAGGCAGAAAGCAGTCAAGTTATAAGTCAAATAGAGGAGTTTACATATGATTCTTATAGTAATAGAGAGCCACTGGGCTTTATTAAGTAGGAGGGTGACATAGTCTGACCTACACTTTAGGACCAGATTCAATTTCTCTTGCCTCTAGGACCAGCCTATTGCCTCAGATGTGAGAATATGTTTTATTGGTGTCTAATTCCTTATCCTCATAGGCTATTAGAACTTAGGTGTTTATTTGAAAGGCTTTAGCACCTAATGAAGTTCCTGGCTCTGACCTTAATTTTTTTAGTGCAAACCTTGCCAAAGGCAAGCTAATCTTCTCTTTGAACACAAATTGGACTCTTAGATCCTGGTGCACAACTTGTTTTTGATTTCTTAATTGAAGTGTAATGTGGAAAACTGGTTGGAAAGCATAGGGAAGAGTCAGTGGAGACCAATCTGGGTAATTAAAAGATGAAGAAGTAAAGCCAATAGAAAGGAAGCATGGATTGGAGTTGGATCAGTCTAGGGCATTGGTGTCCAACTAAAATGGAAATGGAGGCCACTAAACCATAAATAAGGATCCTTGCAAGCCACATATTGATTTAGTTTTAAAATATAATATTATCTATGTTTTGTTTTATTTTTATTTGTTAAATATTTCCCAGTTACAGTTTAATCTGGTGCTGGCTACACTTGGAAGTGTTGTGCGTCACATGTGGTCCACTGGCCCCTTGTATGGGGTTTGACACTTTTACTGTAGAGAACAGGAAAAAAAAATGGAAGTTGAGAGCTCTCAGGCACAAAAAAATAGCGAATATGGCATGCATCTAGTACGGCAAGGAGACAGTTTGACTGTAATGCAGGATATGTTTGGAGAAGAGTCAGAGATAAAGTTGGATAGGTAGAGTTACAGTCAACTATGGATAGCCCTAAAAACCAGAATTTAAATTTTATATGGTGGTATCTGAGGAATGGAGCCACTGATGATGTTTGAATGGGGGCATGACACCATGATAGTGGCTTTTTATAGTGAGCCTGATGACTTTGCAAAACCCTGCCTCAATTAAATCCAATTCACTTGCAAATCAAGACATTAGCTTCCTGCTGTTGTTGGTCATCTTCAAGAAGCAAGGAAAATAACAATCTGTGAGTAGTAGTAGCTGCCCCATAGGGTACCCAACTAGCTAGTTCCAGTTGTACAGCCCATCAGTGGTATACTAAACGGACTGAAGGGTGGAGAGCCAGGAGTTAACAAACAGAAACTAGATACTTATAGTAAACAGCAGTAGAGGTGAAGAGTGCTGGTGGTAGTTGGAGAAAAAGGAATTTGAGATCTCATAATTGGAAAGGGTAAAATTTTGGAGGTCACCTGATCCAACCAGAATCTAAATACAAATCTCCTTGGCAGCATCCCTGACAAGTTGTTGTCTTCTCTCTGCTGAAGACCTCCAACACTGTGGAACTGATTATGTCCTAAGGCAGCCTATTCTACTTAGGCTTAGGAAGATTTGTTTTTTGAACTCACAAGCCAAAACCTGTCTTTTTATGTCTTCTCCCATTTCTCCTACTTCTGTCTTATGAGTCTGAGAACAACAAATTGAATCCCTCTTCCATATAGGCACCATAGATAGCTGGGTGACGCAGTAAATAAAGTCTCTGGTCCTAGAGTCAGGAAGACTTGAGTTCAAATCCAGCCTCAGACACTTACTAACTGTGTGACCCTGGGCAAATTACTTAATCAATCCCTGTCTTAGTTTCCTTAACTATAAAAAAGGAGATAATAACAGAATCTACCTTGGAAAGTTGTTGTAAGGATCAAATGAGATAATATTTGAAAAGTGGTTATCATAGTAGGTATCTTATGAATACTTATCTTCTTCCATTCCTTTACCACCATGACAGCTTTTCAAAAACTTGAATACTATCACACTGCCTCCAAGCTAAATATCTCTAGTTGCTTCAACTAGCTCTCACCTAGTCATCATCTTGGTCATTGTTTGGATCTTCTCTAGGCAGTTACATTGGAGTTGGAGTCAGGCAGACCCAAGTTCAAATCCTGCCTCATACTCTTACTAGCTATATTACCATGGGCAAGTCACATAACTTCTCTCAGCTTCAGTTTCCTCATCTGTGAGATGGGGGTAGTGATAGCACTTATCTGCCAGGGTTATTGTGAGAATCCAATGAGATAATTTTTTTAAAGTGCTTTGAAAATCTTTAAGTGCTATGTAAATGCTGGCTATTAGTTCATCGATGTCCTTCCTACAATGTGATGCCCAGCTGGAACACTCATTCTCCAAATGGGTGTTGGAGAGGGACAGAGGCCCAGAAGGTGTCTCCTTAAGTGTTTCTGTTAATTCAGTCTAGACTCAGATTAGGTTTTTTGCTGCCATGTCACACTATTGACTCATATTGAGCTTGTCATCCACTAAAATACCCAGGCCCTTTTTACAAAAACTGTAAGGAATAATTTCCTGAGAGAGTCGTTAAACAATGGAAGGAGCCCCTGAAGGAGCCTGTGAAATCTATTTCTCTGGTGATCCTTAGGGACAGGAAAGGTCCTTATCTTAGTAGAGTCTTTTGAGGTCACGTTTGGCTGGAGACAGGATTGTAATGGATTTGGGGACCTCTTCAGGCTCTAATATTCTTTATTTTTTTCCCCACTTAATAGTATTTTATTTTTTCCCAATTGCATGTAAAGATAATTTTCAACATTAACTTTTATAGGATTTTGAGTTCCAAAATTTTTTTATCCCTCCTTCACCTCTCCACTCAGCAAGAAGGCAAGCAATTTGATATAGGTTATACATATACAATCATATTAAACACATTTCCACATTAGTCATGATGTAGAAGAATCAGAACAAAAAGGAAAAACCATGAGAAAGAAAAAAACAAAAAAATGAAAATAGTATGCTTTAATCTGCATTCAGATTCCATAATTCTTTCTCTGAATGTGTATAGCATTTTCTATCCCAAGTCTTTTGAAATTGTCTTGGATCATTGTATTGCTGAGAAGAGTCAAGTCTATCAAAGCTGATCATTGCATGATGTTGTTCTTACTGTGTACAATGTTCTGGTTCTGCTCAGTTCACTCAGCATCAGTTCTTGTAAGTCCAGTTTTTTCTAGAATTCCCCTATTCATCACTTCTTCTAGCACAATAGTATTCCATCACATTCATATGCCACAATTTGTTCAGCTATTCCTCAGCTGGATAGCCATTCCTCAGTTGATGGACATCTTCAATTTCAAATTCTTTGCCACCATGAAAAGAAAGCTTTAATATTCTAATCCAAACCTGCTCTTCTCATGCAGTCTTGACTTAGCTTGACTCTCTCTAAGCACAGCCAGTTGAGTGGGAGAAGCAACCTTCTTGTTCTAGGGTCCTGGGAAAAAGAAATTTTTGCACTGAACCTTGGAATGGGACATACTGTCAGGTACCTCAACAGGCAGAAGAAATGGCAGGTTTATAGTTGCCCTGATTTTAATGTTTTTCCTAATGGAAAATAGTGTTATTTATAGGCATAGTTATTGGGCATATAAGGGGTATGGGCCTATGGAAAGAGCTATTCATTTTCTTTGGTTATATATGGCCTAAATACTCTGTATCCACATAGAAGCTAGATGAATGTAGAAAGGAAAAAAGGTAATACTCAATACTCCCCCTTTCTGTACCCTGTAATTGTTTCTCTGTGTGGACATAATTCCTGAACAAGGCTCATATTTACAACTTAGAATTTATTAATGAAGGTCATGATCCCAAGTCTCCACTGGTGAGTGGTTCTTGCCTGCTAAATACACATTTAAGTGCACTCTCTCTCTCTCTCTCTCTCTCTCTCTCTCTCTCTCACTCTCTTACTCTCTTCTTTCTCTGTCTGTCAAAAACACACACATAAAAACACACAGAGAACCAGTAGCCCCAACCCTCTCTTGACATGCAGACAAAATGTTAAGCTGCACATTTTGCAGGTGTGCCCTCATCTTGATCCTATGCCAACTTTATTTTCCTTTCTACCCTTCCTTTCCTTTTTCCAACTTGTATGAGAGACAGGGAGAGAGAGAGAGAGAGAGAGAGAGCGCCAGATGTGAATGCAGGCTCATCAGCAATACACAAAACACTAAGCACACCCTCCCAGTCTCTTGTGCTTTATGAAAAGTTAAAATTAAATCAGGGCAGCGTTATTAAGCTAAGTGATTTTTGCAGGGCTCGGATGAATTCCTGTGTGTGCCACATCGTTTGCTGGAAATGTGCCTGGGGTACCACTGAGCGAGGAATGTGCATCTAACGACTTCTAACAGGAATGGAGCTGCCAGGGAGGGGGCGTTTGGGACTTCCAAGCTCTTGGAGACGCAGGTACCTTATTCCTGGGGCCCCTTGGTCTTGGCTCCAGTGATTCAGAATAAAATAAGAGACCTGAATAATAATAGTTCATGGCATGCAATGCTCTAGCTGGTTGTGTGGTATTTAGAGTGCCAGGCCTAACATCAGGAAGATCAAAATTCAAATTTAGCCTGCGTGATCCTGGGCATCTTACTTAATCTCTGGTTTCAGTTTCCTCAGCTATAAGATGAAGCTAATAATAGCACTTACCTCCCCGGGTATAATATGGGAATCAAATAAGATAATGTCTGTAAACAGTGATTAGCATGGTTCCTGCCACATAGTAGGTACTATAAAAACATTTATACCCTCCTTTTGTTCCTCTTCACTGATTATAGAATAATTTCCTCACACCAGCTCAGTGAAGAAGATATAACTATTAGTACTATTTCATGAAGGAGCAAAGAAGGAGCAAACTGTGACTGAGTTCCGTGAATTGACATTTTCAAGGTCATCTAGTGCCAGAATTCTTCTGAATTTAATTTCTCCTCCCCCTCCCCCCCCCCCCCCCCCACACAAAGGAAAGACCTTGGGAAAACAAATCTCTTTCTACAGTGACCTGGGACCTTACGCTTCTTGCCAGTCATAGCAGTGTTCCTGGGGTATTCCACAACCCAACCAAGTTATTCTTTGAAATGCTAAACTGCTTTGGGAGAAGGTGAACAGCATTATCATTAGTGGGTTGCTTGGCCAACCCTTCCATTGGGAGTATGAATGGTTGCTTCGGCATTCCCAAATCTTAAAAAATTTAGAGGAGAAATCGGATGAACTTTTCTCCAGCAAATGAGCTGTTAGGGTAGGGAATGAGGGGGTGGGAGGGTTGAGGTATAAGCATCACCAACTGACTTGGCCAATATTTGATCATATAACTAATATTTTATCATATAAACCCAAATAGTTTCTTATTGATATAGAGTGTTCTTGCCCTTACATAAATAAATTTTTGATTTTGGTAACTCTTGGCGGGAGTGGTGGTGAGAGGGAGACTCTTCTCAACTTTTCATTTTATCATATTTGTGTATGAAAAGAGCTGTGCCTGAAATAATAAGAATAATAACAAAGATCTGTATAACATTTTTAAGTTTACAAAGTGCTTTACATGTGTTATTTCATTTGATCCTCACAACTAGTCCGTGAGTTAGGTGAAAATAATATTTTCATTTCACA
Organism: Pseudochirops cupreus; assembly: GCA_028627135.1. Taxonomy (NCBI): domain Eukaryota; kingdom Metazoa; phylum Chordata; class Mammalia; order Diprotodontia; family Pseudocheiridae; genus Pseudochirops; species Pseudochirops cupreus. The sequence goes on from CM053581.1 coordinate 110,615,205, forward strand.
GATTGGAAACCTGAGGCAAAGAAAGGTTAAGTAACTTGCCAGGATTACACATCCAATTGAGTGTCTGAGGCAGGGCTTGAACTCAGGCCTGCCTGACTCCTACTCCACTGTCTCTTATCACCTATGGTCAAGCAGCTTCCTAAGTCCAAAATTTGCATTCAAGTCTTGACTTGGACATTTGCTGGACTATGTGACTTTGGAGAAATTACTCAGCTTATTATAATCTGAGATTCCTTGTCTATCAAATACGAGTGGTGCTGCTTGTTCATAGGGTTTTGGGGAGGATCTCCAGATATAATGTCTGTGAAGAACTTTGAAAAGCACTGGATAAATGTGAACTAGTCTTATTAATATGAAATATCCTTCTATTTAAGAGAGGGCACATGAAATTATGAAGAGATCCCAAGAGTGAGCTATACTGCTGCCATTATTACTAGTTCAGAGGTTGGGAACATCCGGCCAGTTTATAAGCTCAGAAGAGTTTGGGCTTCATTGGTGTTCTATCTGCAAAGGATATGTAGTATTAGTAATTCCAACCCCATTCCTGTTTCAGATGCACACAGCTTTCCCTATCTTCTCATGGCAGTGTTTGGCAACGTGGCATAGGGCACCTTTTCCTTTTAAAGAGAGGTTTTCTGAGGAATGTTGGCCTTGGTTGATGCTGGCACATTTGGCTCTGTATTCATGGACTCAGTTCCCTTCAGACTGTGCAATGCAAAACATTGTATAAAACTTGGAAGTGGGAGGAAAATAGCATTTGCCACTCTTGTTACCAGTCGCTGCTATCCTGGGACTTCAGGAAAAGGCTGGTTCTGTCAACCCCTCATGAAGCTCCTAGATATCCATATTTAAAATGTCATTTTTAAAAGCAGTCTTGCATACAATTTCACTTATATTATTCAATTTTCATCTAGAAAATCACTGTTCTGTGTTGAATGTTTTGCTATTCCTTAACAGAACTGGCTTCCTAAAACTGGGAATTTAAATAATTTTAATAATTTTTGATAAAAGACATTCAGGATCTTTATTTTTAGAACCCTGGTACTTCATAAATATTGGCATTTCATATAGTCCAAATCAGCTAGACAGTCTTCAATTCCTGATGTGTTGTGACACATAGTTCAATTTTTGAGAGAGATAATTTGGTAGACTTTGCCAGTCATCACCTAACATGCTACAGGCAATCCCTATATTTTCCCCCAAATTCAAAGAACACTGTCACTGTGGATCAGAAAACCAGTCACTTGGGCAAGTCGCCATTGCTCTGCATTTGGGCTTCAAAGAAGAGAATAAGACATCATTGTTTGTGGGCCTACGTTGTGGTTCAGGAGGTTGCATCGGGTGATAACTGCCAAAGACTGGAGAATCCTCAGATGATAAAGGATGAGGCAAGATGTGGGCCCACTTTGGCCTCTGCTGCATACAGGATGCTGGGACTGATGTGCCACACTGCTATAAATGTTATAACAAATCCATTTTTCCCCTTACTCTTACTTTAATAGTACAAATGCTCCTGAGATGGGTCACTCATTAGCAATGCTCATTATAGATGAGTTATGATTTTTCAACATCAGTAGGAATCCTAGAGATTTGGTGGCAGGAATGGCTGAAAGGTGAGAAAAGAAAGCAGGAAGGAGAGATGAGGCATTTTGAGTAAAACACTAACAACATCATAATTTTGTCAAGAGCCAACTCTGCTAGAAACTCAGGGCACTAACGATTGTGCTCCCAGGGCAAATCTCTTTTTCTCAATGCGTGAAAGAATTTGGTCAGATTTCCCAGGAATGGAATGGCCTAAATTCAGTAAATTAAGGTTATTCCAATTGGAGTATAAATCAAATGGCAGAATTTTAGTGTCCAGCACAAGGCTTTGTACTCAATTATTACTTAAAAATGAACTGAAAGGATGAATTAATCTGAGAAACAGGTAGGGATCTTGAAAGATAATCTAATCTGGTGGTTTGCAAAATAAAGTCTATGAATTACAGTCAATGGATCATAGAATCTTAAAATTGGAAGGAATTTCAGAGGTCATCTAGTCCCACTGAAATCTGAACAGGAATTACTTCTACTCACAAGCAAGTAGCTCAAGGTTTGAAGTGTTCTGGAAGTGGGGAGCTTTCTACCAAATAAACAACAAGCATTTATTAAGTACTTACAATGTTCTAGGCAGTATGTTAGTGGTTGGGTATACAAAGATAAAAGAGAAACAGACCCTGCCCTTAAGGATTTTATATCAAAAAGGGGAGATGATATATACACATACTGGTATACATAAAACATTACAGAGCTCTAAAAGGTAACCTTAGGAGGGAAGGCATAGAAACTGGGGGTGGTAAGCAAAAGACTCCTCAAAAAGCTGGTTTTAAACTGTCTTGAAAAAGCCAGGGATTCAGAGAGGCAGAGGTGAGAAGGGAATGCATTCTAGGATTGGCAGGAAGAGAGCAGGGAGAGGAACCTAGAACAGAAGTGTGGACATGGCTCTGTTCTAGGCTTTCTTCTCTTTTGCTTTTGTAATAAATATCTCACCAGCTCCTAAGGATTCAGTAAATATCTCTTTACAGATAACTCCCAGATCTACATATCAAATAACCAGTGTTCCTCTCTTAAATTCCAGGTTCATATCAACAACTGCCTAGGACATTTTGAACTGGATGTCCAATAGGAATTTCAAAAGAAATACATTCAAAACAGAATTTTCTCTTCCCTAAAAAACTCATTCCTCTTCCAAATTTTAAAGGAAACCAGCATCCTTCTAATTACCTAGGCTCCCAAACTAATGTCATCTTTGTTGTTATTTATCCTGCCTATACAATCAATTGTTAAATCTGATCAGGTCTCGTCATGTGTCTGAGGAATAGTAGGGACTGGCTATTGGCTGGACCATAGCATGCATCAAGACTGGGGTTGGGGTGAGGGTGAGACTTATATGTAATAAGACTAGAAAACAGATTGGTGCCAAAAAGATTGTCTTTGATCCAAGAGATAATAGGTAGCCACTAGAGTTTATTGAGTAGGAAGATGGCATCCTTGCACTTTAGGAAAACAGGTACAAGGAGAGACTTAAGACAGGAAGATTAATTAGGAAACAACTACAATAGTTCCCATGAGAAGTGATAGGTGCCTAGAGGCACCTAGTAAGATGAAGTAGAAAGAAGGGGATTTGGGGCAGCTAGGTGGCACAGTGAATAGAGTACTGGCCCTAGAGTCAGGAGCACCTGAGTTCAAATCTAGCCTTAACACTTGCTAGCCATAGGACCTTGGGCAAGTCACTTAACCCCGACTGCCCTGTCCTCCCCCTCCAAAAAGCAAAAAAGAAAAATAAAGAAAAAAAGAAAAGAAAGAAAGGGACTTAAGGGAAAGTTACTGTGGAAGTAGACATGATAAGGTTTGGTAATTGATCATGTATGTAGGGTGAGTGACAGCAAGGATGAGACCAAGTTATGAGTCTGAATAACTGGGATGGTGGTAGTCTGCTTAATATATAAGTTTGGGAAAGGAGTGAGTCTTTTTTTGAAAGATAGACTTTGGTTTTGAACATGTTCTTTCTAAAATACCTATGGTCCATCCAATTCAAAATATCTTAGGCAATTGTTGACATGGACTTGGAATTTGGGAGAAACTAGGTTTTGCCGTGTAGAGCCAGGAATCATCTCCATAGGTATAATTGAATATATGGAAACTGATGATATCGCCAAGAGAGATAGTATGGAGGCAAAAGAGAAGAGAGTCTTAAATCACACCCATAGATGATGATCTGGTAAAGAAACTTGAGAAGGCATGGTCTGACAGGTAGAAGCAGAACCAAGAGAGAAAAGTAGCAAGAAAATCCATGAGATAGACTATTCAGGAAGAGAGTGAGATCATCAATGTCAAAAGCTGCACAGGTCAAGAAGGATAAGAACTGAGAAAGAGCCATTATATTAAGCAATCATTACATCATTGGTAACTTTGAAAAGAACAGTTTCTATTGAGTGATAAGATTGGAAGCCAGATTGTAGAGTGTTTGGAAATCAGTGATTGGAGAAGTAGAGGAACTCAGTATAGATAGGATTTTTTTTTTTTAGCAGGGGGAAAGGCAGGGGAATTGGAGTTTTGTGACTTGCCCAAGGTCACATGACTAGTAAGTGTTAAGTGTCTGAGGTCACATTTGAACTCAGGTCCTCCTGACTCCAGGGCCAGTGTTCTATTCACTGTGCTACCTAGCAGCCCCTAGATAGGATTTTTGAGGAGTTTGGCTAAGAAAGGAAGATATATTAGGTGATGGCTAGTGAATGATAAGATCTAGTGAAGGATTTTTTAAGGGGATGAGACACAGATAGATATATTTGTGCACAGTAGGAAAGGAATCAGTAGAAAGGGACAGAATGAATAAATATTAGGAGGGAGGGGATAATAGTAAAACAAATCTGCTGGAGAAGATGGGAGGAATTGGGATCAAGCGTACATGCAGAGGTAACATACCGGTATTCTGATTTGTAGAGATCCTGGTAAGCATGTCTTTTACTGGGTACTCATGTTCTCTCTCTTCTCAGTGGCAGGCCATGTATTTTCTACCAAAATGGAGTTCAGATGACACCCCATCAAACAGCACTTCTCTTGTGTGAACATAGAATTCTTGAATCTCTGAGTGCAGGGAAAACTCAGGAGTAAGTTCTAGTGGCCACCCAGAAACAGATTGATGACTGGGGCTTCCATAGGGTTTTTGAAGTTTTGATTGGTGTTTAATTACCTGAAATGATAAAAGGAAACTACCAATCAAAGCTAATGCTATTAGCAAGTGTTTATCTGTTGTTTACCAGATTTTGGGGTATATAACACATGTCATGAGAAGCTGTTTAATCGGTTGTTTGCCAGACTTGGGGAGCACACACATGTCATTAGTACTTGTTTACCAGATTTGGGGATATATACACATCATTGCCAAACTATACACAAGTGCTTTTCTTATTACAGAGAAATGATTTATATAGCAACTACTTAACCACATAATACAAACTTAAAACAGAAGAGAATTGTAATTCCATTATATCCATCAACCTTAGCAATGGTTCTTTCACTTCTTTAATCTTCCTCTTGTTCATGACACAACGTGAAATCCTGTCACTATTTTTGTTTCTTCAGCATTCCTCACCAGTTTCAGCTTTTTAAAAGATGTAGTATCATGGAATTATATCATTATTTTATATTTATTCTTCATTCTCTGTTCCTTGCTTCTGTCTTCCATATATGACTTTAAAAAAGCTGTTAGTTGATGAGTTTCCTATCCCTCCACACCTCAGTTCTTCTTTATCAGAGCTACCTGAGTCCTCAGTTGGGTATGAAAATCTATCTTACCCTATAGGAAAGTAGGGGGAAGGGGATAATAGAGGAGGGGATGATAGAAGGGAGGGCAAATGGGAGGAGGGGGTAATCAGAAGCAAACACTTTTGAGGAGGGACAGGGTCAAAAGAGAGAATAGAATAAATGGGGACAGGAAAGATGGAGAGAAATATACTTAGTCTTTTACAACATGACTGTTATGGAAGTGTTTGCATGACTATACATGTATAACCTATATTGAATTTCTTGCCTTCTCAATGAGGGTGGGTGGGAAGGGAAGAAGGGAGAGAGTGTGGAACTCAAAGTTTTAAAAAACAAATGTTAAAAATTGTTTTTACATGCACCTGGGAAATAATATATAGAGGCAATGGGGTATAGAAATCTATCTTGCCCTACAGGAAAATAGAAGGGCGGGAGACAAGAGAAGGAGGGGGATGATAGAAGGCAGGGCAGATTGGAGAAAGGGGTAATCAGAATGCACATTGGGGTGGGGTGAGGGGAGAGATGGGGAGAAAATTTGGAACTCAAAATCTTGTGAATGTGAATGTTAAAAACTAAAAATAAATTATTAGGAATAATAAAAAATAATGTGGGTTCAAATAATTTGCTTCACATATACAAGGTAGAGAAGATATTTCTATATTCAGTTTACATGAAAAAAAGATATTTTTAATGAATTGCAAGCTCAATGACAATGACCAGTATGATATTTTAGAAAAGAAAGGTAATATAATCTTATTCTGCATTAAGAGAGAAATAGTTTCAAGAACTTAGGAAGTAATAATTTCTCTGTACTCTATCCTGGTTAAAGTATATCTGGGATACTTTGTTCAGTTCTTGGCACTGCATTTTAAAACATGACATTGATAAGCTGAAGAGGAGAATAGCTATGATGATAAAGGACTAGGAGAATATCACATATGAGGATCAATTGAAAGCATAAAAGAGAGACTAGACTTATCGTTACTTGGTGCCAGAGGTCAGAACTAGGAGTAATAAGTGGAAATTTCAGAACAGATAGACCTATACTGGATATAGTGAAACTTTTCTCACAGTTAGCACTATCCCAAAGTAGAATGAGCTTCCTTTAGCTAGTTCACTATTTGTCAAGAATGTTTTAGGGGGAATTTTTATTCAAGTACTGGTTGGACTAAATTTTCTTTCCGAAGTTCCCTTTCACTTTGTGATTCTGGGTTTGTATGAGGGCCCTTCAGGTAGTTCATAGACTGGCTTTTTGTAGCATTGAAGTTATTAATGTAACAATGCTTGTACTTGTATTTTTCCACATTTGTCTTTCATCAAGAGCTAGGCTGTTTTGATTAATTTTGGTTTTAAATATTGATTTTTTGTTTTTGTTTTTGGTTTAATAAAAAGTGGGAGTAGATGGAGGAGGGGAGCCTGATTCCTATTAAAGTCATTCTCAGACTGAAATGCTTAAGAACCATTGACCAGGTCCAGGTATGGCCAGCCTAGAGTCCTAGGGTAGTATATAGCTCTTCAAAATTTCTCATATGGCCCTTGTACTAGAACGAAACAAACAAAAAAAGAGATTATGATTATAAATTATAATGGTGACAAGAAATCCTTTGTCCTTTAAAAGACCTAAAATCAAATTACATTGTAGAGACACATAAATAATGCAAGCACATATTGGATCTATTCCATATAACAAATGAATTAAGTATTAACATTTTGAAGAAAAAAGTTATTATGACCCTTTGTCAATGTCACTAATGAATTGTCTCTTTTCCATTATGATGGTACCCCCCTACCCCCCAACCTTTTTCTAATTCATCTATCTACCTCACAATAAGCTGTTCCTAGATGATAGTGAGCAATTATTTTCCATTTTATTGCTGAAGATCTCAAGGGAAGAAGCTTCCACAGAACATAGAACTCTGTAAAACATTTTGTATTGCAAAATTCTTCAATTTGTTTAACCTCAAAATCTCTTGCTTGTATTTCAAGTTGTTGTATATGCCAACTTCAGAGCTAATGTAGGGAATGAATGAGAAAAAGACATTACCTCCACCATGTAATTTGGTATCTTTGACAGGTAGTCATCTGGACAGTCTTTCAATGTTTTCCAGTATGGAGACCTATTGCTTTCATTCTGTCAGATGTTAAGAGGTAGCATGGTGTGCTGTGGAAAGAAATGAAAGCAAAACTGAAGTTGAATTCAAATCCTAGTTTTGCTAGTTTTGTCACCATTGGCTAGTCACTTCAACTGTCTATGCCTCATTTTCCTTATCTGCAAAATGGAGTGATAATACCTGTAAAATTGCTCTCACAGGGTGGATTGGAAACTCAATTAAGATCATGTATATACAATACTTTGTAACCCGTAAAGTGCTACATAAGTGTCAGATATTTATTTTTCCCTTATATTTTACCCCATGGATCTTTCTTCCTTTTACCTCCCAACTACTCTTAGCTACCGTTACATTCCTCTGAGGTCCACATTGACCCTATCCTTTTATACTTCTGTATGTTCACTGCATGACCCTATCAGGGTTGAACATACCAAACTGGGAGCCTACTGAAGACAGTAACTGTATCTGATGTGTGATTTGTATAGTTTAGCATAGAATCCTAAAGAATTTTTTTTTCAGTCTAGTTGCTGCCAGTGACAATGAAAGAAGGTTCCCATGGACAGGATGAAGGCACTTTGACTTTCCTTCTTGTAAAGCTTTAAATTATTTTTGGTGTGGTAGGGCAAGGAGAAGAAAAAGAGATGAAGTTCTGTTTTGTGCAGATCTTCGCCTTCTGATCCTCTTATCCTCATGAGGGAGGAGAAACCATCAAGGGCAAATTAGGAACTGTGGCAGTTGGGATCTTTCCCTTCTCTAAGGAAATGAGGCCAAGGCACCACTACCTTTTCCCATGAAAGCCTTTGAGTTGCTTAAGTTGATGATTTTAGCAGCTTAAAATCTGAGGTGGGAGGGAGGCCTTGAAGGCAGGCATATGACTTCACTAGCTGTTTTGCATAAATCTAATTTCCCTGGGAAAACAGAATCCTTCTGAAGTTGTTGAGGTCAGGCACAGTGAGGCAGGCATAGGCAGTCCTGGCCCAGCTGGGGAGGAAATAGCATTTGCATAGTGTTTATTCTCTCCTCAAGGACAATTACAGAGACTCTTTGAGCTTTAGAAGTTTTCCCAGTTTATTTAGGTGTGGCAACAAAATGGTGCTCAGTAGTGGTGATGATATTTCCAACCAATTGGTTCTTCTGCTCTCCCAGTAATGTCTCTGATATACTATGTGGTCCTGGAACTGCAGCAAGAAATAGTAAAAAAAAAAAAAATCCAATGTATAGGTGATTTAAGCCATTTTCAAATCTTTAATCACATGGTTTCGAAAGAAAAGGACTAAGATACAGAAGATGAAAGAGAACAAAAGAGGCAGCCTGAAGAAGAAATTTCCAATGAATCAATCACTTAGTTAAAAAGTATTTATTAAGTGCCTACTATATGCCAGTCACTGGAGATAAAAGTTCAAAGAATAAAACAATCCCTGCTTGCAAGGAGCTTACATCCTAATGGGGAAGAAAACAAGTACATATATGTATACATCTCTCCATCTATCCATCCACCCATCCATCCATCCATCTATCTATCTATCCATTTATCTACCCATCTATCTACGCATCTACCTATCTACAGAATAAATGCATATTACATAGGTCAATAAATACAAAATAGTTAAATACAATGTAGTTTGAGAAGGAGGTCCTCAGATGGTTGTTTGGTGGTGTGACTCAGAAAGTTTTCAATGAAAAAGATGGTGCCTGTGCTATATCTTAATGGAAGAGAGGAACTCCATAGAGGGAAAGTAAGGAGGAAGTGCGTTTTAATGTATGCGATGTAGTTTATTGCTGGTGCTTTGGAAATAGGACTGACCTCTATATTAAGCAAAATTTAAACCTTTGATGAAATATCAATGAAATAACATAAAACCCAATCTGACTCCAATGACCTATTCTGGTGCCTCAAATTCCCATCCCTGGGGCACAGGGAAGTTCTCTGTTCAAATGCAAACATATTACCAACAGAAGGGTACCCATTAGTTTATTTAGATCTTTAGCCTTTCCTAGTCTGTTTGATAAACTTGTACCAGAAATCAAATCTGAAGGAATGGTAAAAAGAAGAGGGAGATCATCATCTCCAATTCTTAAGGGAATAATCTCACTGTATTGTACCCTGAACAGAAGAAATTTGGAGTATTGGATTCATTTCTAGGAATAATATTTTAGAAGGAACACTGACAAAATGGAGTGTATCCAGAAGATGACAAGCAGTATTAGTGAGAGAGCTGAAGACCATGTCATTGAAGAAATGGTTGTAGGCACTTGGTACCTTTAGCCTGGAGAAAAGAACATACAATACAGCACAGTGGAAAGATCTCTGGCTCTAGAGTTTAGGGACCTGGGTTCAAATCTTGCTTCTCTATTAGTATCTAGGTGATGTTTGTCAAGACACTTGACTTCACTACATTTGAGTTCCTTACCTATAAAATAAAAGGGGTTAGAACAGATGGCCTCATGGATCTTTTTCAGTCCTTAAGATCCTATGATAGCACTTGGGGTGTGTGTGTGTGTGTGTGTGTGTGTGTGTGTGTGTGTGTGTGTGTGTGTAATAATAATAGTTGTCCTTAAGAAAAGTTTTCACATAAAAGAAAGATTAGACAGGTTTGGCTCCATATACACTAAGAATATGTGGAAGATTTCATAGAGGTAGATTTAGATCCGATATAGCAGATATTCTCCCATGCCTGTAATTCTTTCCCTCCTGCCATTTCCTGGTTTCCCTGGTGTCCTTCAAGTCCCAGCTAAAATCCTACCTTTTGCAAGAAACTTTATTTAACTCCCTTTAATGTCTAGTGCCTTCTCTCTGTTTAATATGTCCAATTTGTCATACATGTACACCCATACACATATGTGTGTATATTATAGATAACAGATAAATATAATATTTATGTAGTTTGTACATGGGTATTTGTGTGTTTTCTCCTCCATTAGATTGTGATCTTTTTGAGAGCAGGGACTGTTTTTTGCCTTTCTTTGTATCCCTAGTGCTTAACAAAGTATCTGCCACATAATAGACACTTAATACATGCTTGATGATTTGAATTGACTTAAACAATGAACTATCTAAAAGTGTAAAGGGCTGCCTTGGGGAGGAATCATTTTCCTCTTCTCTGAAACCTTTTGAACAGAGGCTAGATGACCACATATACAGAATGTAGTAGAAGGGATTCACAGTGAAATGTCACCACAGGCTCCTAATTCATTTCTTCCACTCTAATCTCTCCCTGATCTAATCCATCCTACATGGCACCACAAAATTAAACTTCCTAAAATGTAACTTCATCTCTCTGCCCTCCCTGTAGGCCTTCTGTGACTATACATTACAATAGCATCATATCTCAACATTTTACCCTACAAGGCTCACCAACCTTCTGACTCTAGCCTCCCCACCCACTTTTTTTTTT
>CM053581.1:110626514-110664272 GCA_028627135.1 Pseudochirops cupreus
ACCAAAAAGTGACATAGGAGAGAATAGACTGGGGGAGAGGGGAAATACTGGGATGGCTGCTTTGGGGTGGTGGGCGGGGGAAAGACGGGGAGAAAAGATGTAACTCAAAAAAATTTAATAAAGAATTTAATAAAAAAATAAAATAAAATAAAAGCTAAAAAAAAAAAAAAAGGAATGCCCTTCCATCAAAACATTCCACCTTCTACCAATCGTCAGTCCTTATAGTCTCAACTTAAATGCTACCTCTTCAATGAAATAACCAGAAATAATCTTTTCTCTTCTGTGCTGACATAGTCCCATGCTTGTCTTTGTCCATAGAATTTGTTGCATAAGTTATTTTGAAATTTATTTTCTCTCTTATGTTAAACTGTAAGCTCTTTGAAGATAGGAAACATGGCTTATTCATTTGTATATCTCCCCGCCCTCAACGTGCCTTGCATGTGGTAGGTGACAATAAATGCTGAATGAACTGAACTAGGCATGAGAGTGGTGGTCACAGGGTTCCATAATGACTTTATCTTCCCAGTAATAGCAGGAAATAAAATGAAGCATGCAGACAAAACTCCTTCTCTAACAGACTATCAGTGAGTGAAGTCTTCATCCTATCTTATTTGAATTCAGTTTAACAAACTTACTAAGGGCTTACTTAGTGTAAGGCATTATGTTAGGTACTGTGGATACAAAGATGAAAAGCAATAGTCCCTGCCTTCTAGAAGTCTAGGCTTTAATAAAGGGAATAAAATATGTCCATAAATAAGTAAAGTACAAGGTAGGAGATTATAGAGGCAAATGAGAAATGCACAAAAAGAAAGGGTTTAGGAAAATTTCAGATACAAGAGATAGTTTTCAAGATAGGAGAATCAAAGAATTCCTTTACTGATTGACGGTCCAGTAAGGGAAAAGAAAAATTTCAATGAGAAGATAGGAGGAAGGGTTGACTTCCAGACATAGCTTACCAGTAGCAGAATGTCACCTCTGCTCTGGTGCAGAACAGGCTCACCAAACTTGATCATCTATCTTAAACACATTGTCACAACCCTGAAACTCAAGCAATACCACCAACAAAATTGTAGCATATTTTCTTGGATTGGTATGTGGTTTCTGGTATATATGTAAGTTAATTCAAACTTATTTTATTTTGAGAGCTTATGGTCATGGATTTGGAATTACAAAGGACAGAGTTCAGAGACTTCCCTTGTTTCATCCATGGAAAAACTGAGGCCCAGAGAAGTGTTTTGTTGTTAAGTCATTTCAGTCATGTCTGATTCTCCACGACCCCCATTTGGGGTTTTCTTGGCAAAGATTGAAGTCATTTGCCATTTCCTTCTCCAGCTCATTTTACAGATGAGGAACTGAGGCAAACAGGGGTTAAGTGATTTGCCCAAGTGTCTGAGGCTGGATTTGATCACAGGTTCTCCTGACTCCAGGTCAGGTGCTGTATCCACCATGCCACCTAGCTGCCACAATACAGTTAGCAAATAGCAAAGCTGGGGATTCGAGTCTGGGTTCTAACTCTAAATCTAGCATTTCTTCCACTTCAGTAAGCTATTGAGGTAGCTAGGTGACACAATGAGTAAAGTGTGAAACATGGAGTCAGAAAACATGAGTTCAAATCTTGCCTCAGATAGTAGGCTTGAGACCCTGAGCAAATCCCCTAAACTCTGTCTCCATTTCCTTACCTGTGAGGAGTAAGGAGGGGTAATAATTAGCACCTACTTTTCAGGGTTTTTGTGAGGACAAAATGAGATAATAATTGTAAAGCACTTTGAAAATCTTAAAGTACTATATACGTGTTTAACATTATTATCATTTTGAGATAATTGCAGATGGCCTGAGCTACTGAAGTGAAACCAGCACTGGGAATCAGTGCAGAATGAGCTAAGTAACACTTAGGAGGTTTAAATGTATGAGGTTAAATGTGGCTTACTGAAAATTCTGCCAATGGTTATAACCATTACTTTTCTTGCAGGGGAATAGAGAAAGTCACACTGTTAGGGGGAACTGTCTAATGGGTATATCCTAGAGCAGCATTTTCCAAATTGTGTTCCACAGAGCCATGATGTTCCATAAAGCCTAATGGGAGATTCCAAGAGCAAATTTTGATGCTAATGATATTTCTCCCTCTAAAATATCTAAGATCAAATTACATATTATCAAAAGCACTTATAAGTAGTAAGTTTCAATGTCAAAATTGGCCTAATTTCCTCTGTTTTGTCTCCGTTTCTATCTCCCTTTATCTGGAGGAAGGGAGTAATTTTTCATACCGAGATCCCCCTTGGAGCAAATACAGGTTCAGCCACTATACCTCAAATCTCGAATTTTCTGTGGTCATATTTGTTTATGAAACAGTATTTTAATCTATCAAGTTTGAACTAGGGTTTGGCTCCTAAATTCCATCTTTTAACGCTACTTTGGAAATTAGTACACTCCTGGGGGAGACTGAAGTTTGAAAAAGAAAAAGTGCACAAAATTCTAAGCACAAATGGATCATAGATTTAGTGCCAGAAAGACACCTTGAAGGAGACCAATTCCAACATTCACAATCACAGATGAAGAAACTGAAGCACAGAGAGGTTACGTGACTTACCCAGAGTGATTCATTTTTATAAGTGCTGGAGGTAGGATTTTTGCTCACATCTTCCTGACTCCAAGTTCAATGTCTTAACCAACAGGAATCAGAAATTTCTCTTCTGACAAATCTGGATCTCTAAGCTCATAGGATTTTACAGATGGAAGATCCTAGAGTCCAACATCCTCATTTTACAGATAAGGAAAAAAGGTCACTAACTTGTGAAGTCCAAATACTCAAGTCGATCAACAAGCATTTATAAAGGTCTTGTTATGTGCAAGCCACTGCTAAGTGTTGGGGTTTTAAAGGCCCCATTTAAGACCTGTAAGAAATAGAGCTATGATGTGAAAAAAGGTCTCCTTATTCCAATCCCATTCTAAAGGCAAAATGGTACAGTGGAAAACTCAGAGATTCAGAAACATAGGACCTGGGTTCAAATTCTGCCTCTCCCATTTACTGTGTGACCTTGAACAACTCATTTGAATCTCTCTGGGTCTGTTTCCTCATCTCTAAAATGAGAGAGTTTGACTAAATGACCTCTAGAGTCCCCTCCGGCTCAAAATCTAACATCCTATAATCTTTCCACTTTACCAGACTGGGCTTCCCAGAAACTGTGGGAAAAGACAGGAAAGAGGGCATCACTCTCTTTGCCACTAGGTCATCTGCTTTTCCCAGGATCCATGCCGCAGAAAAGTTCTGCAGGATTATAAAACAGCTTTGTGCCTATCTACCTCTCTGCTCATTCTGCCACATGCAGCAGTTACTTGCTCCATTCACTTCAGTTTCAGGGAGATGGATGAGATTTCCCTACAAAGCACTCTATTAGTAAGAAAGATTTCTGTCTGTGCTATTCTAAGTTTTGGCTTCTTCAGGCTATATTTTTGGTTGTCGCTTCCTTTTAACTTTTCTCAACTTTTTTGGTAGTTACTTTTTTCCCCTGGTTCCCTCCCTTGGGCCATTTATCTTTTTTTTAAAGTACTGTACCATATTATACTGCAACCCTTATCTGTAACTCTCAAGTATCTTTCTTCCAAAGAATTCAAAGACCTCAACTATTACTCAGTGTGGTATACTGCTTGATTGAGGAATCATGGAAGAATAGTCCTCTCACCCAATTCTTCTCTTGATAGCTTTAATTCAGTTCCCTCACTCTTCAGTTGGTTCATACTACCCTGGAACACACCTCCATCCACCCTCTTCTTTCTGCTCCTGTCACTTCTTCTCTTACCTTCTTTTGCCCATTTCTTCCTTGCCTTCAGAAAGCCAAATATTTAATTGGTAGTAGAGATATGGGCAGGACTGACTGGGGTAAGCCATGTCATTTCCTCTCTGTCTGCCCAGCTCAAATTTATCTATACAAAAGTCAATAAAGAGGGATGGAAAAAGGAAGAAGGAAAAAAATACTCTCATTTTATAGCCCAGTGGTTCTCAACCTGTGGGTCACGACCCCTTTGGGGGGTCAAACAACCCTGTCACAGGGATCACCCAAGACCATCAGAAAACACATATTTCCGATGGTCTTAGGAACTGAGACACCATTCCTCTATCCGTGTCCAGGCGGGTCCTCCCACATGCAGATACGCCCACATATGAGTATTAAAGGGTCACGGCATTAGGAAGATTGAGAACCACTGCTATAGACAGAGAAATTGAGGTCAAAGGCTCATCATTTCAGAGCTACAAAGGAACTTAGAAATCATCTAGTCTCATCTTCTCATTTTGTGGATAAGAAAACTGAACTCTAGAAAGAATGACATGGAAGGCTCTTGGCTCCTACCTACCCAAAGATCCTTCCTTATAATCTGCAGAGACACTTGGAATCCATGATTCTATGCCATCCTTATTCTAGTATACTCACATGCTCTAGATCAAGAAATTAGTCTATGCCTAACCATGCAGCCATTTCCTCCTAACTGTCCCTGAGCACACAGGAAGGCTCAGTCCTTTACTACTTGGCTCCACAGAACTTATAACCTGAAGAAAATAAGCTCTTGGAGGGAAGCTAGGTCAGGGAGTGATTTGTTTTCTACACACTGCTAAGGACTAGGACCAGTTGCCCATAAAAAGAATTTATACATTTACCACCATCACCATCATTGCCACCACCAGCAAATCACTGAATTAGCAATGTATCCAAAACTCTTTACCCCAGTGAAGTGTTTTCTTCTCCTGGAAAAGTTCACAGACAACAATCTCATCACTATAATGTTTGGCAACTCCTGCTGAATCAATCACTTCTTCTTACTTCCAATGATCTTTGATTTCCTTATCATGGGCACACTCTTGACAAATGGAGACTACAACCCTTCCATGACTTAGAAAATAGCTTCATGGATGGCTAGAGCTAAAAAAAATAGTTTTTCAATGGTCAGCCCTCCAATGGTGAGTTAGATAATAGAGTCCTCAAATGATAGTCATATCATCTCTTACAAGTATATAGTCAAAGCTCTTCTACTAGCTACCAGAAATTTTGCCCCATTGGCATAGCCCTTAGGAACCAAAAGTCCTCTTCACACCAGAACAAAAGATATTTTTATGGGGGACTTAGTCAGTCAGTGAATAGCAATTAGTCTCAGCCAGATCAACATGAAACCTCTTTCAATCATGCTGATGTTTCCTTTACAGAAAACATATGCTAAAGGATGCCCAGTTCTGAGAAACCCTCACACAACACTTTATAACCCCACTCTCTTAGTTTTCATCAATAAGAGCCATTAAACAAAATACACAAAGCAACCTTTTGGAGAAACAAGTTCTATGAGTTGAATCCATTGAGAAATTGTCTTAGATGTATTCTGTTATATTCAAGGGATTAAATCACCCATTCCTCTATTTCTGTTTCCACACATATCTCCCTTATGTGCAACCTGCCTCCTCTCCTCTATACTTTTTTTCCAAGTTTATTTCTTTGTTCTATATTAACTTGAGAGCAGAACCAAGATGGCTCTGGGTTTCTTCCGGGTATGTGAAAGAGTTTCTTCCTTGCTCATATTCTACTGGGTTTGTTCATAGGCCTCAGAGGCAAGACCCTACATCCTAAGGAGGTGGAATCCATGACTGGGAGAAGCAAAGAGGGTTCTGTTTCTTACTTCAAGGATTTCTTTTGTACCTCCAGGATCTGGGACTTTGATTGGTATGGGTCCCCCAAGAATTAAGGCACACTGAGAAAAGCATTAGAAGTAATGTTGTATCGTATACTGGTTTCCAAGGCAAAAAGTTCTGGGATCAAGTCCTACTTCTAACACATACTGTTGTGTAAGACTAGTGAGTGATTTAATTTCTCAGTACCTTGGACAGCTCTCTAAGATTGTAAATGACAGACCAAGGGCTGATCTGTACCTGCAGAAGGACTTCCTTTCTGGGAGCTCCCTATGCCAATGAAATAATAGGTCTGATAAAAAAAAAAAAAGAAAGAAGCATTAATTTCAGAATTGAGGTGGTCTAATCAATTGCTAAATCTACTTCCATTGCACCACTTGCATCCATCCTTTTTTCCTCACACTCACAGTCAACATCTGAGCTCAGGTCAGTGGTATACTAATAAATATTTAACAATAGATTTTCCAAATATGTGTGCATACATATACACACATATATATATATGTATACATGTATATGTGTGTTTGCACATATATACATACATATATAATGTATATATTATGTATATATCATCTATATGCACACATACACATATACATACATAGACACACGCATTTTTGTTGTTTAATCATTTCAGTTGCATTTGACCCTTCATGACTCCATTTGGGGTTTTCTTGGCAGAGATACTGAAGTGGTTTGCCATTTCCTTCTCCACTCATTTTACAGATGAAGAAACTGAGTCAAACAGCATTAAGTGACTTGCCCAAGATCACATAGCTAGAAAGTGTTTGAGTCCAGATTTAAATTCAGGTCTTCCTGAATCCAGGCCCCCCCCTCTATCCACTTTGCCATCCAGCTGCCTTGATATACATATGTGTATGTGTGTTTTCACACACAAAACACACTTTATTTTTATTAATATTTTCTCCATCACTTTATCAAGGCTAGATAATCAGCAAAATAATAAATCAAGACCTGATCTGTAGCATTTGACAGTTTCCAAGGTATAAGTACTCACTGTAAAAATTTAACACTCAATTCTGGGGAACCAGTTTAAAAAAACTCTAGCACATCCTTACTACAATGATCAGTAGAAAGCACTGAGGAAATTAAGATTGGAGGAGATAAGAGAAATTTCAGGGGTCACGTGATCGATATCTACAAGGAACTGTAGAGCAGCCACTTGGAAGAGGGTGGAGATTTGCCTTGCTTGACCTCATCAGGAAGAGATAGGAATAATGGGTAGAAGTTGCAGGTATTTCCACTCAAACAAAGAAAACTTCCTAAAGATTAGAACAATATGAAAGTAGGTAAAGTTGGCTGCTTTGGAAGGGGAAAAGTGTCCAATGAGTGGAAAGAGGCTATAAAGACCTCTTTTAAATGATTTTTTAAATTATTGCTCAGGCATTGGAATAGATGCTTTCTGCAACCCCTTCCAACTCTGAGATCCTGTGATTCTATCCCCTGGATTTTTTCCCCCTCATTTAATTCATATTCTTTATATGCATATCAATGTTCTTAACCAAAAAGGGGATGAGTGAATCCTACTCTCTGTCCTTCTTCCTTGCTATTTTTCCAAAAGGATTTAAAGAAGACAAGTCAGTTTATGCCTATAAGGTATTCTACTCTAGGGGAGGAGAGTAGAGTGACCACTACCCTCCCTGTGCACTCTCTTTTGCCTCTGGGCTTGTGTCCCAGATAGATAATCTGCAGCCCCTGGAACTGCTTTATAGGAAAAGGCCCAATCCCCAGGGGCCTCAGAAATCCTACTCAGCTGACATCATAGGTGCTGTAGATTTTTCTGACTCCAGGCAAGTTACGTGTTGGGTTTTTTTTTTTTAAATAAAATCTTACAACTGCCTCCTCTGCACCAAAGAGGTGCTAACATGAAATTCAGGTTTATAGGGGTTTGTGCACCCTGTATTTTTTTTGCTTAAGGAACTTCTATCCACCCCCTCGTCTTGGGGTTTTTAACATAGTCATAACTCTTCAGAATTTACAAGGCCCCTCATGCTTTGAGAAACACAAGTGATAGCAGCAAGCAGAAACCTTTTCATTTTGATTTAGAGACTCAAAATTTCTCTCTCTCTCCTTCTCCTCTCCTCTCTCAACTTCTCCCTCCTCTTCTTTCTCTTTCTTTCTCTTTTTGTCTCTCTCCTTTTTCTTCTCTTCTCTCAATCTCCTCCTTCCCTCCTCCTCCTTCTTCTTCCCCTCTCTCTGTCTCTGTCTCTGTCTCTCTCCCTCTCTCTCACTCTCTCTCTCTCTCTCTCTCTCTGTCTCTCTCTCTCTCTCTCTCTCTCTCTCTGTCTCTCTCACCATTATAAGTACCCAGATACCATGGTCATTTCACATTTGCCCATGTTCCATGTTCCAGAAACTAAAAGGAAGACCAGGGAAAAGAAACATCTTAACCCTGCATGCCCATTCTTATATGTTGCCTAGACTCCAGTCATGCCTTTTTCCTATACAAATATGACCTGAGAAATGTAAAAATAAAAAGACAGTTTGAAAAGGCCCTGAATTTTCAAATGGCCTTAACACCTTCAGGCTGCTCGGAATATCTGACATCCCTTAGAGAAGCGGTTCTCAACCTGTGGGTCACGACCCCTTTTGGGGGTCAAATGGGGTCACCTAAGACCATCGGAAAACAATAATTCTGATGGTCTTAGGAACTGAGACACTGCTCCTCTATGCATCTCCAGGCAGATCCACCCACATGCAGATACTCCCACATACAAGTATTAAAGGGTCATAGCATTAGGAAGGTTGAGAACCACTGCCTTAGTGGGAGATCATACCTGTGGTCAGTAAGGGATTGAACAAATAAAAAAGCTGCTTCCTAGGACATAAGAGGCAGCTTTCCTGCCTATGTCCCTCCATCCTGATTTGCCTTCAGCCTTTCCCTGCTCCCTCTAGATGAGGATGTTGGCCTCACATCCAAAAAAGTAGAGCTTGGCTAGAATCCTGCTGGGTTCAATCATACAGAGTAAATGGTAAGATCTTACAATCCAGCACCAAAGGTCCAGCTGATGTTTGGAAGGGGCAGTATGCCTTTTCTTTCACTTCCTTTAATCCTGCTACTCCACTTCTGAATAACCCCTCCTACCTTCCACTCCTGCCCTACTTTGTCTCCCTCCTTCTCTCTTTTCCCCTTTCTCTATTCTACCTTTCATCCTACTATTTGTTGCCAATGCAATCTCCCCACTGAATAGAAGACAAATCTTTTGCTTGGCATTCAAAGCCACTCATAATCTTCAGGAGACGAAAAGGGCTATTTATTTGCCTTTCCCTAATTTCTTCCTGCCCTCTTCTACCCACCATTCCCCATGCCTTGGACAGATTTCCCCACATTTCTGCCTATTCACATCATTCCACACCTTTCTCCAGGATAGAAGGAACCTAGATTTAAACCCAGACAGGACCTTGGAGGACACCTAGTCCAGTCCATTCAGGAAGCTGAGGCCCCCATGAGCCGAAGTGATTTTCCCAAGGTCACACAGGTAGGAAGAGAGGGGGTAAAGATTTGAACCCTAATGGCAGATCCACTGCTCTTTCCATTCCACCACACTACCTCCCAAGGCCCTGATCCACTACCAAGCCCTCTGCGATGGCTCATTTGATTCCCTCCTACTTTGTACCCCTCAGGCTCTGCTGCCTGGCCTCCATGAACTTAATCACTTTCTGGTTTGTACTAAATTTTTCTGTGTGCCTATATCATCCTCCTATCAGAGTGTAAACTCCTTGAGGGCAAGGTCTATTTTAAACCTATCTTACTGCCCCAGAACCATCTCATACATAACAGGTGCTTTGTAAATGTTAGTTGAATTAGATTGAATTCCTGAAGCCCAAAGTTTCAGGCAGTTGAGGTTGAGTGGGAAGAAAGCTATCCTAACTCTCTTTTTTTTTCCCGTATATGTCTGTGAGAGAGAACTCAGAGAGTTTTCAGAAAGGCAATATGGCACAGTGTGGGGGGAAAGTGCTGGGCTGGGAGTCAAGAAGACTTGAGGAGAAATTCCCAACACCAACACTTACAGACACAGAGACCTGGACAAATCATTTAATTTCTCTAACCTCAATTTCCTCATCTTTCAAAGAGAAATCATATTACCTGTGGTAACTAAGTCATAGGGTTGTTGTAAGCCTCAGATGAGATAAAAATATATATAGAACACTTTGAAAACTTGAAACCTATGTAGATGGATATACATATACATATACATATACATATACATATACATATACATACACATATACATATACATATATACACACACACACACACACACAGATACAGATACACACACAGAGAGGCAGGCAAGATTTGAGCCCAGGTCTTCCTGACTCTAAAGGTCACTTTTTTTCCATCATGCAACCACATTATGCTGTCTCTCTGGATTATACTGATAAAGAACAATCAATTTCCACTGTCTTCTTTTCCCTACTCCTCTCCCTTCATACGTACCATATCCCTTAATTCTTCCCATTTTCTTGGAAAAAAAGGAAAAGTGGAGAGAAAGCCCTGAGGACAGGACATCAGAGGTACTTATATGACATGTTGTTATTTCCTGTCTCCTCTTTAACCCAAGGCCCCAGAATACACAGAACACACTGACCTACCTCCCCCCCCACCCCATTCTCCTTTCCTGACTTTCTATAAGCTTATTCATCTGGCCCAGATTAGTCAATGAAAAAGCCAGGCAGCTGATCCTCAAGGCTGCCCAGTGCCCCACTCAGCGAAGGTGCCCCACTGCCTGAGCCCACTCTCAAGCTACATCCTGAAGCAAGCCAGTTCTGAGGCTCCACACTGAGCCTCACTGGCTCAGGCTGCCACTGCCAAATCTTATGCAACCAAATAAAATGCAGAGCAGGGAGCAGAGGCACTCCAGAGAAGCAGCCACAGACCAGAGGCATGGGGAGCACAGAGGCAGAACCAGGCACATGCCTCTAGGAACCTGTCAGCACCCAAAGTCCCTTAAAAGAACAATGTGAACCCTGTCAGCATGTTCATTGTGTCTTAATTAATGAGTATGTTCAGTCAATAGCATCACTTCTGAGGAGGGGGCTGAAAGGAGGGGAAGAGAGGGCAATGGGAACAGAGAAGGACACTCCACTCCTTCTTCATGGCAATCTGTCAAGTCTTTTCAGTAATAAGAGGTCCCTAAGAAGAAGCCCACTCTCTTGTATACCTTTCAGGGGAAGAAAAATGTTGTCAGTGAGGAGTGAGAGACCACATCCCTGTATCTCCAGAAGAGTATATACAGCTTCCCTCATTATAAGGGCAATATTCATAATGTCTCAATTAATTCCTTCATGCTGTGATTTAAGGCCCACCTTCTCAGTGCCACAAGAAAGGTTAGACACACACAGGCCATCTTCTCCAACCTCTATGTGGGCATGTGTTTGCCTCTACAACATCCCCACCAAGTGGCCATCTAGCATCAAATTGAACACTCCCAGGGATGAAGACCTCACTACCTCCCTGAGACAGCCCAATCACAGAATCTCTGAGGAGGAAGAGACCTCAGAAGTCATCTAGCACAATCTCTCTACCCAAAACATGAGTTCTTTCTCTACAATATATCAAGTTAAGGAGTCATCCATTCTCTGCTTCAATTCAACCAGCAATGATGGGCAACTCACTAGCAGTCTTCCAAAGCGGCACACTGAACTATTGGACAGCTCCAACAGGCAGGAATATTTCCTGATATTAAGTCAAAAATCTGTTTCCTTGTAGCTTCCATCCATTGGTCCTAATTCTTCTTTGGCTTCAGCCCAAACAAAGCAAGTGTGATTTTTCCTCTACACAACAGTCATTCAAATTCTCAAAAGATAGCAATCATGTCTCTACTGTCTTTTTTCCTCTAGTCTAAAGGCCTCTAAGTTAGAGGGCATATTATGACCAGTGAGGAAGGAGATACAACATAAAAGACATGAGTCTTTCAAGGAGGGAGTGCTTGTTCATTTTCCCAAGATGTTTTATTTAAACTTTGATTCCCCCATAGCAACACTTTGCACATGTTTAACAAATGTCTATTGAGTAAAAGGATAATGAAGGGTCCACAGTCCACATGGAAGATCTTGTCAAAGAGAGCTGGAAAAAATTCTCTTCGGCAAGCCCCCATGATATTGTTGAATGGAAAAAAAAAAATCAAATCAAATATTAGTATTTAATAGCTTAAAAAACCATTCTCCTGACTCCATGCACCTAAACCAAATCAAACAAGAAAATCTGGCCCATATTTAGAATTCAGAATCCTTCAAAAACAGATTAAGCTATACAGTCTCCTTTACCATCCTTCGTACCATCCTTTACCCACTTCCTTTGCTCATGTCCTCCTAGCCCCCCAGTCGAATTTTGTCCTTCTCCTCTCCTAATCATATTCTTCCATCTAGGCCCAAATCAAATATTGCTTCCTCAGAATAACCATAACTTGTTTTGTATAGAACATTCACTATGCAACTACAATATTGAACATCATTTTACATGTGTATGCCCTTTCTCCCCCTCCTACATTGTAAGTTTCTTGATATAGAGACCATGTCTTATACTTTTTTGAAAAATCCCTGCAGCACCTAGACCAGAATAGGTATTCCACAAATATTTGCTGACTGACTGATTTTTAAAGATTCCGGAAAGATTTTATATCCCTTCACTTGTCCACTGCAAAGTTTAATGACTTACTCATTGAGGGCAATATGTCTAGTGTCTAATTTAATTCCTTCCTACTGTAGTTTAAACCAAAGAATCTCAGACTTGGAGAAGACAGAATCTGTTATAGGTCATTTCCTCTAATTCTGAGTAGGAATATTCCTTCTACAACATCTGCACACACACACACACACACACACACACACACACACACACACACACACACACACACCAGTGGTCATCTTTATTAGAATGCCTCTGGTGATAAAGAACTCACTATTTCCCAAGAATCCCATCCAACTTTGGTGAAACTCACTATCTTCTAAGGTAGTCCACTGTACTTTTGAATAGCTCTAATTATTACAAAATTCTTTACAGTATTGAGAAAAAAATCTGCTTCCCTGTAGTTTTCACCCATTAGTCCCAGGCCTGTCCTCTGATGCTTTACTAAGTGATAATTCTTCTACTGTTTCCACTAATTCTTCTACCCTTAAATCCTCGAAAGACAGAGATCATGCCTCTACTGCTTTCTCTTCTCCAGTCAAATGGCCTATTGAGATTTGGCCACTCTAAACCCAAGGAAAAAATTCTAATTGTTAGGAAAATTGTCCTTATATCTAGTCTTTACAATCTCTGCATTTGCCTGCCTCCCTACATCTGCTCATAGTGTTCTGACCCCTAAAATACCTTCCACCAAACTGTTTTTCTTCTCCATCAAGGCCCCAGTTAAAGCCTTCTCTGCCCACCCCTGCTAGTCAAAATGATCTTTCCTTCCTTCCTCTGGATTCCTCTGGTTGCCATCTATTCAGCATTTCTCACAGATTACCTTTAGTCATCTCTCCATGTGTGTCTCCCTTGTCTCCCCAACTAGACAAGACTGCTTTAAGGGTGGAAAATAGGTCTTCTCTATTCCTGAATTCCTCACACATATGGCACATAAAACCTAGGAGATGAGCACAAAAGAAAGCTTCACCCATGTTTGCTCATTGATTGATTATATATATGAAGACTAAGGATATGGAAACCCAAGTAGAGCTCTACACCAGTGATTTAACTCATTGCTGAGGCTAAGGCTGACATCATTCTCCTAGCCCCTAACTCAGACTGTTTTTACACCTTCTTCTTTGTGTATAAACACATGCACATGTGCATATGTAAGCAAACAAATACACAAACACACACACACACACCCCTTAGATTTTTTTTTTAATTTTAGCATTTCATTGGCGCAGCTAGGTGGTGCAGTGAATAGAGCACTGGCCCTAGAGTCAGGAGGACCTGAGTTCAAATCCAGCCTCAGATACTTAACACTTTCTAGTCATGTGACCTTGGGCAAGTCACTTAACCCCAATTTCCTAGGCTTCCCCCCTCCAAAAAGCAAAAAAAAAAAATTAGCATTTCATGTGGCCAATTCCTTGTAATTACCTATGTGATTCAGATTCCCCCAGGGCAGCTTTCCCTTGGCTCAAACCAGGGTCCTACCAGGTTTCTCTGCCTTGTTCAGTCAGAAGTCTGGATAGCATTCCCTATTCTGTGTACTGCTCTCCAGGACACCCCTTTTGGCTCAGTCTTTGTTTTCCATGATGGCCAGTCCCACTCATCTCCATTCAGTTATTCACTCACCTACAGGCAGGCCAGTCAGTGAGTCATTTTCCACTGCCCAGGCCTTCCCTTTATCCTTGCCTCATTTCTGCTAAACCTGTGGCAAAACTGTGACTTCATCAAATTCAGTCCAAATTGCTTGTGACGGGCCAAGAGATGCTCCTAGGAGGTTTTCAATATCTCAGAAATGCTGTGACTGGGACAAGGCATTTTGGCATGACTTTCCTAGCGGAGCTGGTCCATAGTGGTTGCCCTAAAGCTCACTTATGTTATAGGCAAAATAAGGTGATTGGGATACATGATTACTGAAGTCTCTACCAGCTCTGTTGTTCTCAGATACATTCAGTTTCCTCCTTCTCTTACCCTCATTGCCTCTCTTCTCACCTCCCTCTCCTTATTATCATGTTCCATAGGATTTCTAACCCATCAGTAAGTCAACAAGCATTTATTAAGTGCCTTTTAGTTATCAGACACTGTGCTAGATAATGGAGGTACACTACCAAGCTTGAAACAATTACTATTCACAAGAAACTTACACACTAATGGAAAAACAAGTAAATATTATATATACACATGTGTGTGTAAAACAACAACAAAATTAATAAATACAAAAATGTGCAATAGTTCAATTGAAGGTAGTTCAGGAGGGAGGGCACTAGCAATTGGAATAGGAGACCAGCAAAGGCTTCATAACAAAGATGGTGCCCGGAGCCACATCTTAAAAGAAGAGAGGGACTCCATGGAGCAGAGGTAACATCTATAGACAATACTGAACCCACTGGACACACTGTGGGCAAAAGAGCTTATTGACCTTTGCTTTGGTCTTAGAAAGCAAGTTGGAGTTGGGATACCATGCTAGGCACGTAATAAATTGGTGCTCAATAAAAACTTGTCAATTTCATGAGTTTTTATCATTTCCACTAAATCCCCAGTAAGACCATGACTAAATCATAATTTCTTTCTCTGCCCCTGAGTATTCAAGTTGGGGAACTAAGACAATACACAGTGTAATGGGAAAAGCATAAAGTGTAGAGGCAAAAGGCCTATAGGTACAGGGAAAAGAACTCTGACTCTGTAGTCAAAGCACCTATGTTCAAATCCTGCCTTGGATAATTAATAGTTGTGTAACCTTGGTTGAATCATGTATCCTCCTTGGACATCAATTTACTCAGTTGTAAAATGAAGGGATCAGACTAGAGGGCCTCTAAAAGTCCTATCTGATATAGTTCTGTAGTCCTGTCCCCTGGTTTCAATTCTAGTCTCTGTTACTTTTTCTGTGACCTTGGGCATGGCATAGCTAGATAGTGTTGGGCTTAGAGTCAGGAAGACCTGGATTTCAAATGCCCTCTCTGACACTTACTAGCTGTGTCACCAAGGACAAGTAACTTAGCTTCTCTTGGCACCAGGTTCCTCATCTGAAAAATGGAGATAGTAGGAACTAACTCATAGAATGGTTGTGAGGTTCAAATGGGATGATATTTCTAAAGAAATTGATACATCTTTGTATAAATATTGGAGATGATGATGATGATGATGATGATGATGGAAGATGGTGGTACTCGTGGTAATGATGATCCAATTTACTTACTGTCGGTAAGCTAAATTTCCTCATTTGCAAAATTAGGTTAGACTAGATGACCTCTAATGAAGGGAACTCAACTGAACTGTGGGACAACTTGCTGCCCAGCCATGTTTTCATAATGAAAGTGTTCTAGCTCAAGCTCATCTGTTGACCAGATATATGACCATGGGATGTCTACAATTTCTCTATTGGTGAGGGGAAGAGTTAAAACTAGATCCCAGAGATAGATCTCACCTTCTACTGTGTATCTTGCATCTTCTGCTCCCTCCCTCAGTATTCTCATCAAGGAAGTTAGTATAGCAGTACCCCACCCTCACTCAAACTCAATACCTTTCTTCCCTCATCCTTCAATGCTCTTATGATATTGGGGGAAGGTAGCTTCTGCTCAGAAATATTCTGAAGCCCTAGACTAGGTAATCACTAAGGTCCCTCCCAGTCCTAAAATTCTAAGATTATGAATTCCATTTCTCCCTGATTCTCACTGCAGTAATCTCATCCATCCTCCTGTCTCCAGGAAGACATATATCTAATGCATTAAAGGAAAACATCTTTCTCCTGTTCTTAAAGATCTTTTTGGAGACTACACAACTTGCTTCAGTAATCATATTCAGTTCTTAACAACTCTTGCTGTTGGAAAAAAAATTTCCCTTATACCTAATCTAAGTCCATCTGTTGCAATTTCTGTCTATTTTCTCTTTTGCTGTCCTTAGTGGAGATGGAAACATCTGGCCATCATTCTCCATACAGCATCCCTTCATAAACCTGGACCACTTATTACATCATGTTTCAGCTTGCTCTTCTCTCAGGGTTAGATAATCATTGTTCCTTTTTATCTCTTGTCCTAGATTCTGTTTTCCAACCCTTTAATCATGTTTGTGGTGTCCCTCCAGGCCTAAATCAAATTCTATGAATCCCCTTATTGTGAGGCCCATGACTGAGCATCATGCCTCTGTGGTGAATCACAAGCTAACAGGGACCTGAGAGATGACCTCTAGTCCAACTCTCTCATCTTAGGAATGAGGACATTGAGAGCCAGAAAGGCAGAACCTCCTTGAGGACAGGAACAACTTCTTATTAACTTTGGCTTTCTTTCATTGCACACAGTCAGGAAAAAAATAGATACTTAATAAATGTTTGTTGAATTGAATTAAGTGGCTTGTTCAAGATTGGATCTGGGAATTTCTATTCCAAATATAAGATTCCCAAGTGTTGCTGCCAGTGTTACTCTGAATGGCTTCTGCAGACCCAGAAGTGAAAAGGAGCATGTTAGCCTTATGCAGAATCCCAGTATTATAATCTCTGAGATATTAAAAAATACTTTCCCCTACCCACTGAAATAATGACTAAAATTCTACTTAAGGCTTCTTTGATTCCCTTTAAAAATATAGATTCATGTGGAAGGAGCAATATTTTTTCATCAGTATCAGACATTTTACTATGAATGAGAATGAATTATTTTCTTTAAGTTATGATAAGAAGCCAGGGATCAACAAGAATCTATTAAATGGGAGGAAGCTTGAAGTTGCCAGCATCCAAGAGGAAGGAAAGGAAGGGGGAAGGCATAAGTATTTATACAGTGCCTACTATATGCCAGGCACTCTGCTAAGTACTTTTTTTTTTTACAAACATTGTATGATTTGACTCCCTTTCCTTCTCCCCTTTTCAGATTAATGCTTTAAATACATAAAACAAAATATATAATATTACAAAGGAAACCAATTATACTGAGCTATATTTATAAAAAAAAAATAAGTTCATGGATCCCAGGTTAAGAATTCTTGGACTAAAGCCACTCATAGTGAAGATGGTCCTCCTGGTATCTCATGATTCCCTGGGTCGTAGAGTGGTGGTCACACAGAGAATCAGCAGCAACAGGGGGGGGTCATTGTATCCCAATTAGGCCTGTTTTATTGAGGTCTGATCATCAATACAACTGCACTCATTGCCCCAGGTTAGTTATACCTCTCCAAATGCTCCAGTAAGGATATGAGTAAGGTTGAGCATAATGACAGTGCGCGCCTATGTATGTATCCCAAGAGAATTTCTGGCTTCCGTCACACAACTTAGCAGGTTCAGAAGTGAAGAAAACAAAGTGTCTAAAATTAAGTCCAAATCCCTAAGGTGTCCTGACATGGGAGAAGAGAAACCAGAAGGGAAAGAGGAAGAAGATACAGGCAAATTCCACAACCTCAGGTGTGCCCTGCCTGACTTCTATTTGAGAGAATCTCAGAGACTGGGGTTGTAGGGCAAAGAGAGGAGGAAATTTGAGAGGCAGAGGTAGAACTCTACTGTGAGCAAAGTGAAAATGTGTCAATTACACTGATATTTACTAACAATTTTGATTATAAAGCTTTTCTAAGTGAAAAATAAGGAAAAGAACCCCTATCTCTAGACTAACTCCAGAGTCTGTAAGCATCTACCTAGAAGTAGAACTTGGTCTCCCTGGTTTCAAAAGTTAACTGGTAGGACACTTCCTCCTTTGTGAACAGGACTTTCAAGAGAATCATCAGGCCAATTCAAACTGTCAAATGGCACCATCCCCTGGGATAATTTGGGAGTTAAGTATTTTGGCAAGTCAGAGAAGAGGAAGAAAGTGGGAAAGACCTTGAAAGAAGGGGAGAAACAGCAGTTACAACAACACAGTGCACACAAGAGGTGTTCAGTACATGTTTTGATTTTATTTACCCCAAAGTGCAAAACTAAATAGAGAATGAAAGACCATGAGGCTCTTATCTGATGAGAATTTTTTTTAAAAACTCAACCTTTATCATCTTCCAGGCCAGACAGCATAGTTTTCTTTAATAGCCAGACCAGCACAAAATGACAAGTTCACACAACAGGGCACCAAAGAGATTAGTGTGTTGGGGGTGGAAGGGCTTGGCAGGAATGGAGAGACAGGAGGGGAAGGGATGCACATTGTGCCAGGTAACTCAGTTGCAGGAGAAAGGAAGGACAAAAATGTTAATGCCACGATGGTTAAGTAAGAGAAATCTCTATGAGTTAATCAGAATGAAGGTTTGGGGGAAGAAAGCAGCTCTAAGGGGTGATGCGACCTCCGAGGTCTGGCTAGTGTGATTTGCTGCCATGGTAGGTGGAATTACTAGTAACAAATTTAATTTCCTGCCTATCAGTCAGCCCCTTCATAAGACAACAAGCAAAGGGCTAATCAGCAAAGGATGTGTGATTAAAATCTCCAACAGGATCATGTATGAGGGGCTGAGTCTTATGTTTGCTGTCCAGTCAAGTTGATCCAGCCTTGTTTCATGGAAAGATCATTAGATTTGGAGTCAGGAGACCTGGGTTTGAATCCTAGATGTGCTCCATGTAATCTACATGACCTTGGGAAGTCCCTTCACTTCCCTGGGGTTCAGTTTGTTCTGCTATAAAATGAAGGGGTTGGATCAAATCATCTTTAAGGTCCCTACCAGTTTGAAATCCTGTGATTATGGTACTCTGCACCTCTTGCATTGTTCTTCACTTTCTTATTCTTTTTTTAGTCTAAAGTTATTGTTTCAAATAGTCTGTTCCAATTGAGGAAATACTGAAAAAAGGTAGGGATAGAGGAAGAAGGAAAGAGGAACAGGGAAGGGAGGGAGAGAAGGAGGAGAGAGAGAAAGAGAGTGTATGTCCCACTTGTACTTTCCAAAGCTCTTTTCTTCTTCCTTTTTCCTTCCCAGCCATCTCCTTCACAATAATGAGTCACCATTTGGGAACTATTTGTTTAATCTTCCCTTTGAATGTTCTCTATCAATCTATCAAATGAGAAATCAGTGAACTCAGGGTCAATTCAACCTCCCCCCCCCCCACACTTTCAGTCTCCTACTCTCTGTCTTAGGTATTGCTGGAACTAAAGCTTTATCTTCTGGTTTTGTTCCAGTTTTTCCCCCAACACCTTAACAGAAATCAAAATACTCTGTCAAAATACCAAGATCTGCTCCCTCCAGACCTGCTTCTCCTTTTTGTCCTTTTAGTCTCAAGAGCCAGGTGCAGGTATGCAGTGAAGAAAATGTTGTAGGAAGGGGAAAGAAGAGATAGTGTTGGCCCTTCCATCACCCAGATCTTCAAGCTCATTGCAGTCCCCATGTACACAAGTATTTGGATTTAAGGACTAGCAGGTTTTGTTTTGTTTACAGAATTTTGTTTACAGACAGATAACACGTGCAGAAGAGAGAACTGGTTGCATCTAACAGAAGAATCAGGCAGCTGCCTTTTTTTTTTAAACCAGAACACTTAAGAGCTCCATTAAGAATTATTCATGCCCCACACAGCTTGTCTGGAGAGAGATGGGGGAAAGACCTGTTGTTTGAGCTGAAGAAAACAAGGAGCACAAAGCTAGGTGGCATTTGACAGCAGAGGGGAAGAATGTTATCAAAACCTCTGCAGCCTGAGCACTTTCTGGAGCAGGTGGTCAGAAACCAAAAATTTCCATCTCAGGAGTGAAGAATATTTATCTGTCCCCTCTCAAGACTCAATGGTCAGTTGCAGGAATGAAGAGGTCAGGGTATCTAAATGGGCTGATGGCCTACTTATTACTTATTACCTATGCCATGTTGTCATGAAGGAAGGAAAGAAAGGCAGTTAAAGACCAAAAAAATATCCATTTCTACTGAAAAGTTTGCCCTGAGGGGAATCTAACTTCCTGGGAAGCAAACCTAGCATTTTCATATGCTATAACTGTAGGGAAAAAGAACCACTAAGTTTTTCATAGGACAAAAGGTAAGCCTGGGAGCAAGTCTAGAACTAAGCTACCCATACAATCCAAAAAGCCAAAGTACATGGTTTTGAAGAATTGGTTATGCAGGACTTCTAGAATTTTTTCACCTGAGGGATAGTCTGAGGCAACATGGCTGGTTGGTTCCAACGAGAAACAACTTCCTTGACCAAATGTACCTGAATAGAGCAATTCAAGAATGAGTTCTCAGACACCAGCCTTGTCTCTCAAGAGTAATAAGGTTTTCTGGACCACGTATAGCTTCTCTCTCTGAGTGGGACATGTCATTCCTATTTAATCTTTAATAATAATAATAGCTAGCATATAAATAGCTCTTTTAAGGTTTGCAAAGCAAAAAATATTTGCATATTTTTTTCATTTGATTCTCACAATAAATTTTTGAGGTAGGTGCAATCATTATCTCCATTTTGTGTGATGAAATTGAGGTTAGATGGATGACTTGCCCAGGGCCACACATCTAGTAAATGTTTAAGGCAGGATTTGAACTCGGGTTTTCTTGACCCTAAGTTCAATGCTAAAGCACTCAAATATGTTTTGTCCTCTCTTAGAGAGGTAACCAACGACAAGCCTGGAAAGAGTTCCAAAACTTGTTAGGTGAAAATCAATTAAGCTATTTATTTTCTCTCCAAGGATTTTTTTTTTATTTTGTTGGTTTCCAATGAAGCTGAGTATCTCTCCAAGGTTCTAATGCCCATCAGGTCATACAGGACAGCCTGACACTGGCTTTTCTCTGGATAAACCTCCCCAGAGTCAAAAAGCCCTGTCCCTCCACTTATTAAAATACATTGAGACAGTCTGACAGCAGGGTGCAAGAGAAGAGACAGAAGTTTGAGAGGTCTGACTCAAGTTGAAGGTCACGGCAGTACCGGGAAGTTGAGCCACCTGGCAGGTGGAGAGACATCGAGACAGAAAGAGACAGAGGAAAAAGCATATAATGGAGAATTCAGGCAGATGGTTCAGAACCCGAAGTCCCAATAGGAATACACAAAAGAAAGGACCACTTATGAAAGTCCCCTCCTCCCTGTTCCACCCCTTACCCAATTAACCTGAATCTATAGTCCAATACGAGCCAGAAGCATTCCAACAGATCTCAGGGAAAGCTCGTTTGGAAAGGTGTAAACAAAGGGCTATCACAGAAGTTTCCCAGATGCTCACCTCGTTTTTTCCCAACAAAAGGCTCGGGTTTCAAACCTAGATCACCTTTCTTCTCATAAACTTTTCTCTTCTTCCTGCATTTCCCTTGGGGTGTTTGAACTAAAAAACACCGAGATGCAAAAGCCACAAGTAAAACCCCCGTTGTGGGGCAGGTTAGGTACCTTTTCCGTGTAGATGAAGGGGCTGGTGCCCAGAGGTTCGACGAGCAGCGGTGAAGGATGCTGTCAGGATGGAAGCACGCCGACGATTACGGCTTTTCCTCTCCCTGCGACCAGATCTTTCAGCAGCTCAGACCAACTGTGCTAGAAATTCACTTAGCAATTATCTGCTGGCATCCAAGCCCCGCCCCCCGCTCTTCTCATTGGCTCTCTGGTTCCGGGCAGGTCCGCATTGGCTTTAGCTGGTCTCACTCACTGCTTTGGCTCCTACTATTATCTAAGCCATCAAAGGATATAATTCCATGTTCCATTGACAACCTGTAAGGCTCTTCTCAGGGTTGGGCTGGGGAGGAGCAGGCTGGGACGCTGAGGGGGAGAGAAATGGAGCTATCAGCTAATCACCCCCCCCCCCCCCCAGCATTTTAACTTCCTCAAAAGAGAGTCCGTGGCAACAATTCTCTGGCCTTGTCAGTTTTTTTTCTTCCTCTAAATGGCAAATATCTCTGAGAGCACTGTGAGTCCTCAGACTATGGGAAACCTGGAGGGGCGAGCCAAAAGTAGAGAAGGTCTGGACGAAGGAATCTGGGGATTTCCTTTCTGAGTCTACACCTCGTTGTGTGAAGGTCATTTAGGTGACTGTGGGGACATTTTAAGCATTTTAATTGGGGTGTGGGCTCAACATTTTGCTTGCCCATCCCCCACAATACTGCACCAGATAGGCAGCTTAGTGTAGTGAAAAGAATAATGGTTCTGGAGTCTGGAGATCATCAAGTTTAAATCCTAGCTCTAACAATTATTAGCTACATGACCCATAAACAAGCTATTCCACCCCCAAGCCTCAGTTTCCTCGGCGTTAAGATGAGGGTAGTGATGCTACCCTACAGAGGTTTAATGAAAGAACTTTCTAAGTCTTAAAGTGTTACATAAATACAGGATGCCCTAAAAAGTCTTAGGGTAGTTTTAAGCTCTAATAACTTAAAACCGTCCTAAGGCTTTTGGAACGCCCTATATGTGAATTGCAACTCCTTCCAAGAGATCAGGCTGGTTATAAGATGAAAAAAATATCTTCCTGATGGTCCTTCTATACAGAGAAAGCACAAGAATTGCTCCTGCTCTCCTGTCCTCTCCCCAGTGACATTGGAAGGGATGGGGATCTGAGCTCTATTTCTCCCAGGGTTCTCATTTGATTTTTAACTATTCTGAACTGATCACAATATGGATCTTAGAAATTTGTCCTCTCACTAGGAAAACGGAAAGAGAAAAACAAATCCTAATACCAAGCCAGAAGGGATGGTGGAGAACATTGGCTTGGGGGTCAAAAGAGCTTAAATCCTCCCTCCACTCCTTGCAGGTACCTGTTTGATATCAGATAACTCTGTCTGAGTCTCGAATCCCTCCTTTAGAAAATGAAGGCATCACACTAGAATTATGACTGCTAAGGTCCCTTTCAGATCATTGTGCTTGGGGGTCACATGCTTTCTTCTGCTTTTCCAAACTTTGGGTTTTATAAAACTGAAAATGCATTTGGTACTAATTTTTTTTATCCATACTATACTTAAGCTCATAATTAAAGGACCTTTGAGCTTCGGATTTTAAAAGATTTTCTTCTTGAGTCACAGGGTTCTTTAGGGAGGAAGAGAAGGCCCATTTTTAAAGCCCCTGTAGAAATGTATTTATTCATTTAGAAAACTTTCATGAAGCATCAGCTTTATAGAATGCCCCATTTGAGCAGAAATATTTCTTTCTTGTAATGGTCTTTGCATTACTCTTTGCCTAGCTTAATCCTAACCATTCTCCAAGACCCAGTTCAAGTCTGATATCCTGCCCACCTGCCCTAGCCCCAGCTTCTCTGCTCTCAACTCCTATTGCCCTACTTCTCATTTAGCACTTAGGATCTTTTATTCTACTAGCTATCTTCTTATATGTATATATTTGTCTCCTCCAAACTCCTAATTCAGTGCCTCCTAGTAGTGTGGCAATGACCCAAGTTCTGAATGACTATGCTAACTTAAACAGCTCCTCCATGTAGTAAAGCCTTCAGGTATAAGCAACACAAGACTGCTTATCATCCAAGGGTCAGCCTAGCTAATAATAATAGCTGGCATTTATGTAGTGCCCTTCACTCTTTACAAAGTGCTTCCCATACATCATCTACTTGATCTTCACAATAGAAGTAGTTAGGGCAGGTATTATTATCCCCAGTTGCCAGATGAGGAGACTAAGGATCAGAGATGTCAGACGCTTTGCCTAAGATTACCCAGTTAATAAATAATACTGCTAAGATTCAAATCCAGGTCTTCTGATTACGATTGCAGTTTTCTTCCCATGTTCAGGGAAGTTCATGGATTGTTGACTACTAAGCAATGACTTTATTCAAAGTTATTTTTATCACAATAACTTAGTATACCATCCATCAAGCTGTGGAGAAGTTTTGGCGTATGTTGGCGGTAGAATTCCCATGTTGAGAAAATCATACATCTTTTGAGATTGTTGATACTTCTTTATTTTCCCAACTAGACTATAAAATTCTTGGGGATAGAAACTCTCATACTTTTTGAGTCCTCTATAAACTAAATAAAAAGTAACAGTAGTAATAGGAAAAAGGGGGGGAAGGAAGAGGCAAAGGTTATACCCTTATAATGTTTATTCAATTAAAAAAACGAGCAGTGGCCATCCACTTATGCAGAAGACCATAGAACTTTGAAAATAGAATAAGGATAGGATAGTGATTTGCCCCAGGACTTTTTCTATCTTAAATTCCCCCCCCAAAAAAGATAAGAACAAGATCACAACAGTAGTAGCAACAATAGCAATGCTAATCTTGAAAGAAACATTAAAGAAAAGTTATCCTTAAGGATATCAGACTTGTTGATTGATGCAGATTAGGTAATAAAGTGGTAGAAATTCTGCAACATAATCACTGCACAGAAAAATTATCATCTTCTAGGGATCTAGAAAGACATATTTAGATAGCTAAAATTATGTTCTACAAGTTACGTATCCTTTGCAAACCAACAGATGATGCCTCCTTAAAAAAAAAAATATATATATATATATATGTATAGTTAGATAGGTAGACAGATAGACAAATTAAAATTTTGGTTACTGTTTAAACTATACTAGAACTAAAGGCTTATTACAGATAGAACTACTGCCCAGGATTGCCCAGATATGGCTTTGGTCGGTAAGACAATACTTTAATAGATATTGCCATGCTAACTACCCATAATCTCCAAACTACATGGAATAAAAGACTTTTAAAATACAGAGATCTAATAGAAGAAATTATAACCAGGTAGGAACAGGATAAGGTACGTGTCATTCCTTATTCTCTTTTCTTATGGAACTATCCCAAAGATGCTTTCAGTGAGCCTACAGAAGAAGAGTCTATTTATCACTGTTCCTGTGTAGCACAATGGTCCACAAAACATTAAATATAAAAGAATAATAGCCAATTAGCAGACCACTCTCTAAAACTAGAGGTAGCTAAGCAGATGCCATTGTGCATTGGTGGATGGGGCTTCCTTACTGGGAGTTCCCTATACCAATAAAGATACAAGTCCAGTTCAAAATAAAAGGAGAACAGTAACTTGGTTTTGGATCATTTTTGTGTGAAACCCATTAAGATGATGATGATGATGACAATGATGATAATAATTTGTCCTGACTATAAGAAATTCCTAGGTAGAAAGTTCCCTCTCTAAATGCAGATCTACAACATATAAAGCTTTAGGGAGTTTCCTGAAGAATGAAGAGGTTAAGTGACTCACCCTGGATCTCACAGTTAGTACCTGACAGAGGTGGTTCTTGTGCCCAGTTTTTCCTGACTCTGAGGCCAGTCCTCTATCATGTCTTGCTGCCTCTAATAATAACTAAATCTATCTACCACTTTACAATGCACACAACGTGTATATGCATCATCTCATTTGAACCTTACAACAATTCTCTGAGGTAGGTACCACAGGTTTTATCATCAACATCATGATTAGGCAAGTGAGACTCAGAGACTTAAAGTGATTTGCCCATGGCCACATAGCTGCAAAGTGTCAGAGGAGAGAGTCTAGCCCAGATTTTCTGATCTCTAAATCTCTCCACTACACTGCACTGCAAATTGAAATATGACTTTGAGCCTGATAGAAATATCATTCAACTTGGGATGGGGGGGAGGGGGGTAGTTAGGGTGGTGGTACAGTGGGAAGAATGTCAGTCTGCGAATTCGGGCTGGGGCACCAACAAGTCCTGATAGCCAGAGAAAGTCCCTTCATTTTCCCCATGGCCTCTGTTTCCCTTCTGGAAAATGAGAAGCCCTGTATTTCATGGCTCTCATTTGCTTATAAAACCAAGAAGAAATGAAAGAATGGAAC
Source organism: Pseudochirops cupreus (assembly GCA_028627135.1). Taxonomy (NCBI): domain Eukaryota; kingdom Metazoa; phylum Chordata; class Mammalia; order Diprotodontia; family Pseudocheiridae; genus Pseudochirops; species Pseudochirops cupreus. The sequence continues at coordinate 110,652,425 of CM053581.1, forward strand.
ATAGGTTGTTAGTTCTTTTCAAATACATGCTGGACAAACATACCATCCCTAACTAAATAGCCATCCAGATGACTGCAGAACTGTCTCTTTGACTTCCACCTGTAAGGGAAAGCAGATTTCCCAATATTCTGTCTCCATCTCCCTCCCTCTGGCATCCCTCAAAAAGGAAGGAGAAAACAAAGTTAACCTGAACTCATAGGAAAGACACAATTGTTCCCAAAAGAAAGGAAGTACTTTTCTAAATGAGCCACTCTTTGGATTGGCTTTTTATCTTCTGAGATTAGAAAAGGAGAGAGAGCTGCAAACAGTTGTTTATGCCAGTGTCTTTTAAATTGCCTGGTCATAAAGTATTCTCTTTGAGAGAAGGATCATCCTTTTGTGTCCCATAGATCAGTTGCTTAATTCTGAAAGTTAGAGAATGCATATTAAGTACCCAGGTTCCACTGGCATTTGCGTTTGTATTAAATATCAGCTCCATACAATTTAAATTCATTGGGGTATGAAATGCATTTCACCAAATTCCATTCTGTGGGCAGTGCTCTGGTGAAGTAGTTCATTTTGATTAAATGGTTTTACTGCATTCTTCATCTGAGGAGCTTTTGCGGGGCAGGAAGAGGAGAAGAGGGTCGTGTTCTGAGTAATGAAAGAAAAGCTGGGTTTCCTTATTAAAACACAAATTGAATATCGGCAGTATAAACCATTGTCTTTTGCACAGGTAACCCCTTGTTCCACGCAGTAGATCATGCTGACATGTGGCAAGGAGGTGCAGAAGGCCAGACTGTCTGGCTTATAATGCTTTCTCAGCCATCACTTGCTCATGCCAAATTTTGCTTCTAAAAGAGAGGAGAGGAGAAAACCTCGAGGAAATACCAAGAAATGAGGAATTGAGAATATGCTTGGTAGATTAAGGTGGTCGGGAAATGAAATGAAATGAAGCAAACTGGGGAAATATGGGATGATTTTTCAGCACCACAGCTATATACCCCCTATAATGGCTACAGGGAAAATAGAGTATATTAGCAAGATTCCCGAGAACAAGTGTTGGGTGACCAAAGGATGCCTTTGGAAACTCCCACCAAGCGTGGCTGTCTACAGCAATTTGTCCTGGCTGTGGAAATTCAAGGAATGGAAATGTTTCCTCTTCTCACCCAAATTCCAAAAAGGAAGCTCTTGAATCTGTGGTCTCAAACACACATAAATGCATAAACAGTGGCCAGAACAGCTGGGGATCCTGGGTGCAGGCATGGTTGCCAGTCACAGTGAGCCTTCATTAATTATTACATGGATTATTTATGGACCTTAGGAGTTGTGTATTAAAATAGGCATGGCTCCATGAGGCACAGAGACGGTAGAGATACACGGGATTTGTTTCATAGCGTTATAGGCTTTTAGAGCTGAGAAAAGAAGAGATCTTGGAAATCATTTTCTAGTCCAGCCTTTCTCATTTAATAAATAAAGGAAATGATTCCAGAGACGGAAAGCAACTTTTACAAAGACACTCAGCTCATTAGTGGCATAGACAAGCCTAAAACCTCATGTGTCCTGATTCATAGTCTGGTGTCCTATCAACTACACCACAGTCTCTACTAGGTAAAGACAGGACATTTAATATCACTCATTATTATCTACTGTAGTGGAAAGGAAAAGCAGATAACTGGAAAGGCATTTCTTTTCAGCTTACCCTCCTCAGTTATGTTTTGCTGTGGTTAAGCTCTTTATTATAAATATAGAGCTGTAAGCTGTCACTAGATTTTGCTCCATGAGCAGCATAATGTCCAATGACGTGCTGATTAACAAAGAGATAATAAATGAAATTGGAAAGACTAATATACCCTTGTTGAAGCTGGCAGATAGAGTGTAGCATCAAACCCCAGACCAAAATAAATAGTCATGTAAAGATCAAGCCTGCCTAAATCCTTCCCAGCTTTGAGACCTGCACAGCTTTTATTTCATAGGATGTGATTTCATTTCCCCTAAATAGATTGTAAACTCCCTGAGGGCAGGACCCATGCCTTATTCTTCTTTGTACCCCTGTAGCAGCCCCAAAATACTCACAGCTGACATTTCTACAGCTCTCTACAGTTTACAAAGCATTTTCCTCACAACGAACCTAGTAGACAACTCCTGCATGTATATATTATTACCCTTCCAAGGAGCTGCTTAGATTTACCGTATTCCTGCAAAGCTTTGGAAACAGGGGGCTGTCTCTGAGGAGGTAATAATAAATGTGCAGTGTAGGGATATTTCTTGGGGTGAGTGAGTAGAGATAGACACACACAGAGAGAGGAATGAATGGATGAATGGATGAATGGATGGATGGACGGATGGATGGATGGAGAGATGGAGAGATGGAGAGATAGAGAGATAGACAGACAGACAGATAGATCATTAAGTGCTTACTATATGCCAGGCATTATGCTCAGCTCTGGGAATACAAATTAAAAAGTATCTGTCCTCAACAAGTTTATATTCTAATGGGGAGAAGATGACACATAAAAGGGAGTTTGTTGGGAACAGGCTTTCCCAGGGGTGCTAGGGAGGTCTAAAAGCAAACCAGATAAGGCCAAAGTCCAAAGCCATCCTATGGTGGACGAAGCACTAGGCCTGGAGTCAGGAAAACCTGGGTGTGAGTACAGTCCCAGACATTTACTGTCTGACCCCAGACAAGTCACTTAGCTTTTGTCTCCCTCAGTTTTCTCAATGATAAAATGGGTATAATTTGGCACCTACTTGCCAGGGCTGTTGTGAGGATCAAATGAAATAATATTTGTAAAGTATGATGCCTGGCACATTTTAAGAGATTAATAAATACTTCTTCCCTTCTATCTTCCAAGATCCCAGCACAATTTTCTAGTGAAAAAAGAGAGGGGTAAATTTTGAGAAGACACACTAGGAATAATGGTAGGAGAGAAGACAGAGGGTGGGGAGTTGTGTTGCATCCTATCAGGCTGGTTTGGAGGCTCCATCACTCATATTGATGCCCAGCTTAGCACTTGATACACTTGGCCAGGCCCCAGAGACTGTACCCATTGCTTACTGGAGCAACGAAGGCACATTCCTGAACTCTCATCAATCTCAGAAAAGAATTACAAGGTGATCCAGATATCAAGAGACAGCATCTTTCAAATCATCCATTGGACGAATTACCGTATCCTGGAATTCTGGGCCTAAAGGACCAGGGATGGGCTGGACTCTCAAGTTTCTCTCCCTTTGAAGAAGGGTAGGGAGCAGTCTGGTGGTTGGGTCTGGACTCCAGACATTCTAAGTGTTTGCTATTAATGTGTTTTAATGATTTTTACCCTGATTTTCTTTTTGTAAGGAAATTATTCATTTTTTATCACTGCCATGTCATGTAATTCATAGTAAAAACAGTTTGATCTTTTGAGAAAGAAGTTCAGAGGAATTGGGAGCTTGTGAGCACTAATTTGAGTAGATTTAGCCAAAATCTGGTTTTGGAGGCATAGAAGTAGTGGTAGGAGAGTAGCATTGAGTCCCATTTTGCAGATAAGGAGCCTGGGGCTTAGAAAAGTACAAAGACTTAGCCAAGGTCACACATCTAGTTCATAGAATTCAAACCTAGGTCTTCTGAGTCCCAGTCTGGGTTTTTTCTCCCCATCTCCTCATACAATATTGAGCACAGAGTAGGTGCTAGGAAATGTTGGCTTTTTACTTAAACAACAGACAGTCAAGAAAACGCAGATAGATCAGCCTGGCATGTAGCTATAAGGAATGAAACAAATCATTTCTTTTTTTAAATAAACCTTTTTAAGCTGGCATCATGAATAGCAACAGGCGCTCCAGATAATGGCTGTAGATGCTAATCAAAGGGTAATCTTCATGTGTACACAGTGTGGAAAATACTGTTGGTCCCACAAATTGGCCTTTTCAGCTACACCCACACATGCAAATCATAATCACCATCAGAAGCATCATTTTTGGAAAACAAAGGACAACCATAATCTATGTGTATGTGAAAATGAGTGAGCGAACACCCACCCAGAAGCTGCAGAGAAATAGTATGATGTGCTAGAAAAAGCCCTGGAATGGAGAGGGGTGGGGGAGGAAGGAGGAGGCAGGGCAGAGAGACAAGGGTTCTAATCCTGGCTTTGCCACTGACTAGCCCTTGGGTAAGTCACTTGGCTAAGGGCCTCAGTTCCTTCCACTGATCTCTGCACCACTCTGCGATCCTCTGGCAAGGACCAGCTCCACTAGGTGGCATACATACTTGCCTCACTGCATCTGTTGTATCATGTAAACCAAACTGGATCATCGACATTCAGATAAATGCTATAGAAGACGGCTCAAAAAACTCAGGTCAAAAAGTTATCAAATACAGTGGTTCTTTATTTTCTCCAAGATAAAAAATGAACTCTTCCATTGGATATTTAGAGTCCTTCATAATCGGACTCCAGCCATTGAATACATATTATTCCTCGCCCCCACATGTGTCTTATGCTTCACCTACTCATTGTTCCTTTTAAAAATCATCTTTCGTATTAAAAATTTTTTTAAATCATTCCCTTTCCATACCTTTACACGTTGTACCCCATACCTAGAATGTTCTCCATCTCTGCTCCTCAGAACCCTTGTCTCTATTCAAAGATCTGTTCAAGCATCACCTCCTGCATCAGACCTTTCCTATTTCCCCCAGTTGTTTATATCTTCTCAAATGGGTATATATGCATGTATATGTATACACACACACACACACACACACACATATGAAATTCTCCCATATTTTACATTTCCTTATTTGTGTGTATATTGTTTCTTCCCAGTCCCTTTGAGGACATCGCTGTTGCTATTCAGTCATGGCTGATTCTTCATGGCCCCATTTGAGTTTTCTTGGCCCCATCTGAGTTTTCTTGGCAAAGAGAGTGGTTTGCCATTTCCTTCTCCAGCTCATATGAAAGATAAGGAAACTGAGGCAAATGGGTTTAGTGACTTGCCCAGAGTCACACAGCTAGTAAGTGTCTGAGGCCAGATTGGAGCTCAGGAAAAGGAAGCTTCCTGACTGCAGACTCAGCCTCTATCCACTGTACCACCCAGCTGCCCTCTTTGAGAGCAGGAGCTATTTGAACCTTGTCTTTGTGTCCCCAGTGGTTTAGCATACAATGCCTGGCATGTCGTTGAAGCTTAATAAATGCTTTTTGAATTGAGCTAAATTTCTTTGTATTAAGACCATCTTTCATCTAACCTATAGCTCTGAGCCCTTACATGCTCTCTTTGCCATTTGTAATTCCAAACTCTTCTTAAAATGTTGGCCCATAAAATCTCTATGTATGGAACTCACTCCAACCTTCATCATTTAGATGCCCTTCTCTCCTATGTGTTATCCTTCTATTTTACAACCCAGTTTCATAAAGAGACATGACCATTTTTCTCCTGAACAGGTTTTGACCAACATGTTCTAAACAAGGTTATAGAGTTCTCATCGTGGTATTAAAAAAGACAACTATCCCTACTGAGAATGGAAGAACATGGACTTTTTGCTATAGCAAGAGGAACAGGGGCAAGATACAATAATCTCCTGCCAGTGACACTGATTATCAATTAACGATGATTTCTCCTCCATTGTAGATCTTTGTATACATTATAAATTCTCTCATCTTGCTCATATAGGCATTATTCTACCTAAAGGTAAAGGAACAAACTTATCAGTGGGCACCAAATTCATATCACTGTATTTCAAATGTATATCATCACATGCTCTACTTAATTCTAATTTTTTTTCTTCTTTTTCACAAGGATTACTAATCTGATTGCATATTAATCTGGAAAAAGGACTGAAGAAAGAGCTGTACAATATTAATTGTGAAGTGAAGTGAAAAGTCAAAGTGAAAATCCCAGAGTTTTTTACTTTTAAAGGTTTCCTATAATCCTCAAATTTGAATTGTCTAATTTCTCTTTTTTTCCTTCCTTTCTTCCTTTCTTCCTTTCTCTGGGTGCTCACCCTCTACCCACTACTTTTATTTTCCATTCCTTGGTACTCACTCTCACAGATTTTCAATTTTAAGACTCTATAAATATTTATTATTTTTTAAAAAATCCTTTCTCTCATACCAAAGGTAATGCATATTGAGCAATTAACTCAATATAAAGCACTCAAGAAAGGCACTATAGGAAAAAAAAATCTAACCAAATGAAAAAAAAAGATAAAATTCTGTCTCTTTGCCTTGTTCTTTTTCTCTGAGGAAAAAAAAAGATGAAGATGGTAAAGATTTTGTTTTCAAAAGGTTTTGAGCGCTTAGGCTGAAAGGTGTTATATGAGGGCAGAGTAGCACAAGGTCATAGGATAATAACTCTGTCAAGCTTTTTTCATCGATTTCCCTCTGCTGGGGGTGGTATTCTCAGGTAACCTCAGAAAATAATGATTTGTCAGAGTTAAAATACCTTTAACGCCAATTCCACTCCTGAATAAATAGCATGTATGTCCAGAAAAGGGGGAGGCGTCTCGGAGAGTAATGGTGACAGAATGTGGCTTCTTTTTTCTTAATATCAGAATTACAGAGTATCTGAGCTCCGGAGTTTGGGAATCCAACCCTGCCTTTTAAAAGCTTCTAAAGAACTATTAAGGAGGCTTTAAGCTTCAGGAGGGAAGCTTTGAACCTATCACAAACTCCTTAAGGCAACCTCTGATCCTCAAGGCACACAAATGCTGCAAAGAGATGCATTCGGCAAAGTATTTATAGTGATGCCACAGCTGTCTTACAGGATTTGATTGGAGGTGGGCTTTCATCTTTTTCCAACTTTCAGGACACCCCTGAACCTGCATGATTTATAGCTTCTCTGCTGACTGCTCCTCCCAGGATTCTTTTCTCCTGGCTCTCTTAATGGCCCCGTGCATGCAAGGAGATGCCATCATTTTACCTTTACAATGTAGGCTTCTAATGAAGGAAAGCCCTAATTCAGAAGAGAATAATCACCAGACCAGGTCACACTACAGGGCCATGAAGCCTTGTCTCTCATGATGGTGCCAAGGAAACCGTCTCTTAGAATGTCTGTTCCAACTTACGGATACTATTGCTCTGAACTTACTGAAGGACAGGCCAAGCAACTTTGCCAGCAGAGGAAAATGGGTGTGTGTGTGTGTGTGTGTGTGTGCTGTTCTAGCTACAGCAGGAAGGGCTGAAAGCTGCTCCCACGGACATTGCCCCACAAAGGACATGTGCCCACTGACCAGCATTTGCATCTATCAGAGCCAAGTATGCCCCACTAGCACCCCAGAAACTTACACCACCACCATCTACCATTTCATTTACTCACAAACACCAAAACCTGAACCTTCTCCATGTGCCAGGAACATAAAAGTGGGAAGAAATCCTCAGGCTTCACCTATTGGTATCTGACCTGGTTATTTTTACACAGCAGCTGGGAAATGATATGGTTCAGATACAATTATTTTTAAGTCTGGAGGTGGTACATGCGATGTTTGTTGTCAATTCTTTGTGTAATTCAGTTCAGCAATCAGTTTCTTATATATTTCGCCTGTAATGACTGACTAGCACTATCAGGTGGATAGTCTTGCCTTGACTACAGCTTCAGAATTCAAATAACCCAGTTCCTCACAGGCATATGTTCTATTCCATTAGTTTTTTTTTAATGGTACACTTTTTATTTAAAATAACTAAGCATAAATATTAAAATATGAAATAGTCCTAGAGAAGAAATTATTAAAGGTAACAAAAATACAGGCATGATTTGCTAGCGTTCTCACTGTTCTATAACAGTTACCAATCAAGGTTTGATCCAAAACAAGATCATCTCTGTAATCTAAAATATCTGCAAATAAGGTTTTGCAAACCTTAAATGGCCATGTAAATTATAACTATTATTATTCATGTTGATTAATTAACCTCAACTTCACTCCTCAGGTTTTACTACAACGCCCCTTTCACTTGAGCCTGAATCCTTCGCATAGAGTCAAAAGCCCTTTCTGGGCACATTCTTGGCTTTGATTCTTCAAGGATTTAGGCCACCACAGAATCTCCAAGTTAGAAAGGCCATCAAAGGCCATCTAATCCAATATATACCTTAACTCTCACTCCACACACAAACCTGATGAGTGGTTTTCCATTCTTTGCTTAAAGATCTCTAGAAAGGGAGAACTCAGCACCTCTAAAGGCAGCCCATTTAACTATTAAATAGTTCTGAATGTTAGAATTCTTTTATCAAGTCTAAATTTGTCTCATTATCACCTCTATCCATTGTTACTTCTACCTTCTGGGGCCAATCGGACTACAGATATCCCTTCCACATCACAACTTTCCCCATCACTGTTTCCATATATCAAGGGTAGGTATAAAAAAATTAAATGGGGTTTTTTTCAGAAGCCACAGACAACATGCAAAGGTCAACAAATTACACAGAAAAAAATTTAGGAACTCAGAAATGCATAAAAACTATGTATAGTACTGTTATGTCATCAACTCAAATTTTACAATAAGGTACTGTAAACACCTCATAAAATAAAATGGAAAAAAAATTAGACTTCTTCTCTGGTGCGTAGGGAAGGCCAAAAAACTTTTTGTGGATTTTCCATTTTTCTGTGCCCCAAGCCCTGTAATGTGGATGGGACAACTGTAAATCTTTTCTGTCTTCCACAAGACAGACCTTCCAATAGTCAAAGACAGTTATCATGCTTCACATAAGTCAAGTTCTCTTCTCCAGGTTAAACATACTCCATTTCTTTAACAGATATGGCAAAATCCCAAAGTTCTAGACCATTCTGGTTGCCCTCCACTGAAAGCTCCCAAATTTATCAATGTTCTTCCTAAAGTATGGTACCCCAATTACTTACTTTACTTACATTACTTTCTTTAGCAAGAAATCAATTTTCTCACAACTAATCAAAACATAAGCGTTTGCATGATTTGGAAAAAACAAATTAACATGAGGAAAAAAAATTCCAGAGGTTTTAATCCATCCATAAAGCTATGGAAAGAGATGACTTCAATAATTATATGAAAACAAATTGCATATTTTAGGAAAGATGCTCAATTTAAGAGCTTCTAGGGCAGGGCAATCAGAATGGGGGGAAGACCATGAGGAGAAATCGGGGATGATTTAGAAGTTGTCAGTGGAGCATGTTAGCTGCTTTCAAGTATGACATATTTTTTTTAAACTTGAGAGAAGTTCTCTCTTATAACCTCCTAACTTGCTTCAGGCATCTTCATCCTAAAAGGATTGTGACCTGCTGGGCACTGCTTGAAATTGCATATTAATTTAAATGCAATGGTTTCCTCAACAAACATTCTTTTACAACTTGCTTTCTGATACAGAATGTTTTCTTTTATAGATTCATGATTTATGGAAATCTCAGCTTAGACTAAGATTAGTTCTAAGTGAAATTATGTTCCCTTTTTTTTAAAGTAACTAATCAAATTGAACTCTTATGATTTTGAAACAAAGAAATCCAAGTGGTTTCTCCACACAGGACTAAGTGTGGTAAAAATATAGGAAGGAAAATATAATCCACAAACAATTTTCTGCTTTGAATATACCTCAAAATTCTTCAAGGTAAATCTTTCCTGCCATGCATTTAAATGAAATGTTGTGTTTTAAGTGCAAAATTGAACCATGTCACCCCACCCTACCCCACACAGTGACTTCCAGTTGCTCCTAATCACCAACTGCAAGGTCCCATGTTTGCTATTGGAAGCCTTTTCTAGCCTTCTTATACCTTGCACTTCCCCAAGCATACTCTTCAATCCAATGACATTAGCCTTTTTGCTATACCTTGAACAAGACTCTCCATCTTCCAACTCCTGGCATTTTCACTGGCTGTCCACCATGCCTGGAATGCCCTCCCTCCTCATCTCTGCTTTCTGGCTTCCCTGGCTTCCTTCAAGTACAAGCTAAAATCCCACCTTTTACAAGAAGGCTTTCCCAACCCCTCTTAATTTTAGTGTCTTCTTTCTGTTGATTGTTCATTATTTATCCAGGATACAGCTTATTTACTAGGTGGTGCAATGGATAGAGTGCTGGCATAGTCAGGAAGACTCATCTTCTTGAGTTCAAATCTGTCCTCAGACACTTACTAGCTGAATGATCCTGGGCAAGTCACTTAACCTTGCTTGCCTCAGTTTCCTCATCTGCAAAAAGAGCTGGAGAAGGAAATAACTAACCACTCCAGTATCTTTGCCAAGAAAAGCCCAAAATGGGGTCCTAGAGAATTGGATATATAAGAGGGGATATAATGGTTTCTTGTTTTGTTTCCATAAAAGTTATTGGAAAGTAATCAAGAGCTATGGGGAAGCCCTTGCTTATCTTACTTTACTAAAACCCTGGCCTTTCTGGAACTATGACAATGGCCAGAGGGAACTAGAAAGGTAGGGGTGCAGCACACAGCTCTGACCTTAGAAGAGGTCAGGCCAGGTCAGGTATCAAGTACCCTCACTACCAAGCCTATGTAATCTGCATGTAATCTGCATATATTAAGGGAATGTAGAGAAATAAAGTGAGGAATTTTGAGGAATTTGACTAACCCTAAGTCTACCCAGAAGGACAGAACTATACAACCTCACTCCTGCTTTGGCATCAGTGTGGGTGTGTCCCTAGTGAGCACCATACCCACTTCCTTGCTGGAAGCATAATAAACACCTTCCTCTGCATACTCTGTTTCTGAGTTCTTTCAGTGAGAAAGGGTTTGCCATTTTTAAGGGGTACATCATGTGGATCTTCCTAAGGGCCCCAAAGGGAAGCAGTGGGCAGGCAGAGAGGAAACTCATCCCAGGCTACTCCCCTGACCCTACCTGGGAAGTCCTATGATCCCCAAAAACGTGTTTCTCACAGATACAACTGAAACAACTGAACAACATTTGCCTGTCATTTCTCCCATTAGATTGTGAAATCCTTCAGGGCAGGGATAGTCTTTCTTTATATCCTCAGGGCTTAGCACAGTTCCTGGTACATAGAAGGCACTTAATAAATGTTTACTAACTGAATAACTGTTGTATTGAAAGAGTGTTGAGGTCCCGAGCACAGGGAAACAAATAACACAAGGAAACACAGATGCAGATATACAGGGAAAACCATCCCAAAATAATATGCCCCTCCCACTTGGCTCTGCCACAAGGAAATGGTACCTGGGTGTCTTGAAACACAAGATAATGAGCCAACATAAATGACCGGGTCAGAAGTCATTGATCCTCCTACTTTTATATGCTAGACTAGAGCAAGAGAAGGTGTGGTGTCCTCATCAGTTACAGAAAGTTCTTGCTTCCTTCCCGCCCCCCACACCTCAATAGGTCCTGTCTTCTTGGCTACAGTAACAAACTTTAGGGAGTTCATGGGTTGGCTTTTAGGGGGTTGTCTGAAAAAATGGAAAGGTCCAAAATGTTCCCACAGCCTTTCTTCTCCTAGGCATCAGTAGTAGGTACAATGATATTTTTCTTCATCTCTTAAGACCGGGAGGGGGGGAGGGGGGGGCACGGCCAGGAGAGGTGAGAGAGAGAGGAGAGGAAGAGGGAGAAGGAAAGGGAGAAGAAAAGAAAAGGGAAGGAGGGGAGAAGGGGAGAGAGGGAGAAAGAGAGGGGGCAGGAGAAAGAGAGAAGGAGGGGGAGGAGGAGGGAGAGGGAGAGGGAGAGGTGTGGGAGGAGAGGGAGACAGAGAGAGAGAACGATAGAATGAAAAAGAGCAATTAATTAATTAGCAATTAATTCAAACACTCAAACAGCAAGCAAATTCTGTAAAAGTAGTTTAACTATTGGGGAGTTTGATTTTTTTTCTTTTGCAAATTATTTGGCTACAGAAACAAGTTCATTAAAGTCACTCATTATCTTGACATCACATAAGCATAGCTATTCCTAAGCTTTGCCTCTCCACAATATAAAGGACTCAAACATGG
>CM053581.1:110670218-110690409 GCA_028627135.1 Pseudochirops cupreus
AGAGAGAGAGAGAGAGAGAGAGAAAGGGAGGGAGGAAGGGAGGGAGGGAGAGAAGAGAGAGATAAACAGAGAGGGAGAGGAAGAGGGATAGAGAGAGAGAGAGAGGAAGAGAGACAGAGAGAGAGAGGAAGAGAGACAGAGAGAGAGAGAGAGAGGAAGAGAGACAGACAGAGAGAGAGAGAGAGAGAGAGAGAGAGAGAGAGAGAGAGAGAGAGATTCTCTTTTCTACAAAATAATCCTTCACATAATTGATGGCTGCCATCATGTCCTTCATTCCTAATTTATCCAAATGATTTTCACATGATATGGTCTATAATCAGAGACATGCTGGTTAATTGCTTAACCACAGATTCTCCTCCCCCCAAAAAAAGTATTATAACACACTTTTAAGTTTAGTTTGCATTATTAACATTTTTCTCCATCATTTTCTTAAGTCTAAACCATGGACCAGCAAATTATGAACCTTGGACCAAATCTGACTACAACCAGTTTTTGTATGGTCAGTGAACTTAAAATTCTTTTCACATTTTAAAATACAGTAAAACTTTATTTAAAATGTAAAAATAATTCTTATATCGTGGGGAATATAAAAACTAGCTGCAGGTAGATCTGGTCCCCTGGCCATAGTTTGGTGACCTTCTTGTCTAGAGACAATCAACAAAGCCATAAACCAAGCCCTGTTACAATAGCATTTACCAATTTCCATGGTATAAATGCTCACATTGAAAATTTAGCAATCAGCTCCCTAGAGTCAGTTCAAGCTGGCTCTAGTATACCCCTGAAATCCTCTTACCTTTTGGCTACCCTCCTCTGGACATTCTCTAGTATGTCAACATTGCTTTTAAAATGTGACCTCTACAACTAAATACAGTGACTCCATTGTAAGCTTGACCAGGGTATGATGGCGCTATCACCTCTCTATTCCTGGACACTATAACTCTTAATAAAATCCCACTTGGTTTTCAGCTACCTACTCACATGTTTGACTTTGAGTGAACACGCAGTCACCATCATACAAAATGCCCCAGATCACAGGAACACATGAAGGAATCTGAAGTTTATAAAGAGAGCATTGGTACCTGTACCTACCATAGTAGCGGAAGGGGCAATCCTGGGTCCCTAAAGCTCCCAGACAGGAATGCCTGGCACCTCCCTGACTGCCAGGCATTGATTACTCTTCCTTTCTTATGTACCAGAGCAGGTAGTTTGCTCAGTACTTCCGGTTCCTTCTGCTGAGACCTCCAGGAGCTCCTGACCTATTGAATAATTGAATTCCTATCCAAAAGAAGGTTAGTTCTGCTCTCACAAAGGCATTAGTGCTTCTAAATATTTTAGGTTCCTTCTGCCTTTATGAAGCCACACCAGTTTGCCCTTCAGATGATACATTGTTACTGCTTGACCCAGGGCTGGCCCTGGGAAAAATTGGAAATTAGGAGGAAACTTGGCTTTGGTGCCCTCCCACCTGCCCTCTATCGAGTTACTTTTCTTTCTACTTCATAGTAATGTATGCAGGCAGGCAACAAACATCAGGATATTATGTGACAGTCACTGTTTTAGGTGCTAAAGATTTAAAAAAATATATGAAAGAAGATATTCTGGTCTCTCTAGAATCTTATAACCAACATGGGGGATAATGTCTACGGAAATAAAAATAAAAGGATTTAGAAAGTGATTAAGTAAATGGGAGAGATCAGAGAAGCCAGTGAAAGTTGAGGAAGGTGTCATGGAGAAGGTGGCACCTGAGCTGGGCCTTAAAAGAAATGAATGATTTCAACAAGCAGAGATATGGGAGCTGTCCATTCCAAGTGCACAACATGTGCAGGGGATAAAGTGTGCGAATGTGCAGAGGTGGGAGAAGGCAGGTATCGTGATGTATGTAAAGATGAATGGGACACAGTTCCTTCATTATCTTCCACCACCACCACCACTCATATTTCCATCTTGTTTTGACTGACAGTTAATGAATTGTTGGGCAGCTAGGTGACACCATAGTGCACAGAGTGCCAAGCCTGGAGTAATAAAAACTCATCTTCCTGAGTTCAGATCTGGAGTCAGACACTTACTAGCTGTGTGAACCTGGACCAGTCACTTAACACTGTTTGCCTTGGTTCCTTATCCATAAAATGAGCTAGAGAAGGAAATGCCAAAACACTCTATTATTTTTGCCAAAAAAACCCCAAAATGGGGTCATGATGAGTCAGACATGATGGAAAAACAACTAAATAATGAATCCTTGCCAAGGTAGCAGTCCCCTTGACATCAAGCCCAACACACTCTATATTATACTATATGACACTCCCTCTATACATTGCTAGCTTAAATAGAGCTCTGAGCTTAACAAAGTGGTTTGCATATATAAACAGGCATTCTAGGATAGGCAGTCCACACACAAAGTTTCAAAGCTGAAGTGATGACGAAAAAATAAGATGAAAATGAGGTTCTAGGCTGAATGTGAGGGGGAGATGCCTGAGTTATAGCATTTAGCTGAGAATGCCCATGTTTCCTCCCCTCTAGCAGCTGGAGCAAGACTGAGAGGCCTGGGTTTTTTTAATGGCTCCTTCCTCACACTTGCTTGTGTGAGAGAAGGGCACCAGCATGCACTCCTCAGGCTTGCCTGTGCGAAAGGGAAAAGAGAATGAATACACACAGAGCTCACACATGGAAGCAGAGATGGAGGGAGATAGGGCCTGCTCAAGTGGTATTGCCCTAGATGAGGAGACAGATGCCAACCAGGGTACCCCAAATCAAAAGGTTGTATAGGACAGTGAAAATTATACTGTCTATACAGTGAATACAGCACTGGCCCTGGAGTCAGGAAGACCTGAGTTCAAATCTGGCCTCAAACACTTAACACTTACTAGCCATGTGACCTTGGGCAAGCCACTTAATCCCAACTACCCTGCCTTCCTCCTCTAAAAAGGAAAAAACAACCAAAAAAATCTGGCCTCAGATACTATCTGTATGAGCCTGGGAAAGTTGCTTAACTCTTTGCCTCAGTTTCCTCATCTGTAAAGTGAGCTAGAGAAGGAAATGCCAAAGCACTCCAGTTATTTTTCCAGAAACTGACCCAAATGGGGTCAGAGGAGTAGGACATGACTGAAAATGACTATACATATAGCTAGAGAATATGGGTTCAAGTCTTAGATCTGCTACTTCCTACCCATGTGACCCTGGGGATGTCATTTCACCTGAACGGGCCTCAGTTTCCTGATCTATATAGCATCCTTTCAGGTCTCACACCATGATCTACAGTCTTAAATTCCTGAGAAATATCCATCAGTTAGATACTGACCTTCAGGAGATTTTGCCGAGGGTGGGAATGCCCCAGACAGATGCCTTCATGCTCCTGGTGGGAACACTTAGAAGAGGAGACTAGGCTCAGGGGCTTTGAGCTTTGCTTGTAAACAAGGGAAGTATAGCTAAGAACCCTGGCTGGTTTCAGAGCAGCCCCCAGACATGTTTGCTTACAGATCTGACACCGCCTCTCCTTAATTTTGAAAACTTAATAAAACATATTTCAATTTCCAGTTAAAGTAAAACCATCATGTGCTAAATTACTCACTTTGCAACATTGCCAGGACATGCCATCTCTACCCCTTATTTGCATTCTTTCAAACGAGCAAATAACAATCAGACAAAACCGTCCCAAGATGGTAAACCTATAAGCCTGTGCTCCAGCCAAACGGGACTTCTCTCTACTTGCTCTGCCCACTCCCCTGAAACACACCTTTGCTTGCCTTCTTGTCTCTAAGACTTTATTTAGGCTTTTTCTGATTCCAAGAACATCTTCCTTCCCCAGACCGATCCTCACCAGTTTTCTCCTCTGCATCATCACTGAGAAATAGTCATCTTGCTTCTACTTAGAAACTTCTGGGGACAAAGAATGAATAGCAGCTCATTCCATTTTGGAAAGCTCTATCTGATAGGCAGTATTTCCTTACCTCAAGACTAAATGTGCTTCTGCAGCTGTCACCCAGTGCTCCTCATTCTACCCTCTATAGGTAATCATTCTTCCTATAACACATCTTCAAATATTTATAGACATCTATGAGATCCTTCTATCTTTTCTTCTCCAGGCTAAATAACCCCAGTTTCTTCACCAGATCTTAATATAGCATAGTTCCCATTTCCCTTCACTCTTCTGATGCCTTCTCCTGGTCATATGATATGAAATTTCATTTTCTTAATTATGTCTATCATTCTAGTCTATTGAGATCTTTTAAGATTTTAGCTGTTATTCTACATAGCTATTGCACATTTCTCTCCAAATTTGGTGTTGTAAACAAACTATATAAATATGCCATCTGTGCCTGTGTCCAAGACATCAATAAAATTCTTGAACAGTAAGTGATGAAGGAGAGATTTCAGGGCATCCCACTAGAGATCTCCTTCCAAAATTCTACCTCCCCACTTTGTGTCTTGTCATTCAATTCTTTCCAACTCCACCAAAAAGTTAGATGCTACAATTAGTAGAGGGCTGGACTTTGAATCAGGAAAAACTGCCTTCATATCACACCCTCCCCTTGCACTTTCTAGCTGAATAACTCTGTCAAGCCTCTGAACCTCTTTTCATCAAGAAACTAAGAGGGTTGAACAACATGGCCTCTAAGGACTCTTGCATCCCTAAATGTGTAATTCCATTATCTCTTCCTCTTATCCACAAGGCTAGCATTAGTGACACTGCCAATGCCTTGCTGAAATCCAAATCTACTACACTTACAGTTTTTAAATTCCTTTACAACCTGACCCCTTCTTACTTTTCTAATCTTCTTATACCTTACTCCCCACCACCACCATGTATTTTGAGATCCAATGACATTGGCTTCCGTGATGTTTCTTAAACAAGACACTCCACCTCTCGACTCTGGACACTTTCACTGATTGTCTCCCACGTCTGGAATATTTTCCTTTTGTCTCTGCCTCCTGGCTTCCTTAGCTTCCTTCAAGCCTCAGCTAAAGTCCCATCTTTTTCGAAAAGCCCTTCCTGCTCCTCCTGAATGTTAGTGCCTTCCTTCTGAGATTATCTCCAACTCTTCCTACACAAATCATGTTTGTTCACTCCAAAAGACTCACGATGGCAAATGCTGTCCACATCCAGAAAAAGAACTATGGGATCTGATGGCAGATCGAAACGCATTATTTGCTCTCTTCTTTCGTTGTTTCTTTCTTTGTTTCTTCTTTCTTACGGTTTCTTCCATTGGTTCTAATTCTTCTTTACAACATGACTATTGTGAAAATAAGTTTAATATGAATATATATGTAGAGCCTATAACAATTTACACAGGGTCTGGAGGGGTGGGGGGCAAGGGAGATATGGGGGAGAAAATTTGGAACTTGAAATCCTATGGAACTGTTGAAAACTGAAAATAAACAAACAAAAATAAATCTTGTTTGTCCATAATTGTTTTCATATTGTCTTCCCAATTAGGATGTGAGCTCCTTCAGGTCAAGAACCTTTGTTTTTTGCCTTTCTTTGACTCTCCAGAGTTCCTAGAACATAGTAAGACCTCAATAATGCTTGTTCATGTGATTTTCACATTACTCTTATCTACATATTTAGTACAGTCCTCTGACACTTAATTGCTATGTGACCATGGACCTTGTTGAACCTCAGTTTCCTCGTCTGTAAAATGGGGATAATATTACTTGTAATAGCAACCTCACAGTAGTGTTGTGAGGCTCAGAAGAGAGAATGCAGGAAAGCACTTTGAAAACTTCAAAGCACTACATAAATGTCAGTTATTTTTAAGAAGGAAATAAGATTAGTCTGCCATGACTTGTTTTTTACTAAGCCATACTGACTCTTTGTTCTCATTGTTTCCTTCTTTAAATACTCAGAATACTTAATGTTAATAATATGTCCTAGAATTTGCTAGGAATTGACATCAAGCTCATGTATCTATAGTTTGTAGGTTCTTTCATGTAAAACTTAGTTGGTTTCTCTCTATCATCCATTATCATCATACCAACCACTATAAGTCAATGAGGCTTTCTTTGAGCTTTCTTGTCCTTAACAAAAAACCCCTTGTTGTTCTTTGTATTCATTGGCAGGATTTACTCGTTTTGAAATGGTTGTTCCCAACATTCTTTTTAAAGGAGCATGGTGTCATTGTATTCATCCTGCTTTTACCATCTCTTGGTTCTGTTTTCATATGCCATTTAAAAATCTAAATTATTTAAAGAGTCCTTGATCCATCAGCATCTATCACTTTAAACAATTATCCTGTTCCATCCCAATTAGGATCTATTTTTTTAATGTGTTTTAAGTATTTCATTCTTGGAATATTTGCATCACTTGTGAGCCAACTTCTCCCAGAGAATTTTATGTCATAAAATACTATTCCTTCTCTGAAATCTTTGAAATATGCTCCCTTCAAATCTATGCTCCATGACAAACTTCCCAATCTACTTCTTCTCTGGCATGAATTCCAAGATGGAGCGGTCACTTCTTCCCAAGGTTCCCATCATTTCTATTTGGGTAACCAGTTCCTTCTTGTTGAATAGAATTAGGTTCAGACTTGTGGTTTCTTTTGTTGTTTCCTCTACATTTTGAAAAATTAAATGATTGTTAAAGAAAGTAATGAAATTCTCAACTATCTTTTTTTTTGGTAGAGTCCCCAATATAGCAAACACCTCCATCCTAGCATTTGATCTTTCCTAAACTTCTAGTCTATTTCTTTCTGCAAAGGTAGTCTGTGGTGTACTCCCATAATATCACTCCTTGTTTCTTCCTCCATTGATATTCTTTTAAACGTTCTCCATCATGCTTCCTTCCTCTGGTTTATGGATTTGGGGTTTTAGAGTTTTTCTTGCTAGCAGTAGCTTGGGAGCTCATTGGGAAATTGTCTGTTGGTATATGTGTATGAACTTTGGGTCTCTCTTTTAATATTATAAAAATACTGCCATTGTTCCTGAAGACTATCACTACCTACGGCTAATATCACAGACTTGGAGGAATATAGATTTTTAGAGCTCAAAATGAGGAGAGATAAAAGAAGAGAGAAACAGAGATAGAAAAAGGGAGTGGGTATGGAATAGGACAATTACAGAATGTTTGCTATGTGCAAAGCACTGTCCTAAGTATGTGATAAGGCATATGCTGGGGATATACAAATAAAAGCAAGCAAGACAGTCCCTACCCTCAAGGAGTTTGCATTCTAATAGAGGCAGACAACACATAAAGTGAGGTTAGAAAGGAGGAGTAGGGAGTGAGGAAGCAAAGGCTTTAAACTCCCGGGACAGCTGGTCACAAGATATCTGCAAAAGTCCAGAGTGTTGTCAAACCAGATAAAAATGTAACTTGGAAATTCTTAACAAAATAAATAAAAATACAATGCAATACAGATAATGCTAATTTGCAATTTTCTAAGAGTGCAGAGATTCATTTCAATTTGAATTTGAAACCACTGAAGTAAAGCCATAACTGGAGATATCTGGGAAATTCAGATGGTGGCCTGGAACTGAACAAAAATAAGGCCAAATTTGTTCTATCAAAACCAGAAATATCCTATCTCCACTCCTTGTTTTATGGAAATGGAATTTGAGGCCCAAGAGGAAAACTGACTTGCCCAAGGTTACACAGTTAGTTTCAGAGGCTGGGCTAGTAAGTCTCCCCACTCTTGGCCCCATATCTTTTGCTCTACATTAAACCATAAGAACCAGGTGAGTTGGGTTAGTTCATTGAATCCCAAGAGGTAGCTCTTCAGGTCCCTACCTAATTGCCTGTGAAAATTTAGAGAATATATTTCCAACCTAGCAGAATTGTCATTGGGTGCCTTAATTCACTAATTTTCTGAGCCATAGGTACAGAAGTGCAAGCACCATCTTGGGATGTTGATAAAATTAGCTTTCTAAGTAGGCAGAGTAAAGCAGATCCCTACAATAAGTATTAAGAGACTTCAAACTTCCCCAGTGAGAAATGTGTCCCTCAATTACTTTCAAAATGCCAGAAATTCCATCCTCAAAGAATATCCTTTAGGTCTTGAAGACTTCTCACAGAATCTTTGAATTGCAAGCAAACTTGGAACATCGAATTCAACCCATATTCCAAATAGAAAATCTCTCTATGACATTCTGGGGTTTTTTCCCCACACCAACTCCTGTATATCCATGCCTCCTCAGTCCTCCACCTGTACAGCTGAATTCTGACTTAAGTGAGTCAGGGCTATGCAAAGTCATCAGTTTCACTCTCTCCTCCAGAGTCATCAAAGTCCAGTGGCAAGACATATAGGTCAGGAGGACTGCCTATAACCCAAGTTGCAGTAGAAGACCTTGGTCTTTTAATCTAACATCTTTCCCAGGTCTCAGTCTGTCTGAGGCAACACTCATTCAGTGATTGAGGCAAAAGATGGCCTAGTTCAATTTCACAAAAGAATCAATCTGGCACTTGCAAGTCAAAGCATAATGTCATTAGTCCTTTTCAAGAACCAAGGACAAACAACAACAACAACAATCTGAGTTCTGAACTCAAATTTAGGACAATTAATTCATCCCTATTAAACTCCACCCCCTCCCCATCAGATTCAATTCATCTCTCCAGCCTGTTGCTATCTTCCTGGATCCTCATTCTATCATACAAACTTCATTTTATAAGCCTTCATCCAAACCATTGATAAAAATGCTGACTAAAACAAGAACAAAATGCAACAATCCCTAAATGAGAGCGGGGAGGATGCCGGGGATAAGGGTATGGGAGGTAGCAGAAAAAGGTATTGTGGAGTAGCTCAAAGAACATTGAATTTGTTATCAGGAGACATGGGATGATACCAGAGGTCTGGAACTTATTAGGCATGTGACCACAGGTGGGTCACTTAATTTCTCTGAGGAGAAAAGATAAAGCATCCAAATCAGGGAACAGTGAGTAACTACTACTGTTTGGTTAAAGCCTGAAATATATGTAGAGGGGTAATGGAAGACAAGTCTGGAAAGGTGGGTAGAGAGCCTTGAATGCCAGGCTAGGTAGTCTGAACTTTCATTTAGTAGAAAAAGGAAAGTCACTGAAAGTTTTAAATTAAAGTAGCAGAAATCCTTCAGGTTATCCTGCATCAAGCCTTTGCCTACACAAAAGAAAATGACAGACCCAATATAAAGGTCAAAATACATTCTCCCTCACCATACCGTCTCCCTATCCCAGTAACAACTATCAGCTTCCAAAAAGGATTCAGGAAACTCCCTTGTAAATCAGAAATTTACTGCACACCCATATATTGTGCTAGGTGCATAGGGAGATATGACATAAGCGTAACAAATGGTTCCTGCCCTCATAGAATGTCCAGTCTAATACGTGACAATAAACTGCAAAACAAGCTGTAACCTGGTTTAGGTAGATTGCCAGCTCCCAGGACCACACACGAGAGCATATGATTGATGGAAGGAAAGCCATCATCCCCTTTAAAAAGTTTTTAAAACCCTAAACCACCGATTACATTAAAGTCAGCAAAGGAAATTAAATTGTAAATTATGTGAACTCCAAGCACACAGCCCTATGATTTTAAGTAAGCCATGAATCAAATGCTTCTTCCCTTTTTTAATGTTGACTTGCTGAAGTTGGATTATGGGAATTTTTGATTAATGTCAGAACCACAAAATGCAAGAGCTCGGAGGGCTCTTGGAAAGTATCTAGATCAAGCTCTTCATTTAAGGAATATTGAGATTAAAAGAAGAAAAGTGACTCCCCCAAGGTCACTTGGTAAATTGAAAGGTACTCAGTGTACACAGCTGACTAGCAACAGAGCTTAGATTGGAACTGATGTCTACTCCTTTCACAGAATTTCTGTAAACAGTTACCTTTCAGGCTGGGAAGGAGTTGGAGAGGGATTTGATGGCCCTCCCAGCACAGATGGGTCCATAGATCTAGAGTTGCAAAGGACATCAGAGGCCATCTAGTCCAACCCCCTTATTTTACAGGTAAGGAAACTGAGACGAGGAAGGGTTAATTCACTTGCCCGAGGTCACAGAAGTGCTAAAGTCAGAGATGAGCTTTGAACCCAAATTGTCTGATTTCAGAGCTGCTGTTCTGGGGAGAATGGGAAGGGAGGAGTAACTGTACTCTTCAAAATCCCAAGACCCACATCCTCCCCCCAATATTTTGAGGGAGCAAACGTCTGCTAAAAGGCTCAGTGAGCTGCGAGCCATGGAGAGATGCGAGCAGGTGCAGGGTGGGGGAGGAAAGGCTCCAGTTATCTGGGCTTTTGTTTGCACCACTGCAACGTGCCTAGGCTGCCTCTTATAATTACTCTGCCTGTCATTCCTGCAGCCGAGCCACCGATTCCACGGCAACTCGAGAGAAAAACAGGGGAGTCCTTGGCACTCCATGCCTCTTCGTAACCCCCAATTATACCCCATGCCAGCCAGGCTGGGGCCGCTGGGTTCGATGCCCCCTGGGGCTAGCATTCCTTTGGAAGGGATGGAGACAGAATTGCTTTCCTTTTCTCTCCTCTCCACCTGATTCCTTGTGACATCAGAGCGCTCTTTTCGGATTTGCATCTGCAGCAGGACCCCCTCTGTCTGAGCTCCAGGACCCTAGGGCTCCCTTCTGGGAAGCCCTACTCCAAATAGGGGCCAACAGCAGCACCGTGGGCAAGGGCAGGCTGGGACTGAATCTGGATTCTCCTTCCAAAAGCGCAAGGCTTTTGCGCCGGGCCAGGGCTGCCCAGGAGGGGACAAGCTGGCAGCCTGACAGAGCTGGGTTACCCACCCTTATCCCTCCCTCCCTCCCTCCCTCCCTCCCTTGGAGCTGAGGGAAAGGCCCAGGCTGGGGAGGTCAGGTACACAGCCGCAAGCCAGCGGATCTCCCCGCGGACCAGACGCGGTATTTTCCCGAGCTCTCCCCGCCCCAGCAGCGCCGCTGCTGACATGCTCTGCATACTCAGAAGCAGATAGCAGCCGCAGCGCCCAGAGCGCAAGCTGCTCCCAGCCTACTTCCCCCGCTAGGCCTTCCCGAGGCCACAGGGATCAGCCTATTGCTCTGCGCTCCCCACAGCCTATCTGAACCCATCACCGAGGCCTCGGCCACAGCTGGAGGCTGCATCCCCAGGAGGCCGACCTGTTTCCTCGACTCTTCTGACCTGAGACGTGCCCTGCCTTTGAGTGCTTCCAGAAGGGGGCTGGGTTTTTGCTGATTTCTTTTTTTCCTTTTTTCCCAATTAGTCCCAGCTGATCAAGGTGGGCTGTGTAATGAAAAGCAAGACTTGAGCTTTGCATCGTGACTGCTTCAGCCTCTGAGGCCTCAGTTTCCTCATCTGTAAAATAAGGGGGTTGGACTAGCTGGTATCTAAGGTCCCTCCCAGCTTTAAATCCTGTGATCCTGAATCTTTTCATTTCTGTCTCTTCCTTTGTAAAATCAGGGAACTGGAATAGATGATCTCTTAGCAAACTTCCAGCTCTAATAATAACTGATATTTATATAGACCGTTAGATGTTTCCAAAGTGTTTTTACATACATTATCACCTTTGAGACTCAAAATCTCTGTAAGGCAAGGGCTATGAATGCTCTTATTTACCCTTTTACAGATGAAGAAACTGGGGCTGAGAAAGGTTGGCCACAGTTACAGAGCAGATGACTAGTGTCTGTGGCAGTATTCAAACACTGGGCTTCCTACCTCCAAATCCACCTTATTTACTACACTTCAGTCTAATATTCTGTGGTTCTGTGAGACTTTGTTAGGGTTAGGGTAAAGTTGAGAGGAGTGAGAGAAGTGGAAGAGGCCAAGAGGAGGAGGGGAAGAAAAGAGGAAGGAGGCAAGAATGTGGCCTCCACGTCTTAGGAAATCAGAGATCCAGATTGTTGGAGCTGGAAATGACCGTAGAGGTCATCCACTGCCAACCCCCTCACTGTATAGAGGAGGAAAGGTTAAGGGTTAAGTGACTTACCAGAGTTCTGTGGCAGTCAGAGGGAGACCCCATCTTCTTCCCTTTTACACATATCTTAGATCCAGAGTTTGCAGACAGGTTAGCAGCCTGCTTCCCTGACACCATTGCTGTTGTTGTCATAGTGTTTCCTTGCTTTGCACATGCAGTCTCCATCCCTCCCACCTCCCCTCTAGCCCATCCGCCTACAGACTCTCCACAACTGCTTTACACTCACCACTGGGGCTGGCTGAACCTGTAGGCAGCACAGAGGCCGCCCACGCTGCAAAAATTGGGAAGGGCTGGAGAGCCCACTTTCAAAGAGGCAGAAAATACAGCCCTTTACCAGGGCTGTTCACTACCCACTGCTCCCCCTAAATTGTGTGATTGGAATCAGGAGAACAGAAGGA
The DNA here is from genome assembly GCA_028627135.1 of Pseudochirops cupreus. Lineage (NCBI taxonomy): Eukaryota > Metazoa > Chordata > Mammalia > Diprotodontia > Pseudocheiridae > Pseudochirops > Pseudochirops cupreus. The sequence continues at coordinate 110,682,476 of CM053581.1, forward strand.
AGGTAATATAGGCAAGGCCCAGACAACAGGGTAGGTATCTGGACAGGAAATGGGAGGGGTGAGATAGTAGGCCAAAGATTGATTATATTCTCACTTTATCTCTTACTTATTTTAAAATGTGGCAAAGGCTAGCCAGTTGGAGAAAGGTAGTCAGGCCCAGGGAGCTGTTGCCCTGGCTTCAATATTTATAAACAGTCTGCATGTATAAAAGACAGGGTCCAGGAGGAGCTTGGGTATTGGCCCCTTCCTTCTCAGAGGACCCCTAGCTCTGGACCTGTGTGCTGATTCCTAAAGAAAAAGAGGTGAGGTCTTTCTCAAATTCCTTAACCTTTTATATCTGTACCCCCAAAACCCAAGGCATATTCTTAAAGCTTAGGTTTGGCTCAAGTCTAGGGTATCCCCAACAGGGGGAATAGAAAGGTATTCAATGTACAGTGTATGCTGAGTATGTATTTCTCCCACACAAAAGAAGTACTTTAAACACGAAAGACTCACAAATCCACGTTAACAAAAACTTAAAACATGAGCAGTAACTTATAACTGCTATCATATTCTTCTAAGTTGGTGCTTAAAACTATGTTGTATATGTTTGTCCTTTGTTCTCAAAGGGAAATGATGATGTGACTTGCAGTTGACTTTGATTTGAGTAACAGAGGTTTGTGCAAAGTCACCAACCTCACTTTCTCCTCCAGAGTCATCTGGGTTCAGTGGCCAAATATTCATCAGGATGACTGGAGATGGCCCAGAATGCAGTGGGAGACCCTGGCCCTGGTAGGCTAAGATCTTTTCAGGTTCTCACTTTGAATGAGGTAATGCCCATTCAATGAATAGGCTTCTTAAGAAGTTAATCAAGGGGTGGCCCCTTTAATCAGAAAAGATAAAAAAAATCAAACTGGGAGGGGAAGACCCTCAGGCTTCCTGGTCAAAAGAGAAACAGTTACTATTTAGTATTGACATTCACTCTGTGCTAGGAGGGCAGGAATCTAGGAGACAATCGAGGAGCTCCAGAGTAAATCAGATTTAAGGCTTGGTCTTTCAGAAAAAAAAAATCTAGTCAGTTAACCCAAAGGAAAAAAGGCAGCTTTGGGCCATCGAAATGTACCATCCCCCTGGGCAGAGCATCCCCAGATAAGGACTGAGAGGAGAGGAGGGGAGGGGAGGGGAGGGGAGGGGAAAGGGAAGAAAGAGGAGGGGAGAAGAGAGGAGAGGAGAGGAGACTTATTGGAACTACTGATTAGAAATTTTATTTTTGCTTCAGTCTTCCTTGTCAAAACAGTTCCCTCACAATTTATGAGTTTTGGCAAGCCAGGTCAGGGGTTGTGCCCAATCTTGTGTTGGTACTTTCCTTCTCCAATAATAATGATATGATAACAATACCAATGATAGCCAGCATTTATAAGCTCATTAATTTTGCAAACCACTTCACAAATATTACCTTATTTTATACTCACACCCTGAGAGGCAGGCATTATTACTATCTATATTTTCACATGAGGAAACTGAGGCAGACAATTTAAATGACTTTCCTATCTTCATACTGCTAGGATCTGAGGTCACATTTGAATTCAGGCCTTCCTAACTCAAGGTCCAGCTGTCTTATCTACTGTGACACCTGTCTGTCTTTAGAAATTCTAGAATAACTTTTGTGAGAATATCTCCAGCAGTGGAGCCATAGCCAAGAGACCCAGGGGATCCTGACCTCTTAAACTTACAAGGATGCGTCTAAGGCTGGAAACATCCATTTCACACAATTGCTGTTGGGTCACTTATGCTCAGTCAAAGAAATACAAAGCAGAAGAGGCAGCCAGTGTCTTAAGATCTTGACTGGGGCTCACCTGGATATTCCCTTGCTCTAGTGAGCAAGTTGTCAGCAGCCCAGAGAATCACCATATCACCACATGTTCAGGAAAGTGGGAGAAAGAGACAAAGATACAGAGACAGACAGAGAAAGTCTTTCCTATTAAACTTACACAGCACTACTTTGTGTCATGAAAAAGCCCCCAGTCCTTGAGTACTGAGCCAGAACACACTCTGTGGTCCATTGGAAGTGGACCAGGTCCTGTACACTGCAGGAAGGAGGCAGTGGAAGGTCAGTTCACCTTTTGGCTCCCAATACATATACATTATCTCTTTTGATCCTCATAACAACCCTAAAAGGAAGATATTACAGACCTTATTATCTGAAAGGGGAAAAAAACAGGGATCAGAGAGGCTTCACCATGTATTCAAGGCGACAAAAGCTGTAAGTGGCAGGTACTGAATTCAGACTAGGGTCTTTCCAGGTCCAGTTCTCTTTTTCACTACCCTCCACAATAGGCTGATCTGAGAGTCACCCCCTATTTAACAAAGGACAGAAGAACAGAAACATACCTGGGAATTTGGACAGTGCTCTGCATCACCCACTAGTAAGTGTTAAAAGGGTAGATACACATCCCTTAGTCATTCAGTGAGCTATAGTGGAGCTGATGTGGGACTTTAGACAAGTCATTTCCCATGCTTAGCTCCGAAGTCTCCTCATCTGTAAAATGAGAAGGTTGGATTAGATCAGTGGCTCTCAACCTTCCTAATGCCACGACTCTTTAATACAGTTCCTCATGTTGTGGTGACCCCCAACCATAAGATTATTTTCGTTGCTACTTCATAACTGTAACTTTGCTACTGTTATGAATTGTAATGTAAATATCTGATATGCTGGATGTATTTTCATTGTTACAAATTGAATGTAACCTACAGGTTGAGAACTGCTGGATTAGATGATTTCTAGGTAAGGTCTCTCTCCTTTACCAGATCTTATGATACTATGTAGTTAAACTCTTTCAATGAATATCACTTGATGATATTCATGAGCCACATGACATCGGGATATGGTTTGAAGTGTCTTCTCTACCCCCAAAGGTGAGTATGTACTCTATCTTACATACCAAATGTGAGGGGAAATGAAACAGCATTTAATAAGTCTTTAATTTTCCCTTTCCATCCCCTGGATTGGTGCTTCAAAAAAAATGTTTTTGAAAGCTCTGTCATCCTGGGAAAATGTGTGAATTAAGTCAGTTTCTACCTTCAAGTTCTCCATTCCATATTGTTTCCTTCCCCTTCAAATTGTTCTCACTGGGGTATAAGTGACTGGTAATAGTTTAAAGTGTTACTCTTTCCAAGGCACTCACTTGAAAAACTTGGAGCAAGCTAGCTACTAAATAACCAATTCTTTGCCTGTGGTAACCCTAGGCTCCTAGCATTGTGCTAGGCACTGGAAAGTGGAGAGAATGTAAAGTAACTATAATATACTCCTTGCTTTCAAAAACTTTACAGTATTTTTAAGTGATAAGGCCCACACATTAGCAATATGCTAAGTGGTAAATGAGAAAATAAATTGTATTGGACACTAAGTATTATTTCAGTTGTTTTCAGTCCTGTCCAACTCTTTGTGATCTCATTTGGGGTTTTCATGAAAAAAATTCTGAAGTGGTTTGCCATTTCCTTCTCCAGTTCATTTTGTGGATAAGGAAATGGGGCAAATAAGGTAAAGTGGCTTGCCCAAGGTCACATGGCTAGGCAGTGCCTGCGGCTAGATTTGAACTCAGGAAGATAAGTTTTCCTGATTCCGGGCCTGGCAGCCTATCCCTGCACCACCTAGGTGCCCCCCTAAATATTTATTACAGGCACCTGGAAAGGGGAATGATGATTATGAACTGAATCATGCTTTAGGGAGAAGGTGAGAATAGACTCCAACCTTAAAGAATGACTACAACAGAACTGATGAAGAGTTCACGGGAGAGAATCCCAAGCTTGGGAAGAGCATGAGTAAAGGCACAGAGACAGCACAGAAAAACCCAGTATGGTTAGATTGGAAGGTTTGTGGTGGCAGGGAATAGGAGACAAGATCACATATAAAGTAGGACCAAGTGATTGTGGATCAACATGAAACTTTAGGCTATGAAGGATTACTGCTGGAATAAGATACTGTAGTTATTGTGACCTGATGAAGACCTGTTGACTGAGCTGTAGCTGTGGCTTTAGCTGTGGCTAGGGTAACTTTAGCTGTGGCTAGGGTAACCTCAGTATTGTCCTGTAAACCTTTGGACCTCTACCTGGTAAATTGGTATCACCAAAATGTACCTAGTTTACTTGACTTGGGAGGTGGAGTGAGGGATGAGGGTTCTCAGCCCAACAAGTTCAAACTGGAGCCACCTTCTGTATAACTAATCAATCAATTGATCAATCAAAAAACATTTCTTAATACCTATTATGTGACAGACACTGTGTTCTCTCACATCATATCAGGTAAGACAAGAGGAGAGCTGAGCCACAGTCTTCTATAGGAGTCAACTGTAGTGGTGTTTCATACAATATACCATGGGACTCCCTGGTTTTGTGGGGCTGGAGGCTGATCCAGACACAGCAGCTCACTGCATAGGAGGCCACCATCTGACTTCTTTATGGAGATATAGAAGGAACTGCCATGGTATCTGGCCTCAAATGGAGCCATTTTACCCTCCCCTCCTGTTAGTTTCCATATTATTCTTCTAGGCACTGAGCTTTCTGATACATAGCATCAGAGTTTATTCTCCTTTTTGCCATCAGACATGCTACATTTTCCCATGTCGAATGGTGGACGTACTTACTCTCCTTCACAATTTCAGAGGCACAGCCCTTACCTTTCCTGCTACTCAGCAGAGTGGAAATTAAAGCTGACAGAAGCAATTTTTCCATGGCAGACCAAGAAAAGGCAGTTGAAAGTGTGATACAATCCCATATTTAGATATCTGGGCATCCCTGTATCTTCAGCCCCTGAACTTAATCATTCAGAAGGGCAGGAATGAAAGCCTAACCAGAAACTTCTTTTATCTTCCTCTGGTTCTTTATTGGCACAGAAAGTTCCTTAAGTTGTGGGTGTTATAGTTGAGATGGTTAAAGATGAGCTTGAGACTGTTATCTTGAGAGCCTCAGGAGACCGCTCAATGGGATACTAGAATGAGGATTTCTAGGATACAAACCATATGTGTAGACCAGCAAATAACAGGAATATAAGTGAACTGCTCCAATACTCATCTCATGGATTTACAATCTCATAGGTGGGGGAAGGGCATTCTGTCCAAAGATGCCAATCTCACTTACCCATAGCACCTCACCCAGTCCTTCAAAAAACTCACCACAAGTTTTTGTGCTGGGGACTTGCCTCAAATTCTCTTAACATAATGAGGCTGCAAATGAAGCAAACAAGCTATTCACTAGTTATCTATCAACCAGTCATCTTTTTCCTGTCATACATTTATAACGCACCTTTCAAGACATAGCAATCCCAGGGTGCACAGTAGTGGGTATTTGAGGAAAACTCCAAGGGCTGTGCACACATGTACATGACTAGAATTCTTTCATGAAGAACTAGATAATTCTGGGAAGAAGGAAGAGGAGGAAGAGGAGGAGAGGTACAGAAAGACAAAGAGACAGAGAGGGGAGAGGGGAGGAGAGAGGGGAAATGAGAAAAGAAATTGGAGAGAAGGAAGAGAAAGAGTGGGAGAAAGGAGAGAGGGGAAGAAAGAAAGAGGGGGAGGGGGAAGAAAGAAAGAGGGGAAGGAGGAAGAGAGAAAAAGAATGAAAGAGGGGAAGAGGATAAAGAGAAACAAAGAGAGAGGTGGAAGAGAAAATGAATGCTCATTAATTGAAAAATTAAGGGAGAGGAATGTGGGGAGGGGGAGATAGAAAAGAAACATTGAGTTTGAGAGGATTCTCCATCTTGAGAGAGAAATATGTAAAGCAACTTGTTTCTTTCCAAGCACCTCTGTCCAGAGGGAATATGAGAACTGGTAACTGCATTGTTAATGTGGTATTGAGAATATTCTGTAGAATAAGATAGTTCCTTGTGGATGCTATTCCATTTCCCTGCCCGTGGCTACACAAAGTGCAAGGTACCAATTAACTGCCCCCTCCAGTATTCCAAGAAGGAAACAGTTCTTGCTCCCTGCAGTCAGACGAATCTCTGGCTGCTGTTATTTCACTATAGGAATTAGTTCCTATCTCCCATTGAGTGTTCCATTTGATCATCTTTCTTTTATGTTCTAATTCAACTTTCTTGATGTAGAGAAAGCTATTTTTAGCATGTTAATCTTGGCTATGTGGTCATTTGAGGAGCACAAGAGGTGAGAAGAGGTCTAGAACGAACATAGTATATTCAACAGCCAATTGGAAGGTTTCATATGGTTAACCAGTAGGAAACAATCACAGAATAACTATGCATGTTCAGAATTAGGAAACAGTCACCTTTAATATATGATCACAAAATTCTGGCAGGCTCCCATGGATATGCAGTAGGCAGAGTATAGTGCACATGTTCCTAAGTGCTGTGCCCTTACTGTCCAGTGCCCCCACTCACCCACCCCCAATCTCCTCTTTCCTTCCTTGAAATCCTTCACACAGCACTCCTAGCTTACTTCCTTGTTATTAACGTGTTACAAGTGACTCACACCTACCATGCGCAACTCACTCATTCCTTTTGAGTGATTCTCCACCTTGGTCCCCAGTCTTCTATGACTTATAGTCACATATCACCAAAAGAATAATAGCATTAAGGATTCTATTAAAGAAATTATTTTAAAAAAAAAGAATGATAGCATTAAAGATGCTGATTAAAGAAATTATTAAAGAAATAATTGCCTTTGATTCAGGGAGAAGCTTGAGGTCCTTAAAAACAAGTTTGTAATCCAATCTACTTTCTTCCCACTAATTTTAGGTTGAACCCATTTTCCATTTTTTTCTTCTTTTTTTAGTGTTATTAATTAATTTATTTTTAATTTTCAACATTCACTTCCATAAGATTTTGAGTTCCAAATTTTTTCCCATCTATCCCCTCCCCCTACCCCAAGATGACATGCACTCTGATTAACCCTTCCCCCAGTCTGCCCTCCCTTCTATCTCTCCCCTCTTCTCTCATTTCCTTCTCCTTCTGTTTTCCTGTAGGACAAGATAGATTTCTATACCCCATTGCCTGTATATCTTATTTCCCAGTTGCATGTAAAAACAATTTTTAACATTCGTTTTTAAAACTGAGTTCCACATTTTCTCCCTTCTTCCCTCCCCACCCACTCTCATTTAGAAGGCAAGCAATTTGATATAGGATATATATGTGTAGTTATGTGAGACACTTACATAGTAGTCATGTTGTAAAAGATGACTATATTTCCCTCCATCCTATCCCACTCCCCAATTATTCTATTCTCTCCTTTGATCCTGTCCCTCCTCAAAAGTATTTGCTTCTGACTCCCCTTCCCCCAAGGTGCCCTCCCTTCTATCATCCTCTCTTCTTCTTTCCCCCCCTACTTTCCTGTAGGGTAAGATAGATTTCCATACTCAAAGGAATGTGTATGTTATTCCCTCCTTAAGCCAGATCTGATGAGAATAAGGTTCACTCACTCCCTCTCACCCCACCCCTTCTCCTCCATTGTAAAAGCTTTTTTTGTCTCTTTGTGAGATACTTTACCCCCATTCTACTTGTGCCTTTCTCCTTCTCCCAGTACATTCCTCTCTCACTCCTTAATTTCATTTTTTGGATATCATTCTTTCATATTTAACTCACCCTGTGTCCACCTTGTGGACTACTCTAATATTGAGAAAGGTCTCATGAATTACAAATATCATCTTTCCATGTAGGAATGTAAACAGTTCAAATTTAGCAAGTCCCTTAAGATTTCTCTTTCCTGTTTACCTTTTCTTGAGTCTTGTATTTGAAAGTCAAATTTTCCATTCAACTCTGGTGTTTTCATCAAGAATGCTTGAAAGTCCTCTATTTCATTGAATTTCCATATTTTCCCCTGAAGGATTATACATAGTTTTGCTGGGTAGGTGATTCTTGGCTTTAATCTTAGCTCCTTTGACCTCTGTAATACAATACCCCAAGCCCTCTGATCCCTTAATGTAGAAGCTGCTAAATCTTGTGTTAT
>CM053581.1:110690909-110711404 GCA_028627135.1 Pseudochirops cupreus
AATTTTTTTAAAATTAATTTATTTTTAGTTTTCAACATTCATTTCCACAAGATTTTGAGTTACAATTTTTTCTCTCCCCATCTTTCCCCTGCCTCCCACCTCAAAATAGCAAGCCTACTGAATACCCCTTCCCCTGATCTATTCTCTCTTATATCCTTCCCCTTCACACACACATACACACACACACACACACACACACACACACACACACACACACACAGAGCTTTCTAGTAGGGCAAGATGGGTTTCTATACCCCAGTACCTATATATCCTATTTCCCAGTTGCATGTAAAAAGACATTTTTTTAAACATTTGTTTTTAAAACTTTGAGTTCCAGATTTTCTTCCCCTCTTCCCTCCTCACCCCCCCCCCCACTGGGAAAACAAGCAATTCAATTAGATTGTACATGTGTAGTTACTGAAATCATTTCCATAGTACTTATATTGTGGAAGACTATATTTCTCTCCATCCCACCCCACCCTCCATTTATTCCAATTTCTCCTTTGACCATATCCCTTCTCAAAAATGCTTGCTTCTAACTACCTTCCCCCCATTTACCATCTCTTCTATCATCCCCCCTCTTATCCCCTACCCCCTATTTTCCTGTAGGGTAAGACGCCCAATTGAGTGTGTATGTTATTCCCTCCTTAAGCCAAATTCAATGAGAATCAGGTTGTCCCATTCCCTTTCATCTTCCTGTTCTTCCCCTCCATTGTAACAGTTTTCTCTTGCCTCTTTTATATGGGATAATTTACCCTAATCTGTAACTCCCTTCCTTCTTCTCCCAATAAATTCCTCTCTCACCTCTTAATTTTATTTTTAGATATCATCCCTTTATATTCAACTCATCCTGTGCCCTCTGTCTATGTATACATGAACATACAAATGCTCACACTCATATATATATTTATATACATATATATCCTCCTATCCATACATATATATATATATGTATGTATACATACATATACATATATATTCCCTTCAGCTATCCTCATACTGAGAAAATGCTTATGAGTTACAATTATCATTTTTCCTTGTAGGAATGTAAATAGTTCAACTTTTATAAGTTCCTTATGATTTCATTTTCCTGTTTATTGTCTCATGCTTCTCTTGCTTTTTGTATTTGAAAATCAAATTTTCCGTTCAGCTCAGGTTTTTTTTTATCAAGAATGCTTGAAAGTCCTCTATTTCATTGAATGACCATATTTTTCCCTGTAGCTTTATACTCACTTTTGCTGGGCAGGTGATTCTTGGTTTTATTCCTAGCTCCTTTGACATCTGGAATATCATATTCCAAGCCTTTCAATCCCTTAATGTTGAAGCTGCTAGGTCTTGTGTTATCCTGATTGTGTTTCCACAATACTCAAATTGTTTCTGACTGCTTTCAGTGTTTTCTCCTTGACCTGGGAACTCTGGAATTTGGCTATAATATTCCTAGGAGTTTTCTTTTTGGGATCTTTTTCAAGAGGCATTCGGTGAATTCTTTCAATTTCTATTTTGCCCTCTGGTTCTAGAATATCAGGGCAATTTTGCTTGATAATTTCTTGAAAGATGGTGTCCAGGCTCTTTTTTTGATCATGGTTTTCAGGTAGGCCAATAATTTTTAAACTGTCTCTCCTGGATCTATTTTCCAGGTCAATGGATTTTCCAATGAGATATTTCACATTGCCTTCTATTTTTTCATTTATTTGGATCTGTTTTATACTATCTTGATTTCTCATAAAGTCATTAGCTTCCAATTGCTCCAATCTAATTCTGAAGGAGTTATTCTCTTTAGTGAGTTATTTAAATTCCTTTTCCATCTGGCAAATTTGACTTTTTTAAAGCATTCTTCTCCTCATTGGCTTTTTGGGCCTCTTTTGTCATTTGTGTTAGTCTATTATTTTCTTCAGTTTTTTGGGGGGGGGGCTCCTTTAGCAGGCTGATGACTTGCTTTTCATGATTTTCTTGAATCATTCTCATTTCTCTTACTAATTTTTCCTCCACTTCTCTTATTTGATTTTCAAATCCTTCTTGAGCCCCTTCATGGCCTGTAACCAATTCATATTATTCTTGGAGGCTTTTGATGCAGGAGTTCTGATTTTGATGTCTTCCTCCCACTCTATGCCTTGATCTTTTTTGTCCCCCAAAAAGGATTCTATTGTCTGTTTGTACTTCCATTGCTTGCTCATATTGGCATCCAATTACTTGACTTTTGAGCTCTTTGCCACGTTAGAACTCTGCTTCCAAAATGGAGAGAGCTTTGTCCCAAATCACTAGGGTTTTTGCAGCTGCCAGAGCTATTAGATGGGCACCCTCTCTACAGACCCCACATGCTCTGGCTCACTGGTCACACACCCCAGGACCACCACCCAAGACTGTGATCTGGATCCAAGCAGGTCAAAGCAAGAGTGATTACCCTCTGAATGGTTGTTTGGTCCCCCTACACTCTGCAGGCCAGGAGCTCTGGAAGCAGCTATGCAGCAGCGGCTGCAGCCACCATGCCTCTTCCACTTCTCACTCCAGGTGCAGCAGCTGGACCATGCTCCCCCTGTTTGAACAAAGTTCCACACTGACCTTTTACAATGTCTTTGGCATTTTTGGATTGAGAAGTCTGGGAACTGCTACAGCTGCTGGTGATCCACTTTCCCAAAGTCTGCTCCAGTTGCAACTAGTTGGGGCCACCCTGGACCTAAAACTGTGGGCTCACGTGGAGCTGAGCCAGGCTCCCAGATCAGTGTGATGGACCCTTCCTGCTGACCTGCCAGGCTTCCTTCAGCAGGAGATTTGTTTCTCTCTGTCACTTTGTGGGTTCTGTAGCTCTAAAGTTTGTTTAGAGTCATTTTTTACATGTATTGGAGGAGGTGGAAGCCAGAGCCACACAGAAGTCCTTTTTCTACTCTGCCATCTTGGCTCTGCCCCCCTGATAATTTCTTGAAAGATGATGTCTAGGTTCTTTTTTTGATCATTACTTTCAGGTAGTCTAATAAATTTTAGAATCTCCTGGATCTATTTTCCATGTCAGTTTGTTTTCCAATGAGATATTTCACATTGTCTTCTATTTTTTCATTCTTTTGGTTCTGCTTTTATAATTTCTTGATTTCTCATAGATTCATTAACTTCCATTTCCTCCATTCTAATTTTTAAGGAATTATTTTCCTTAAGCTTTTGGAGTGAGCTTTTGGAATTCCTTTCCCATTTGACCAATTCTACTTTTTGAGGCATTCTTCTCTTCATTAGCTTTTTGGACTTCTTTTGCCATTTGGGTTAGCCTATTTTTGAGGTATTATTTTCTTCAGTACTATTTTGGGTCTCCTTTAACAGGCTACTGACTTGTTTTTCATGATTTTCTTGAATCACTCTCATTTCTCTCCTCAGTTTTTCCTTTACTTCCCTTTCTTTACTTCAAAATCCTTTTTTTATCTCTTCCATGACCTGCAACCAATTCATATTCTTCTTGGAGGCTTTTGATGTAGGAATTTTGACTTTGTTGTCTTTTTCTGGTTGTATGTTTTGATCTTCTTTGTCACCAAAGTAAGATTCTATAGTCTGAGTTTTTTTATGCTATTTGCTCATTTTCCTAGACAATTATTTGACTTTTAAGTCTTTGTTAAGGTAAGACTCTGCTTCCAGTATAGAGGGTGTACTCTCCCAAGGTGCAGCTGTTTTCAGAGATACTTCTAGGGATCTGTAAATTTTCAATTCTTCCAAGGTGGTATGATCCAAGGAGAAGTGTTTTCTCCTTTCCTGGCTTGTGCTCTGGTCTGTGAGTGACCACAAGGACTGTTTTGTACCTTTGAACTGTGAGGAGCATTCCATGTCCATTGCCGTCACAAGCTCCGCCATGCCAGCACTCTCCTCACCCCAGAACCATCACCCAGGACTGCAACCCAGATCCAAGCAGGGCAAAGCAAGAGAATCCTGTCTCAGCACCAGAAAAGAGATCCCTGAAATCCCCCTGTGATCAGCTGCTGTCCACCGTCTGTGGATGAAGAGCTCCAGAAGCAGTCACTGCTACCACCCCCACCCCCTCCACCCTGGGGCTGGGACCAGACTGTGTTTTTTACCCAGGTCCAGACAGACCTTTCCTACTGACTGTCTAAATTGTCTTTGGCATTTGTGCATTAAGAAGTTTGGAAACCACCACAGCTGCCAATGATTCAGTGCCCTGAGACCTGCTCCAGATTTGCTAGGGGGCACAATCTTTGCTAGCCCAGACAGAGTTGGTCAGCACTCCTCTCACAGCCTGGTGCAATAGACCTTTCCTGTTGACCTTCCAAGCAAATCCCTGCTTTTACTCTACCATCTTGGCTCTGCCCTCATTTTCCATTTTTAATATCTGTATACAGATAACATATAGATCTCATCTATCAGCAGATATGCACCAATATATTTTTATTCAATTATATAATACATTATACATCAGCAATGTGTCTGCTGATATATATTTATACAATATATTGTATATATACATATATATATATATATCAGCATATATCTGCTGATATATGAGGTACATGTGTTGTCTATACAGTCATATATTACAGTGTTGATAATACTCATTCTTGTCCACTTTTTTTCCCCTGTGTTGATAGACCAAATTCAGTTACATACATACATACATACATACATACATATATATGTATATGTATATGTATATACTGAGAAACAGATCATGATGGAGGTGACACTATTTTGAGGATGTTGAGTAATCAATTCTTAGAATAACTTAAGGGATAACTTTATGGGTTGTCCCATTGACTACACAACATGATCTGGATAACACATTCTTTAGCACTTGTTTCTTCCCATAAGAATAGCTAGACCAAACTCTTAAGTGATTGTGGTTCCCATTAAGAAGAAGCTAAGTGTTCAGGGGCTTGATGCAGTTGAGTTATCCTCATGAACATCTGGATGATCTCATCATCCATGACAATGGGAATTGCTTTTAGTGAACATCCATCTCCCTCTTCCATGCCTCAATGGATAATAACAGAGGGTTGTTTAACAAAGTTATCTATCCTGTCTCATCTTTTTAGGACTCTGATATGTGTCTAACATATGCTTGGGATACACCTTGTGGAAGATTATCTGTCCTTTTGCTCCATTGAATAAGATGATCTTTTATGGTGTAGAAACCATAAGGAAAGTGAGATCTTGTTTTTCTGCTCCTGAAAGGCAATTACATAAAATCATCATAAAATATTTATTTTTACTTTAAGACTTGGACAATTTTAAATTTGATGATGCAAGGATGGAGAATGATGTGAACAAAGACTGGTGAGTGAACAAGTGAACAAGAAGGGCCCCCATACATGCAGCTGTGGCCATAAGCAGAAATCATTAACGAATTCACAGACCAACATTAAAATGAAGGAAAATAAAGAAGAGTCCAAATGTGCCATTTGAAAATTCCACATTGAATCCAGCTTTCTTATTGTGGGAAGTGAGAGATAAGGTGGGGAAAAAAGTAAATCAGGATGGTTATAGATACTGTGGTTTAGAGGAAAGTGTTAGACTTGAAGTAAAGAAGACCTAAATTAAAATCCTTTCTTGGATACTTATTAGCTGTGTGACTGGCCAAATTGCTTAACCTCTCTAGGCCTCACTTTCTTCCTCTGTAAAATGAAGGGAGAAAATAGACTTCTTTACCTCTATGGTACCTCCAGTGATAAGTGATGTGTAAGTTTTATACAAGCCAGATTTGGGAGGGAAATGGGGCCTCTTCTCTTCAGATCAATAAAGTTATAGAAGCCAGAGGCACCCTCTTTTGAAGGTTCAAGGTATTTGGGGGTCCACATCCATTCCAAACTATAGCTTATAGGTCTCTACCAGTGTTTTCATTTTTGCAAATCAATCAGAGGACCAAATTAATTCAAAGCAAAAGCATTTACCAAAATAGTATAGTTAAAAAAAACAGATAATCTCCCCCCACAACCCATGATATACTTTCCCACAAATCCAGGCATCAGTGGGCAGAGAAATCACATGTGAAGGGCACACTCACAGGGAATGTACATATACTATATTCTCTCTCTATACACTTGTTCTAGATACTATCAGTATTATCCCTGTTTTACAGATCAGAATACTGAGGGTCAGAGAATTTAAACAATATGTGAACAATGTGTACAGATGATGTGATAACTCATGTCTTTTATGCCACAAGTTCATTAACTCTTCCAGTAGTATCATCTTGCTGTTCTCCCTGGGTTTTCTTTCCTCTAGGGGCTACTATTTAATGTATCCTCCACCCGGATGTTACTGCTCCCTATCTCTCTATCCTGTTCTGTTCTCGATGTTGCCACCTAATGAGCTTCAGCTTCTGCTAAGCTTCTGGTCTTTTAGAAAAGATAGCAAGCTGTTTGCAACTCAGTCATCAAACTAGGGGGAAAATGGCTTTTTTCTCTACAAGGGGAATCTGTCAGTTTCTATAATCTTAGCCTTCAACTGCAAAGCTCTTTCAGAAAACTGAGCAGCTAGTCAGCTAATCAAAGCCCTCAGGCATTTAATCTGTCTTTTGAGCTCCCTGTCAGGGACTGAACCAGAGTCTGTTCTCCCATAAGTGTCTCCCAGACACCTGACTTAGGGTTAGAAATTCCTTGTAATTTCTGTTTAACCACTTATGGGAACTCTATGCCTTCAAAACCACTCTTTGGGAAGGGGACAGGAATCTACCAAAGAAACTCTACTTGGAAGAGTTGTATAGGTCTAGGGCACCATGGTTTTCTTCAACCCCAAAGATTTTCTGGTTCTCTCCTGCAAATGAATTCGTATAGAAATATGTATAGAAAAGCAAGCAAGCAAGCATATGTATAGAAAATCAAGGTAGGTAAGTTTTCTCTTCAACAATCCATTGAGGTAGATGGTATAGTTGTCCTCATCATTTCACAGATCAGGATGCTGAGGGTCAAAGAATTTAAACAACTTGGCTGAGGTCACACAGCTAATAAGTGACCCATATCCTTCTCTTCTGACTCTGAGCCAAGAACTCTTTCCAGTACATCACATTGAACATACAAAGAATTGGTTCTAGTCCAAAGCCTAAATGAGGTGCCATTAGCAAATACAATGAGAAAGGGGTGTCATTCATTCTAATTCTCGGTGGGGGAGGAGTGTAGCTGGAAGGAATGTAGGAAGAAAAGTTTCCATAGTCCTGTTGGCACTGTAGCCATGCTCCCTCATACTGGAAATCTCAAAGCTTCGTTTCTGAGGCATCTCTTTTTCAGATCTATACATTTTTCCAATTTATCTTAGTGCACAATAGTATAATAAAATAGGCTAACACAAAAGTTCTAGTGAGATATTTCACTCAAATTCAGTTACCTGGATCTATATATATTCCAAATGATATTATACAGTTCTCTTTCTGTGACCCAAGAAAGGGTTAAGTACAAGTCCTATTCCAAGTGCAGCTTTGAAACCTGCCTCCCTTTGATCAGTGAAGTGATCCTTTTTCTCTTAGATATATCTAGGGGGAGAAGTTTCCCCTTCTTCTTCTTTTCTGTCTGTTCCCCTACCTCCAGAACTTGGCCCAAGTATAAGGAAATAGAGAGAGAGAGAGAGAGAGAGAGAGAGAGAGAGAGAGAGAGAGAGAGTTGTTTTTTGCAAACAACCTTTCTTTAAGAGATCATCAATCTTTCCAACTCAGGTACAGTTTTTTTTTCTTTTCTGGCTGGCTGTATTTTAAATCATACAAGGTGGCAGACTCAGATCTTTACACAGACATGGAGTAGACAGAAAGACAGAAAACACAGGTAGTGGTAACTTTTCTTGGTCTTCCAGATTTTACAGAGCTTAGTCCAGTGGGATGGGAGTTGGGACTGAATGTCAGTAAAGCCTAAAGAAATCCCCGCTATAGCCACATTCATCTTGGTGGCATCCCACTGAAGGATGAAGAATTGAGTTCATAAAGAACTCCCCATGAAATTCCCAAGCAGAGCATCCTCTGTCTAGAGAGAATTTGCTGGCCACAAGAACCCAAGAGATCCAGTCAAGCCTTCCTAGGTCCTTGAAGGACTCCTAGCTAAGAGAAGGGAAAAGATAGGCTTGCCTTTGGATTAAAGGGGGTCCAAATCAGAGACTCTGCTCCACATGGAGGGGGAGGTCAGAGTCGGAGTCTTTGCCCACCTAGGGATGCCAAAAACTGTTGTGGCTTCAACTCTGCCCACACAGGAACACCAAAAACTGTTGCAGTTTCATGATGTGTTATGATGGAACTGTCTGAAAGAATTCAGAGTCAGACCACCTCTAATCTAAGTATAGGCATTTATTGAGAATGACACTTTCTCATGAAGTAGACTAAGTTCCAAGAGGAACCAGCAACTTCAGAGAAAGCAAGATGGATTTTTGTAGGGTAAAGATGACAGAAATGATGAATATTAAAAAAGCAGGAGGGGTTTGTCAAGGGATTAGGTAATAAGGGAGAGGTCTCTTCTATGGTTTGGTGGTTAAACATTCTGGTCATCCTGCCCTCCAATTAGGTAGCTATTGTGGTTCTATCTGGTCAAGATGGATAGTTAGATATTGTGGCCCTTTCTTGGATTAAATGGATGATGTGATTGTGTTTGAGTATAGAACACACCTGTTCAAATCTGTGAATTGGATCTGAGAACAGTGGTTAGCTAGGGTCAGTGGCTATATTGAGTCTGGGGGTTCAAAAACATTTTCAGAAAAGATCTAAGAGCAGTGGCAGAAGTCCTTACTCAGAGACCTCTTGGGAAAGTTCTATCACCATGATGTCCTAAAGGACAATCTCCCAGCCCAAACTATGTTGGAGGATGAATCAGTCATCTCAAATATCTACCGAAGACTGTTCTACCTTCTGCTTCTTCATTATTCCATTCTAAGGGGAGGGACTAGAAGAAGGGTGAATGGATAAAGCTTGATATTGGAGGAGAAGGACATGGAGGAATGAGAAGACAGAAGAGTGGATTGTTGTTTGGATGTTTCTGTATTGAAAAGTTAGAGGCCAGAGATTAAGAGCTAGAGCAGCTAGGTGGTGCAGTACATAGAACCTAGAGTCTGAAAGACTTGTTTTGCTGAGTTCACATCCAGCCTCAGGCCCTTACTAGCTGTGTTACCCTGGACAAGTCACTTTATCTTATTTGCCTCAGTTTCTTCAACTGTCAAGTGAGCTGAAGAAGGAAATTTCAAAGCACTCCAGTGTTTTTGCCAAGAAAACCCCAGATGGGGTCACGAAGAGTCAGACACTACTGAAAAATGATTAAACTGAACATTCGGAATTAAGGGCCTTTGGTGCCTTGATGTAAAGGAAAAACTTCCTAATGATTCAGAGTAGAAATGGTATGCCTCAGGAAAATAGTGAGTTCTGCCTCATTACAGACCTTCAAGCAAAGGCTGAATAACCATTTGTGAGGAAGCTATAGAAGGTGCTCTTTTTCAGAGACTGGCTGGATAAGAAAGTCTCTGAGGTTCCTTCCAACTCTGACATTCTATGATTCCATAGTAAACATTTTTTTTCAGACTGGTTAAAATTCTGGGGTTGGAAAATATGGTGCTAAAGGCATATGAAAAGTATTACAGTCCCATAGATTCATGAACACGGGTGACTGGTTTAGCTGACATCTGTTTGGGCAGAAGTGATGATTTCATTGAAACCAAAGCTACGGTTCCATTTTCAGGGCACAATAAAATCCCTGGTGCAGCAGGCCTGAAGCAGAGTTGGAAACTGAGCATTGCCCATTGAGAGCTGTGTAGGCAATTTTAATCTTGTCACATCTTAGGTCACCATCCATATTTTGAAGGAGCCTGGAATCACCAACTGTTCCAAGTTACAGAGTCTACCTACTGATCAGTGTTGGCCTCTCTCTCCCTCAGCTCCAGCTGCTCCTGCAACATTTGGTTTCTGCTCCAACTTCATCCTTAAGTGTATTTGGTGGATTTCTTCTTACAATATGTATGATCCACATCAATTTTTTATTCCTCCCATCACTGTGCTTCTTAGGCTACATTTGAAACTGCTCCCCCTCTTTCCCAGTTTTGAACTCTGATTTTCATTAAGGTGGCCTAACGTAGGGCAGAAAAGGGGCATCTTTTGTGTGACTTTCATCCAGTGACTCTCACTCAAAAACCCAGAATGACTCCCTATTACATATTGCATCAAGTCACATCAGCTAGCATTTGTTAGCATTTTACTATATGCCAGGAATTGGGCTAAGTGCTAGGAATTCAAATGCAAGCAAAAAAAAAAAAAGAAGACATCTCTTAAACCCTCAAGGAGCTTGCATTTTAATGGCTGAAGACAACAAATAAAAGGAAGCTAAAGATCAGGAGGTCCTTTTTTCAAACACACACATACAGCCAAAGTCAGAGCTGCAGGTTTCTAGTTTATATACTCTGTGAAATAGAAGTAACCCTTGCAGCACCCCATGCATAAGCCATCTGGGTAGTGAGGATGGAGAGAGCACTAGCCTGGAGTCAGGAAGACCCGTTTGATTCCAGCCTCAGACACTTCACCCTGTTTGCCTCAGTTTCCTCATCTGTAAAATGACCTGGAGAAGGAAGTGACAAATCACTCCCATGTCTCTGCCAAGAAAACCCCAAATGGGGTCACAAAGGGTTGGACATGACTGAAATGACCAAACAACAGCCCATGTACACTATGGTCCAAGTAATGACGTGCATGAAGAGGAACAATTTTTTTTAAGTCAGGTTTATAAACTAACATTGGCAGCAAAGAATAGGGAAATAGAAAATGTACAGAGGAAGGTTTAGATGCTTATAAATAAACCAAGAGAAGGAAGGAGAAAGGAGAAAGTGAGACAGGGAGAGAACACCATACCTGCCACTTGAATTCAATGGTTGGGAAACATTCATGGAACTTGGAGCTCACCTGCCAATCCAAACACTGCCCAGTTTCCTCTAGTGAGTGAAGCCTCTGGTCAAGCTTCACTGCCCCTCTGGAGTTATACTCTCTGGGTAACTTCTCTCCTATGTCTTCTGCTCTGCTGCCCTGACCCCCACCCCCATCCAAAGCTCTAGGAGCTATAAACTCTCCTATCACTGGGTCTCAAGGCTCATAGGATATTTCATCCATCTTCTCCCAAGATAAGAAAAGAGGAGGGAGGAAAGAATGCATTTTCCATGGAACTCTGCAATTAGTCTTTAAGCACTTCTTAATGAAACCTTCAAACTCGCTTTTTTGTCCTGTAGGTAGAAGGGGACACATTTATCTATCTATCTGTCTATTTATCTATCTATCTATATCTATATCTATGTTTCCTATATGTTACTTATAAGTATATATGTTGTATCTCCACTTGAGGACAAATGGTATTTTTTTTTGGTTTTGTGTTCTCAGTGCATAGCATAGTATCTGATAAATCATAGGCACTTAATAAATGCTAACTGAGTTAGAATATGTCTCCACATATAGCCTAATTGAAGAGCTAAGACCAAAAGAATAATCAAAAGCAATTATTTAGGGTACAGTACTTTGAGCCTGGCATCCCTACCACAGGTTCCTGGATTATGATAGAGGAAGTCAGCTTGTGGGGAGAAAGAAAGGAGTCTCCTTATAATGTTACAAATATATACCTGAAGCTCAGAATCATATAGTCGGCCATCACAGTTTACCATTGCCAAAACAAAACATATCCATTATACTTCTTTTCTTCCACCTCATCTAAGGCTCCACCCATACTGAGAGTGAGGAATTGTAGGTAACACTGAATTTACAAACCTGGATGATTGGAAGGATGGTGGACAGAAATATAGAAGTTCAGGAACAAGGTTGGGTTTTCAGACAAAGATAGTGTTTTCTGTGTTTTGGACAGTTTTTGGTGTGCTTGAGATGCCTCTAAGATAACCATTTGAAAATGTTCAAGAGTAAGTTGGTGATACGGAACTGAAGTTTCAGAGAAAAGGTTGGGTTGGAAATGTAGACTTGGAAGTCATCAGCAGAAAAATGTTAATGAAGTCACCGGAAGCTGATAAGGTCAACAAGAGAGAGCCTTGGAATGAGCCCACAATTAGGTGGTATAACATGGATGATGATCCAATAAAGAGGGATTAGAGGGAGCCATCACACAGGCAAAAATGGAACCAAAAGAGAGCAGGGTCACACAAGGAGAGTATCTAGAAGAAGATGGTCAATAGTGTTAAGCTTATATTCTTTACCTAGTTGTTGTAGGGGAAGCACTTGGTAAATTTTATGTTGAAATCATTTATAAAAATGTTAAGTGGCACAGTAGTAAAGGTCAGGTCCTTCCACTAGAGACATTTCTCCAGGTAAACGTTTATCTATTAATCATTACTCATCGAATTCAGTCTCTCAGCAAACATGTTTTGAGCACCTAGAATGTACAAATAATTGTACTGGGGACTGGAAACACACATTAAAAAAATAGATCTAGCCCCTTCCCTCAAGAATTATAGTCAAACTGGAAGAATACTGAGTGATCTCAAATAAGTGTGATACAAGGTAATACATGATAGGGGCAAAGAAGAGATGAAGACAAATTTTCTCCTCCAAGAAAGTTTTCTCAAAAAGAAAATAAGAAGGTAGATGAATGCATATAATAATAATGGGAATTTGAAGATCTTCCCTGCTGCTTTGAAGATATACCCAGCCCCCTAATAGGCTGAATTTAATCATGTGGATCCTATGATGGGAGAAGTTTGCTAAAGGGTGGAGCAGAGCCCAAGGAAGCTGGGAGTCAGAGCACATAAACAGCAGGAGACAGAGTATGCACCCCAGGGAGACAGGCTTGTTAGTAAATGCTGGTTTGTGGGAAGGCTAGAGGATGTTGTGGCTCTCTGTGCTATTATGGTTTATTAACTTCTTTGCTACTCTGATAGAAGTAGCTTACTGGTTTGGGGATTTGGTTTTCTGGTGTCCAAATAAATGTTTTTGCTTCTGTCTTCTATATAAAGAGTCTGTTATATTTTGCAATTAAGCACTATGCCAGCATATTTACAGTGACCATCAGCTCTGTGAATATTGTGTTGGTGCTACAATGATCAGAAGAAACTTCATGGAGGAGGTGGCATCCTATCCAAAACATGTTGGAAGACAAGGAATTCAAAAGGTAGAGATGAAGGAAGAATATATTCCAAGCATGGGGAATATCCAATAGATCTATAGATAGATAGATGATAGAGATAGACATAGACATGCATGTGTGTGTGTGTGTGTGTGTGTGTGTGTGTGTGTGTGTGTGTGTACTGGAAAAGGAAATGGCAAACCATTCTATTGTCTTTGCCAAGAAAACTCCATGGATAGTACTGGTGTGATATGGTTCACAGGGTCACAAAGAGTTGGACAGGACTGAACAACTGAACAACAACAATATATGTATATGTAGTAGAGTCTCATCTTATATGGAGGTTAGGTAAAACAAGGGGATTTGTGTATAAGACAAAAACTGTAAATACCTAGTTAAAATTGTACTTGAAAGTTGCTTAAATTTGCTGGTCCTTGCTATCAGAGTCTGTCGTTTGGCAAGTGGTAGCCAACAGTACATGTACATTTGAGGATGATATCTTTTGGTCATAAGCTTAATTCTTTTTGGGTCTTCATTAATGTCTTTACCGCTTAAAATTAGCTAGAAATGCCATTACTTTCTTATTTCTGTAACACACACTACCCTAACCCCCATCACCAAAAGATCAGGTTTGTTACATTTCACCCCTCCCCCAGGGATCTGTTACCCTTAAAGAGAATTGGGAATGGGGGGCAGGGTTCTCTAGGATCTCTGAAAATGACTTCAGCCCTCCCTACACCCCAGCTCCATTTAACCACTAACAGTAACATTAGATTTTACACAGAGGTATTTGCTTCAAAAGTCTAATTACAAATATACGAATATACCCCACTATGCAAAAGGCATAATCTGCCCTACATACATACCTTTTCATCACCTCAGTCTCTGGAGATAAGAAGGGGATCAGGTTCATAGCTTAACTCAGTTCCTCTAGAGCAAAGGTATAAAACTTCTGATCACTGGGATGCAACCAACAAAACTCTGAGTAAGTCTGAACCAGAATAAAAT
Organism: Pseudochirops cupreus; assembly: GCA_028627135.1. Lineage (NCBI taxonomy): Eukaryota > Metazoa > Chordata > Mammalia > Diprotodontia > Pseudocheiridae > Pseudochirops > Pseudochirops cupreus. The sequence continues at coordinate 110,704,907 of CM053581.1, forward strand.
ATAATTGGGAATTATTTAACAATAAATAAAAAAATATAATAAAACAGAGAAAATGTAAATTTGTGGTTTTCTATGTCAATATGCAGCCTATAGGTAACCTTTCTATTTGATTCAGATACCACCGGTACAGAGCACAGGCCCAGTAGCAAGTCCCAAACCCCGTCTTTTCCCCTGCCTCAGGCTCAAGTCCCAGGCACCCTGGCTCCTCAGTACTTCTACAAATAGCTGACTGGCTTCACGACCCCACCTACAATCCCAGCTCCAAGATCATCACCATGGCTTGAATTCCCACATCCAGTAGGGATTGCTACCAGCACCTGAAGTTGAGGACAAAAGACAAAACAGAAATAAACACTCACAGACCCATTTCTAGGAACCAGGGTAAAAGAGTGGGAGCAGAGGAAAGAAGTTTTTGCCTTCTCAATCAGTTCAACTCATGGCCTTAGAGCTACTGGGATCTTCAGCCTCTGGATGAACACAAGAAAGAGCACCAGCCACCAAGCACAGCAGATAAAGAGAGACAGGATTAGTGTTGCCAGTTTTAAAGATACAGCCTATTTTGGTTTCATAGCCAATCAGAGAAGGTTACTCCAGTCAACTCTGTAGAGGGCAAAGAGTTCTCCCATCTTAGGAGATCACAGTCATGCTTGTATAGAGCCTAACTTAATGGACAAATTCCTACCCCACATCCAAAATGCCACATTGGGAAGATGAAGCTCTGAGTGCAATACAGTGATAACATATGATTCCAGAAAGTGAAGAGAGAGGTGACAAACCAAATATCAGAATAAGACACACATTTTTGGGTCAGGGACAATGTGGGAATTAATTTTCCTTGACTATATACATTTGTTTTTAGGATTTTTTATTTTCTTTGTGGGGGTGGGGGGTGTGAACGGGAGGAAAAGGCTAGAAATGGAAGGAAATAAACATTTATATACTACCTATTACATTCTAGGAACTGTGCTAAGTACTTTATAAATATTACATATATATATGTATATATCTGTACATACATATATATACATATACATAATATACATATAAATATATATAATATATACATATGGATACATATAAATATATATTTATATATAACAATCAATATTGATTATATAATTGATGTTATAATTAATTATATAATGATTATATAAATTACATATAAATATATATGTACTAAATATAATATAAATATTTCCCCCTCATAACAACCCTGAGAAGTAGGTTATTATCTCCACTTTACAGTTGAGGAAACTCAGGTAAACAAAAATTAAGTGGCCTCCCCAGAGTCACCCAGCTAGTAAGTGTCTGAGGCTGAAGTTTAACCCAAGTACTCCTGATTCTAGCTCTGGTGCTCTATCCACTGTGTCACCTAGCTTCCTGAAAAATAAATGTTAACTAGAAAAATAAAATAAAATTTATTTTTAAAAGAGTTGAGCAAGGACTTAAACTGTCTTTTCAACCCAGGTAGGTCTCTCTTTTATTTCTGTTCCTAACTGGAAGAAGCAGTAGGCCAGATCTGTCTTAGTGAGGAGGATCTGGTTTTCCAGAGCTGAGGCTGGACATTTTGCTTCTCCACTCCCACCTTTCAATCACAAAGCTTCTAGCCAAGACTGGAGGAACTGGAGACATCTATACTTCCCACAGGAAACCTCATAGAGTCACTCTTCAAACATGAGGCAGAGTACAAGCAGATTCAGAGATCACAATTTTGGGAAAAAGTGGTTAAGAAAAAGTAAGAGGTTAATGAACCAGAAGCCTGTACAGCTCCTACAATTTGGATGAAAGAGCTGGGTTCCAATGCCATCCAATCCAATAAACACTTGCTAAGGACCTACTATGTGCCAGGCACTGTACTAAGCACTGGGGGTACAATTAATAAAAAGAGAGACAGTCCCTGACTTCAATGAGTTTACAATCTAAAAGGAGGAGACAACACATATAAAGAGGTGGAGAAGTAAAATGAGAGGAAAACAGGGAATTTCCAGTGTGGGATTACCACATTTGATAGGGTTGAAACTAAGATGGGCAGCAGATGAAAAGTAGAATGAGTTGGGTCTGGTTTCTGCCCTCAATAAAGGAAGGCATTGGGAGGAGTTTGATATTTAGCTCTCTGGTCTTCCAGTCAGAGGGGAGAGGAGACTGAGGCAGGTGGTATCAATCTGGGTTTGAGTAAGCAGAATAGTGGTGAGATTAGAAGTGATGAGATCATGCCATGAGGGTCGTCTTATTCCACAAAGTAGAAACCAGGCAGAGTAATAGATGCAAATGAGGGTGCCAGGATGGAAACCCCTAGAGCTGATTTGCTCAGTTCCTCTCAGCTCTGCCACAGGTTCCAACTGGAGGAAGAAGTTGGGGAGAAGAGTGGGGCCCATTGTGATGACAGGTCAGGGGAGCTGTCACTCTAGGTGAGTGTTATACTTGAATGAATCTACATTGAATGTGTGTATGAGGAGGTAGGGCTGTAGAAGTGAGAGACATTAGGTCATGTTCAAGGGAACAGCTAGCAGTCCAGTCTGGTTGGAATCTAGAGTGTGGAAAGGTGATGCAAGCCCAAGTAAGGTGAGATTTTTGTTGTTTCTTTTTTGGAGTTCAGTTTCCCAGGCTCAAATGAAATTGTAAACATCTGAAGGACTGATCTTTTTTTAACCCTGGTAATTCACAGCTACACTGAGTCATGTAGGTTTTGTGCCATCTGGCCCTCAGCCAATGACGGGTGAAGTCTTTGTTATATATTCTAAGAGGTTGACATTTTGCTTTGGGGGCTCACTCATGAGAAGGACCTTTTGTTTCCCTGGATGGGACTCTGAGTAGCCATTTGTTAAGAGCCCCCCAATTACTCAGATGTTGGTGCTCTCCTGGTCTGGTGGTGTATGTAGGTGGTTGTATTACTTTGTTCAAATAAGTGGAGCCCTGTCTGTTGGATATCTGTGCTAATTTCTCTATGTTTCTCTGCTTGTATTTTCTCCACATTCAGGGTGCTGACCTTTCCCCTGAACTAGTTAATGACTTATATATGTTTAATTGAAGTAAGATCATTGAACCTTTTGAAATTGTCATTCCTTTAGAAAAGCAGCTCAAAGAACCTGTGCTAGAAGGCCATCCTGTGTATGCTAGGGTGCTTGCTAATATAGATGAGTAAATGACATAAAGCAGAAAATGAAGGTTAGATTCAGATTGTGGAGGCTTAAATGCCAGTCTAAGGAATCTAAATTTTATGTGTAGACTTAGGAGTTTTGAAGGTGCATGAGCAGGGGAGTCACATGACCGGACCTTTGAATCAGAAAGATTATTTTGCCATCTATGTGATGGATGGATTGTAAAGGGAAGAAACTGGAGGTGAGGAGGCCATTTAAGAAGCTATTACAATAGGGGCAGCTAAATGGCACAGTGAATAGAGCACTGACCTTGGAGTCAGGAGTACCTGAGTTCAAATCTGGCCTCAGATACTTAACACTTACTAGCCATGTAACCTTGAGCAAGTCACTTAACCACAATTGTCCCCTGCAAAATATAAAAATTTAAAAAAAATTTAAAAAGCTATTACAATAGCCCAAGTGTTAATGAAAGGTGATGTGTCTGATCTTGGGTGGTGGTAGCAGAAAGATAATTTCAAGATGTTCTAGAGATAGAACTTGTCAATTTGCATAGGACTTGTCAACTAATTACACATGTGGGTTGAAGGAGAAAGAACAAAAACTGATGTTTTCAACCCGAGTGACTAGGGAACTGGTGGTACCATCAGGAAAAAAAAACTGGGGGGCAGTTAGAAGGAAATATGGATTTGAGAAAAAGATGATGCAATTTGTTTTAGACATGTTGCATTTGAACTTCCTGCAAGATATCTAGACAGAAACATCCATCAACTCAGTTAGAGATACAAGAAGGGAGTTCAGGAGAAATTGGGACCAAACAGACAGATGTGAGAATCATTTGCAAAGAAATGATCATTTGAACCTTCGGAACAGATGAAGTCAACAGTGGATAAAGGGTAGGGAGAGAACCAAAGAAGGCTAAGGACAGAGCAGTAGAGGAAACTAACCCTTAGGGAGGATGAGCAGAATAGACGACTTGCAAATGAGACTGAGAAGAAATGGTCAGGAATAATCTCCCAAGGAGGAGCAGCAGGGGGCAACACTGTCATGGACACCAAAGGAGGAGAATAGCCAAAAGGTCAGGGAAGTCAATGAGTTCCCCGTGCATCCAAATCTGTCCCTTTGGATAGCTCCCCTCTGTCTTTTCAGAAATATCTGTATTTCTATCATAAGAATTTCATTCTTGAAACTATCACATCTCCTTCTGGGTTGACTTTCTCTACAAAAGTATAAAGCATGGGTTTATGCTTTCTTTGAACTCTGAAATCTTTCCTCCCAAAGTCTATTGAATAACTTAGTGCCCACAAATTCTAATCTGAAGTGCTCACTTCTTCCCAGGGTTTCCATCATTTCTACTTTAACTATTAATTCTCCACTATTGCTCAGAATCAAGTCCAGCCTAGAAGCTGTTGGTTCAAGTCCCAGCTCTAATATACTGGCTGGACAAATTGCTTAGCACTTCAACACCATCAGACAACTTTCTAAGATTAAAAATTGTGGAGGAAGTGCTAATTGGCATTGAAAGAGGGAGTTTCCTTATTGAAGATGCCTATACCAATAAAAATATATATATATATATATATATATATATATATATATATGTATGTATGTATATATATATGTATGTATGTATGTATGTACATATATGAAAGGCAGAAGAGAGAAAAGAATACATACATGCCAAACATGGTAGGGAGGTGGAAAGATTGTATAGATTATGGAGTTTGAAAATGGAATGTAGAGCTGTAGAAATAATTAGAGGTCTAATCTGGCAAGAACATAAAGGACTATGGGAGGGGGTGGGTTAAATAAATCTGGAAGAGTATGCTAGAGGCAAATTGTGAAAAGCCTTAAATGCTAGGAGGAGGAATCTGGATTTTATTCTAGAAGCAATAGAGAGCCATTGAAAGATTTGGGGGGGTTTGTTTCTTTGAAGGGGGAGAGGATGGGGAGAGGTTAGTGATGTGGTCTGATCTGTGGATCAGATTATTTTGATAGCCATTGGGAGGGAGGATAGGAAAACATTACAGACCTATTATATCAATAGACAAATGGCCAAAGGATACAAACAATTTTGTTCTTTTCAAAAGAATCCGAGTTGTTTTTTTCAGTCATATTCATGCCTTTGGGTTTTAATGATAAAGATACTAGAGTGGTTTGCCATTTCTTTCTCTAGCTCATTTTATGGATGAGGAAACTGAGAAAAACAGGGTTAAATGACTTGCCCAGGGTCACAGAGCTAGTAAGTATCTGAAGCCAGATTTGAACTCACAAAGTTGAATTTTCCTGACTACAAGCCTGGAGCTCTATCCACCCTGCCATCTAGCTGCTCCCTTTCAGAAGAAAAAATATAAATTATTAACAAACACCTGAGAAAGCACTCAAAATCAATAGTAATCATGGAAATGAGAAAATTAAAACAAGCCTGAGGTATTGGCTCATATTCACCCAGATGGTAACAGATGGAAAACTCTATTGCAGGGGCTGTGAGTAGACAGGTATTGCAATTTACTGCTGATTGAACTTTGTATTAATCCTCCTTTCTGGAAAAGAATTTAGCATTATGCAAGAAATGTTACTAAATTGTTCATGTACTTTGACTCAGAGATTCCAATAATGGGACTGTTTCACAGGAAGGTTATTAATTGATAGATAGATAGATAGATAGATAGATATTGATATTGATATATTGATATATAAGAAAAGCCCCCCAAAAAAAGTTCACAGAAACATTCTTTTCAATAGCAAAAGCTGGTGTAAAGTCATGCACAAGCAGCTTTCCAGAGGACTGCTGCTGTGAACAGCTTCCAAGGTTCTGACTACATAGTATAGTGAGCTCTATTTATTCAATAACAAATTGGAGCAAAACATTCACAGAAAATCAATGTACAGCATTTACAATATTACAACTTATCACAGAAAATCAAAATATAGTATTCACAACAGCTTATCATTAAAATGGCCACATAGTTTCCACCAAAGTGGCCACAAAGTTTCAAACAAAGAATAATCATTTAGTAACTCAATCATTCAATCATCCTTCAGGATGATTGCCTCCTTACTTAGTCATTCAGTCATCTCAAAGTACAATAGTCAAAATCTTCCACTCATGGGGCACACTAAGTTAACTCAATCAGTCACTTATTCAGTAATCAATTACTAAGAAAATCATTTAGTCATTCATTCATCCTTCATCATTCACTATTCAATGATCAGAAAATACACAGACCCTCCACCCCTAGGTCACTAGTAAATTTACAATTCCTCAGTCAGTATACAGTATCCAAGTAAAGTCTTCTTTCAGCTTGACTCAGGGTGATCTCTCAGATTCCCTGGATCCCCTTCCATGGTCCCAGCTCCTACCTGAATCCACCAAATAGTAACCTGGATTCAGAGGCAGACA
>CM053581.1:110711904-110729404 GCA_028627135.1 Pseudochirops cupreus
CCAAGCCACAGACAAAGTCTTTGCATCCTGGACATGCTTCCTCAGTCTTCTGCAGCTTGTTAAAAAAAATCAGAATCACCTTATCCAGCAGGGGGAATGGGGAGGGGGGTTGTTGGGGGAGGGTTGTCTCTCCAGCCTCCTGGGTTCCTCTTCATCCTCCTGGGCTCCTCCTCAGCCTTCTGGGCTCCTCTTTGGAAGAAGCCACCATGAGTTCTCAGGAAATTCTGACTCAGTTCTTGATTCTCATTTCTCTTCTGTAACTGCTCTGCCTCCAGATACTGGTTCCAAGAAATTCTGACTGTCTCTCTCTGGGGCTTTTCTTATATACACAAAGAATTAGCTTCCTGTTTCAGCCAACCCCTTCCTGTTACATCAGCAACAGAAGACAGGAGTTCATGCCATCTGTTTCCCCACAGAGGCTTCATCAGTTACTAAGTGCTAAGCACCTGCTACCTTTGCCAACATAAAGGGATCTTCAAATTCAAATTAATTACCAGTACAGATGGAAACAAAATATATGCTCAATTTATATTGAATAAACACATACAGAACAAATTATCAATTGTGAATGAAATGGAATATTACCACATCATAAGAAATGGCACAATTCAGAGAAATGGGGGAAGACCTGAATGAAGTGATGCATAGTAAAGAAAACAAAGCCAGCAGAATTCGCAAAGATTGTAATGATGTAAAGTAAGTCAACTTGGAGGGAAAATGTAATCTGATCAATTATAAAAGTCAGTAATTGTAGTAGTAGTAATAGTAGTAGTATATGCCATCAAGGTTAAAAGATACCATTCCCCTTATATTAGTATTAATTAAACTGTGTTCAAGGCAAGTACCTTGTAATGACACTTATTTACATGTTTATGGGGAAGTCTATTATTTCAAAGCAAAATTATCATTTCAAAAAGAGGATATTATGATAACAGTTCAAGCTGGAGGTAGGAAGAGGCTGAACAAAGATGATGGCTGTTTGAATAGATGGAATATGATAGATAGCAATGATTCTGTGGAGATAGAATCAAGAAAACTTTATATTTAATTAGATTGAGGGGTGAGGGAGCGAAAAGAATCAGAGATGATTCTGAGGTCACAATACTGGGTTACTGGGAGAATGATAGTGCCCTCAACAGAAATCGGAAAAATTGAAGAAGAGTCAGGTTAATGAAATAAGATGATGAATTCATTCCGTTTTAAACCTACTGAGTTGGATTTACCAATGGTATAGCATCCAAATTTCTAAAGAAGAAGTTAAATAAGTTATAGGGAGAAATAGACAGTAAAGCTATACTAGTGGGGGACCTCAACTTCCCCCTCTCTGAACTAGATAAATCTAAACACAAAATAAAAAAGAAAGATGTTAAAGAGGTGAATATAATTTTAGAAAAGTTAGATATGGTAGACTTCTGGAGAAAATTGAATGGGGATAGAAAGGAATCTACCTTTTTCTTAGAGGTACATGGCACCTACACAAAAGTTGACCATGTACTAGGGCATAAAAACCTCACAATCCAGTGCAGAAAGGCAGAAATATTAAATGCATTCTTTTCAGATCATGACATAATAAAAATTATATGCAATAAAGGGCCATGGAATTATATGTAATAAATGGCCATGGAAAAATTAATTGGAAACTAAATAATCTAATCCAAAAAAAGGAGTGGGTGAAACAACAAATCATAGAAGCAATCAATAACTTCATACAAGAGAATGACAATAATGAGACAACATACCAAAATTTATGGGATGCAATGGAAATGGTTCTTTGGGGACATTTTATATTTCTGAATGCTTACATGAATAAAATAGAGAAAGAGGAGATTAATGAATGGGCATGCAACTAAAAAGGCTAGAAAAAGAACATATTAAAAATCCTCAATTAAATACAAAATTAGAAATACTGAAAATTGAAGGAGAGATTAATAAAATAGAAATCAAGAAAATTATTGAACTAATAAATAAAACTAATAGTTGGTTTTATGAAGGGAAAAAAAACCCTTGGTTAATTTGAGTTAAAAAAAGAAAGAAGAAAACCAAATAACCAACATCAAGAATGAAAAGGATGAATTCATCACCCCTGAAGAGGAAATTAAAACAATAGTTAGGAACTATTTTGCCCAACTGTATGCCAGTAAATTTGACAATCTTAATGAAATGCATGAATGTTTACAAATTGACCAGTGGAAGAGTAAATAAAATACTTAACCCTATTTCAGAAGAAGAAGTTGAACAAGACATCAATGAACTCCCTAGGAAAAATTCTCCAGGGTCAGATGAATTTAGAAGTGAATTCTTTTAAATAATGTAAAGAAATGTTTAAAGAACAATTAATTTTAATACTATATAGACTAAATAGGAAAATAGGTGAAGAAGGAGTCCTACCAAATTCTTTTCATGATACAAATATAGTACTGATACCTAAAATGGGAAGAGTTAAAACAGAGAAAGAAAATTATAGACCAATTTCCTTAATGAATATAGATGCAAAAATTTTAAATAAAATATTAACAAAAAAATTACAGCAACTTATTATAAGAATAATACACATTGACCATGAAGGATTTATACCAGGATGCAGGGCTAGTTCAATATTAGGAAAAATATCAGCATAATTGACCATATCAACAACAAAACTAACAGAAACCACATGATTGTCTCAATAGATGCGGAAAAAGCTTTTGATAAAATACAACTCCCATTCCTATTAAACACATTAGAGAGCATAGGAATAAATTGAGTCTTCCTTAAAATGATAAGAAGCACCTACCTAAAACCATCTGCAAGCATTATATGTAATAGGGACAAGCTAGAAACATTTTCAGTAAGATCAGGGGTGAAACAAGAATGTCCATTATCACCACTGATAGAAATGTTAGAAATGTCAGCTTTAGCAATAAGAGAAGTAAAAGAAATTGAAGGAATTAGAATAGGCAATGAAGAAACAAAGCCATCACTCTTTGCAAATGATATGATGATATATTTAGGGAATCCTAGAGAAGCAAGTAAAAAAAAAAACACTTGAAATAGAAATAGAGTAGTACCTGAGTGGAATAGATTAGGTACACAAGACACAGTAATTAATGACTGTAGTAATCTACTGCTTGATAAACCCAAAGACTCCAGCTTCTAGGAAAATAACTCACTATTTGACAAAAACTTCTGGGAAAAGGCAAAGACTAGGTATAAATCAACATCTTACACTATATACCAAAATAAAATTGAAATAGGTACAAGATGTAGATATAAAGGCTGATACTATAAGCAAACTGGGAAAGCAACACATAGTTTGCCTGCTAGATTTATGGAGAAAGGAAGAATTTATGACCAAACAAGATATAAAGAACAGTACAAAATGCAAAATGGTTAATTCTGATTACACTAAATTAAAAAGTTTTTGCACAAACAAATCCAGTGCAACCAAGATTAGGAGGGAAGCAGAAAACTGGGGAAGAATTTTTATAACTAGTGTCTCTGATAAAGGCCTCATTTCTAAAATATACAGAGAATTGAGTAAAATCAATAAGAATACAAGTCATTCCCCAATTGACAAATGATCAAAGGATATCAACAGGCAGTTTTCAGATAAAGAAATTAAAACTATCTGTAGCCATATGAAAAAATGCTCTAAATCACTATTAATTGGAGAAATGTAAATGAAAACAACTTTTAGGTACCACATCACACCTATCACATTGGCTAACATGACAAAACAGGAAAATGATAAATGTTGGAGAAGATATGGGAAAATGGGGACACTAAAACATAGTTAATGGAGTTGTAAACTGATCCAGCCATTCTGGAGAGCAATTTGGAACTATGCCCAGAGGGCTATAAAAATGTGCATACCAGCAATACCACTATTAGGTCTGTATCCCAAAGAGATCATGCAAATGGAAAAAGGACCCATATGTACAAAAATATTTATAGCAGCTCTTTTTGTGGTGGCAAAGAATTGGAAATTGAGGGGATGCCCATCACTTAGGGAATGGCTGGACAAGTTGTAGTATACGAATGTAATAGTATACTATTGTGCTATAAGAAATGATGAGTAGGCAGACTTCAGAAAAACCTGGAAAGATTTGAATGAACTAGCTGAGCAAAGTGAACAGAATGAGGAGAATACCATACATAGTAATAGTCACAATAGGCAATGACTAACTTTGACAGACTTATCTCTTCTTAGCTATTCAAGGGTCCAAGACAATTCCAAAGGACTCGTGATGGAAAATGCCGTCCACATTCAGAAAAGAACTATCGGGTCTGAATGCGGATTGAAGCACACTATTTGCCCTCTCTTTTGTTTGTTTGTTTCTTCTTTCTAGTGGTTTCTCCCATTGGTTCTAATTCTTCTTTACAACATGACTAATTTGAAACTAAGTTCAGTATGAATGTATAGGTCAAGCCCACATCAAATTGCATGCCATCTTGGAGTGGGGGTAGGGGAGAGATGGGGAGAAAATTTGGAAGTCAAAATCTTATGGAAGTGAATGTTGGAAACCAAAATCAAATTTAAAAAAAGAGAGAGAGAGAGAAGAGGGACCCCTTCTGTGCTAAAGGAATGAAAAAAATGAGTAAATTTACCCAGCAAAAGAGGAAGGAAAAGTAAGATAGATAGGAGAGACAGTTAAGAATAGTGTCATAGAAACCAAAGAAAGAGAGACAATTCAGGAAGAAGGGGTAATAAATAGTTTGGAAAGCTGCAGAGATGCAAAAAAAGGATTAGATCTGGAAAAAGCCTACTGATCTGGCATTTGATAGAACAGTGGCAACTTTTAAGAAAGAAGACATTTTCAGTTCATAGGTAGAGTCAGAAACCAGATTGCAAGTGGGTGATAAGGAAATAGGGGCTGTGACTATAGGCAGCTCTTTCTAAGAATTTGGTAGAGAAAAAGGGTCAAAGAAACAGGATATGCAAAGTCAAGGGAATTTTTTTGAGGATTGGTAGGACCCGAAAATATTCACAGACACCAGGAAAAAAGCAGCACACAGTAGGAAGGGGAGATCGAAGAAGAGGAGAAAGAAACGCCATCATAGGTAAATGCAGAAGAGCAAATAAGATCTATTGGAGGGAAAAACCACCAAGTTCAAAACTCTTTCTTAGTTTAGTCATTATTTTTTGTGTCTCAGTCTCCTGATCTGCAAGACAGTTACCTTTTCCCTTTTGATTAATCTTGTTATGAGGTCATTTAAAATAAATGTCATATCTTTTACATTCTCCTTTCTCTGGATTGATAACAGTAAAATTTCAAGAGTATATATGATATATGAAGAACAACACAACAGACATCACTTGAAGAATTCAAGCAATAATCTAGATGATAATTCAGCAGCATTTCTGATCAGTAAAAGGTCAAATTTGATGACCTGTAAGATGCCATCTTTTCTGTATAAAAAATATTTGTAGCCTCTCATTTTGTACCGGCAAAGAATTTTAAACTAATGGAGTGACTATCAGTTGAAAACTGGCTATAGCAGATATGGCATACGAGTGATAGAATGCTATTATGCTGTAAGAAATGCTGAAGGGAATGGTTTCAGAAAAACCAGGGATGACCCATATGAACCTGATACAGAGTGAAGTGAGCAGAACCAGGAGAGCAATAAATACAGTAACAATAATATGGTAAAGACAAACAATTTTGAAACATATAGGCTCTCTGATCAATTAAAAGACCAACTACAAATCCAGGAGACTTTAGATGAAACATGCTACCCACATCCTGATAGGAAGGTGGGAACTGAGTTCAGACTGAGACTTTTTATTTAACGTGACCAATATCACAATTTATTTTGTTTTACTATAGACATTTGTAACAGAGATTATATTTTTCTTTCTCAATAGGGGAAGGGAAAAAGCAGAGATTCTTGTCAATTGAAAAAATAAAATCTGATATTTAAAAAGATTCTATTAGCCTAACAGAAAGTATGGCATAATAGTATCAAATGAAATACTGATTTAAAAAAAAACAACACCATTTTTCAGACTTTAAAGAGCTTGTTAAATACTAGCTATTAGCTAGTATTATGGCAGCTAAGTGGTATAATAGAGTGCTGGGCCTGGAGTCAGGAGGATCTGACTTCAAATTTGGCCTCAGACATTTACTAGTAGTGTAATGTAGTGTAATGCCAAAACTGGGCAAGTCACTTAACCCTGTTTGCCTTGGTTTCCTCATATGTACAATGAGCTGGAGAAGGAAATGACAAACTACTCCAGTATCTTTGCCATGAAAATCCCAAGTGGGGTCACAAAGAGTTGGACACTACTGGATAATAACAACCTAGCTGATACTATTAAAGGAAAGGGCACTGGGCACTAAGAAACCCAAATCCTAGTCCTGACTTTGACACTAACTAGCTTTGTGACCTTGAACATGTTACTTCTCCTTCTATTCTCTGGGTTTCAGTTTCTCCTCAGTAAAATAAGGAAGTTTAGACAAAATAACCTTTTATATCCTTCTCCTATCTAACATTTCATGACACCAAATACCCAAAGAATCCATGATTTTGACATTGTGTTAAACTCAGCACAGATCACAATCCGCCTAGGAAAGGAAAATCATAGGGATTCTTTCAAAGCAAATAGAGTTTAAATAGCTTAGTGGGTAAAGCAAAGATGTGGGGAGAATCTCCTCTGGATCTCTCTCTTTTCCACAGAAGAGTATTCATTCAACATCTATTTCCTAACTAGTCAGTCAATAAACATTTGTCTGGTATGCATCAGGCACTGTCCTAAGTGCTGAAGCAGAATTAACATTTTCTCCACCCATCACTTTCTTAAATGTAGATAACACACACACACACACACACACACACACACACACACACACACACACACACACACACAGCCCTGATTTGTAGCATTTGTTGATTTCAGAGATATAAATGTCCAAATTTAACAACTGAATCTTGTAAGTCAGTATATGTTGGTTTTAGAGCACCCCTAGTAGGTATCAGTATTTATTCTGTAACAAAGTAAAACTGGGGCAACTAGGTGGCACAGTGAACAGAGCACCATCCCTGGAGTCAGGAGGGTCTGAGTTCAATTCTGGCCCCAGACACTTAATATTTACTAGCTGTGTGACCTTGGGCAAGTCACTTAACCCCAATTGTCCTGCCTTCCCCCCTCCAAAAAGGAAAAAAAAAAGGAAGTAAAACTGATAAATTTCATGCTATTTATTTATTAGTTTTTAAATAACAATACCAAACCCATTACATGTTAAGATAAATAATATATTTTTATGAAAAAATAATTGTTTTCCAAGGAAAAAGTGAAATTTAATGAGAAGGAGGGCATTTAAAAAAAACTGTTTTCTGGCTTAATAGAAGATAGCTGGATTCTCATGCCTGTTTTTGCATTTAATTTGTTGCACAATGTTATTTTGGTTGAAGTATATAAAGAAAATCCAGCCTCACACCATTACATAGTAGGAAAAGGAAGGAGAATTTTACTAGACAAATAATGTATTAATATTATTATGAAAATGGCTTTGACCTCCCAGACATGGTCTTGGAGGTCTTGAAAATGGTCTCAGGGACCTGTAGAGGTCATGGACTGCACTTGAATAACCACTGAGTCAGAGCATAGAGTAGATGAAATGAAGCAATAAGGCTGGAAAGGGAAGTTGGGGCCAGTTTGTGGAGGATTTTAAATGCCGAACAGCAGGACTTATTATATTTGATCCTAGAAATAACAAGAAGCTACTGAATTGTTTTGTATGTGGGAGTGACATGGTCAGAACATGACTTTGGGAATATCAGTTTAGCAGCAGTGTGGAAGATGAATTATCTTCTACATTGAATTAGAGCAAGAGTGGGAAAACTACAGCCTTATGGCCAAAGATTCCCCACCTCTGGACTAGAGGCAGGAAGGCCAATCAGGAGGCTATTGCCATAAGAGGTGATGAGGATCTGAATTAAGGTAGTGATTGTCTAAGAAGACAGTTGGGGATAAATGGAAAGATATTATGGTTTTAGAACTATGCCTTGATAACTGAAAGAATATGTGGTATGAGAAAGAGTAGAGAATAAATCCAAGGTTGTAAACCTGGGCAATCAAAAGGATAGTGGTGCCCTCAATGGAAACAGAGAAGGTAGGAAGACAGATGGATTTGTCAGGAAGGCTAATGAGTTCTGTTCTGGACATGCTGAGTTTGAGATGCCTATGGAATATCCATTCAGAAATGTCTGAAAGGAATTTGGTGGAGAGGCTGGAACTCTGAACAAAATGTAGGCTTTAATATATGGATCTGAGCCATTTTCACAGAGATAATAATTGAACCCCCTGAGAATTGATGAGATCATAAAGAGAGCAGGTGTAACTAAAGAAAATAGGAAAGTACAGAACAGACCTTTGGGAGATATCCATAGTTACAGGCAAAAGACGTAGATGATTATCCAGGAAAGGGTAGGAGTCATTGGCTACATGCCCTTGAAACCCAGTTGTTTAGGGTAGAAAGAGCTTCTTTAATCAAAATTTTTAATAATGATAATAACAACAGCCACAATAATAGCATTTCTATAGTGCTTTAATGTTTACAAAGTGCTTGAGAAATGTTATTTCATTTTATCTTCACAACCTATTTGGGAGGTAGGTGCTAAAGAAAGTACTGACAGAAGTCAGGTGATTTGCCCAGGGTCACATAGTCCATAAATGTCTGAGACTGGTTTTGAACTCAGGTCTTACTGACTCCAGGTCTAGTGCTCTATCCACTACACCATTTTCTACAGGTCAAAAAATTATAAGTATGAAGTATAATTGAAGACATTTTTTGCTTGATTTCCTGATATTTTTGCTTAGAAGACAGATCCTGGGGACCTCCCATAATCTGTATTCTTTCGGTTCAGTCCCCTGAACTCATCCTTCCCACCTAGGTTTTTCTCATACTCTACTTCCCCAATAGTCTTGTTTCTTCTCCCAGTTTCAATTCTTCTGCTACTATTTCAAGCTTGAGCTGTATTCTAGTTTGTTCTCTCTATCCCTGTCTCTGCCTGTCTGTCTCTATCTGAATTAGATGTCACCTCCCTTCTTCCTTCTTCTGTTTCCTCCCTCTCTCCTTTCCCTTCTTTCCCCTCTCCTTCTTCCTCTCTCTCTCCCCGCCCCCATCCCCAGAGAAACAAAAAACAGGAGTTCTGATTATTGTTTATATGATCATAGGATTTAAGAAAACTGTATGATATAATCTAGCCCAACACCCTCTGTCTACAAATAAGGAAACTGAGGCCCAGAGAGGTTACATGACTGGCCTGAAGTCACACAGGTAGTAAGCAGCAGAGCCAAGTCAAACTCTGGTCCTTTGGTTCCAAATCCAATGCACATTCCACAATACAATATTCTTCTTCCAGTTATTTGTGTAGCATGACCTTCTTTAGTCATAATTCTACCACAATTCAGTGTCAAACAACTCCATTGGGTTTCCTGTTCTTAGACCAATTTTCCTTTCAAGATTCTGCTAAGTCTCTGCTCTGGCTACTTGCTTGCTCCTTCTCCATTTTCACAGTGAGTTGGCTTTGACCAACTCAGTCCTACTTCCTGTTTGCTTCCTAATTCTTCCCTCAACCCCCACAATTGGAGGAAACTTTCTCTTACTCATTACTTTTTCCTCCTTAATCTCTCACCCACTTATAAACACAGAACCATAGACTTTGAAGGGACCCCAAAGGCTACTTTGTCCTATCAGTTTCTGTAGCAAGATTCCCTTCTACAATGTCCCCCACAAAAATCAGGAAGCTCCACTTAAAGATGTTCAGAGATGGGGAGTTTATTACCTACTTAGACTTTTACTTTGAATTAACATTAGATATACATAACTATACCAGTTGCCATCTACAGCAAAGGGCATAAATGTGATATATGAGCCTTAATGGGTAGGGAGTCCTCATAATTACATCCAAGATGAGGAAGAAACTATCACATGACCAAAAGAAACCAAGAGAAAGCCACAGTGTATGTCACCATTCTTAAGTCATCTGAGTGTTTAGAGCAGCGGTTCTCAACCTGTGGGTTATGTTCAATTTGTAACAATGAAACATCCTGCATATCAGATATTTACATTATGATTCATAACAGTAGCAAAATTACAGTTATGAAGTAGCAATGAAAATAATTTTATGGTTGGGGGTCACCACAACATGAGGAACTGTATTAAAGGGTCACGGCTTTAGGGAGGTTGAGAACCACTGGTTTAGAGGAATGTTATGTGGATTTCTCTTCTCTCTAACATATTCTGCCTTGAGAACACTGTACCTGGTTTTCTGCATATTGGGGATAAGGAAGTCAGCTTTGTAGCATCATAAAATCCCCAGGCTGAAATAGACCCAAAGGAGTCATTCTTGTACCTTACCCTACCTCTGGATAGAAACTCTAAAGAGCACATAGAGCCAAGATTCCACCATCTCCCTTGGTTGCCTCGCCCAAGTTTCTTGTATAGTCTAAGTCTTAACAACTAGAATCCCCTCTTGAATTACTGACAGTGATGAGGCTGTTCCTTCCTGGATGCACCCAATAAAAATAATTAACAACAGAATTCAGACTGGTCAGAGCCGCTTTCTTATCAGTTGTGTTCTGCCATCTAGGGCCATTGCATCTGTCTGAAAGCAGCAAGAATTCTATACCCTGAATTAAATTAAATTTATAGTAATGCTGATCAGGGATTAATGGCTTTGCTAATTGGGGTGCTATCTCTTGGCATCAACGACCACATTGGTGGGCCCTGCCGGAGCCTTGGCATCAGCCAGATTGCTGATTGTTGGGTATATTAACAAGAGCTCCCCTGGCAAGTCCAAGGATCTTAAAAACTGCAAGTAGATTAAGACAAAAATGTTCCTATCAGCACATCACAGTGACACTTCCTGGAGCTCCATTTTATCTTACTTAAAAGAAATCCAAGAGATACCTTCTTAAGTCTAGCCAGTCCCTGTGGAAGTCCTACTTCAAATTAAATCCCCGACTGATATTAACTCATGTTGGATCAGTGTTCAGCTGGAAAGACCAAGAAAGACCTGTCCCTATTATCTTAGAAATAATAAATTCATTCTCTGGGAGATCCATCATCCTTCATGGATTGCTTTTTAAAGGTGGAAGGAAGTTAAGAGGCCATCTAGTCAAACTCTCATTTTGCAGTAGAATATAAGCTCTTTGAAGTCAGGGACTATCTCTCTCTTAAAAAAATAAAAATTAAAAAAAACTTCGCATACTCAGACTCTGGCATAATACCTTGGAGTGTTTAATAAATACTCTTTGAATTTAATTAAATCTTCAGAGGAGGAAACTGAGGCCTGGAGAGGAAAAATAAGTTGCTCAAGGTCACAGAGATACCACTTTTGGTAGCGCTGAAACTAGACAGAACCTAGTTCCTAGAACCTAGGAACCTAGATCCTGGAACCTATTTTCCTGATTTCTACTGCAGGGCTGAAGCCAGAAATTTCAATTTGCCGAGACTTTCAATTTGGGTTTATTTGAAGTGCACTGAGACTGATGTATGTATGATTCCCTACCGCCTACCCCCCTACCCACCTGTCTTCCACCAGCTTGTGGGGATCCTTCCACTCACATACATTGTAAAAATCTAATTGTTCTCCATTAAATGTCTATATTACTTTTCCATATGACTTGTTAATAGTGCACAGAAGAATTTCCACAGAGCAACTCTAATTTTAAAAATGCTATTAGCAGGAATGTAACACTGATGACACTTGCTGCTGATAACTCTCTGGCTGCTGTTTGCATTTTAAGCTTTGCTATTTCTGACGGGCACCAATAAGATGCTGCATCAGAGAGGAGTCAAGTACAGTTCTCTGGTGCCAGAATCAGTCTCTGTCCCTTGAATGGCCCATAGCTATGATGGTAAATGTTTTGTATCAAGAAGATTATGGCAGCTGCATAATTGGCCAGAGAAACTCTGCTGCAAAATTTAATACAATGGAGAGGGGATATTTTGGGCTCATTGATGTTGAGTCATTGGCACAGGCTGAAGCCTAAAGCTCATGCAGGTGCCATTCAAGATAGATGTGCCCTCGAGATGCCCACTTTAGGATAGAAGCAGATGAACAAATGCAGTTCTAAGAACCAATAGAATTAGCTTTGTATGGCTTCTTTTAATAAGGCTTTGCATCAAAAATGGAATGAGAAGAGTTTGGACTGTGGAGTTATAGTAGAATTCCTGGACTTGGATTATCTTCAAACAGCCAATCAGTCAGTATTTATTAGGTATCTGCTATGTTCCAGTACTGTGCCGGGTGCTGGAGCAACAAAGAAAGAGGAGACACAGTCCTCTGTCTCAAGGAGTTGAGATTCTAGCAAAAAAAAATTATATATGTGTGTGCGTGTGTGTGCGTGTGTGTGTGTGTATGTAAATAGACTCAAAGGGCAGCTAGGTGGCACAGTGGATAGACCAGTGGACTTGGAGTCAGGAAGACTCATTTTCATGAGTTCAAATCCAGCCTCAGACACTTACTGGCTGTGTGACCCTGGGCAAGTAACTGTTTGCCTCAGTTTCATCATTTGTAAAAAGACAAACCACTCCAGTATCTTTGCAAGAAAACCCAAAATGGGATCATAAAGAGCCAGACACAACTGAAAAATGATCAAACCAAATGTGTGTGTGTGTGTGTGTGTGTGTGTGTGTGTGTGTGTGTGTGTGTGGAGAGAGAGAGAGAGAGAGAGAGAGAGAGAGAGAGAGAGAGACAGAGTCTCAGAAGTCTTAATGCTGTTTTAAGCTTCTCAAAGTTTAAATCCTAAATGAGAAATATGCCGTGCACATAAACAGTAGAAACACAAGGAAGGGTATGATGGGGACAAGGAGACATCCAGGCAAAGCACTCTAGGGAAATCAGAGGAGACAAAGAACACTTTCAGTTGGGATTGGAGACCAGAAGACAATGGAGGAAGTAGTACCTAGAACATATAAGTCATAGAAGCAGATTTCAGATTAACATAAGGGACAATGTCTTACTGATGGGATACAGGCTCTGGGAAACCCCTTGAACTCTGATTGAATCTTCCCATTTGGCAAATGCCTGAGGCCATAAGCCTTTCATTATTGCTAGGCCCAAATCTCTTACTCTTACTAGCCTAGTCCTCCATTGTCTGTCATCTCCAGGTAGCCTTCAGCTATTTCCCACCCTTAATCCCATTACTGGAGTCTGACCCCAATTCTTCAAGATCCTCCTTGGACTTCTCCTCAAGACCCTCCCCAAACCCCTCTTCTAGACCACCCCTAAAACCCTCCCACAGTCTTTCTGTATATAAGATCCATCTTGCTTCCATGAAGGTGCCAGGAATTCAATCTAATGCAGACTCATTTTGTGTCAGATGATTCTGGCCTGCTTATCAATACAAGCTTCACATATACTTAGGCTCCCTGAGAGTCCACCCATTATGGCAAATCTTTAATAAAATTTGTTTTACTTGGGCTGAGAGAAGACTTGAGTTGAACACATTTGGCAAGACCCAGCATGTTGATATTTTGGGGTCTCCAGCACCCCTAAACCCTAAACCTCAACATTACCAGGTAGAAAGTTGCAAAAAGTAGAACAGATAGCCTCAATAGGTGGTAAGTTCCATGTCACTGGAGGTATCTAAGGATTTAGATTAAGTGGGTTCTGAGATCCTTTCCAGTTATAGAATTCTACAGCTCTTTGTCCTAAGAGACGTTAAATATATAAAGCGTCCCAAAATTCCTGGTTCTGTTTTTAGCTCTAATATCTTTCATACTTGAAATAAGATTTTCAGGACACCTTGTACTCACTATATATACCAGAGACAAAGCAAGCAGAGTGGAAAGCACCCTAGCATTGACATCAGAGTACCTGGGTTCAAATCCCAGCAGTGTTGAATGTGCAGCATATTACTTAGAATATAAACACCTTAAAGGTAGGGACTTTTCTGTGTTTGCGTGATCAGTACATTGTATATAATGTAGACTAAATATCTGTTGTCAATGTGACCTTGTGTATTTCTTCCCTCTGTAACTCAGTTTCTTTGTCTCTATCATTCAAGGATTCTTAACCGTTTTGGTATCAAAGTACCCTCCAGCAATCTGTTGGAGCCTACAATCTCTTCTCAGAATAATGTTTTTAAATGCGTAAAATAAAACACATAGGATTACAAAGGACATAAATTATATTGAAATACGGTTACCAAAAGATTATTTTTTTTAATTTTAGGGGGCTTCACAGACCCCAGATTGAAAAGCCCTATAAATGAAAGAGGAAACCTAGAAATTCTCTAAGCTCTCTTTCAGCTATAAATCCTATGTTCCAATGCGTGAATGAATAAATGAGGAAAAGCTCTCAAGGGGACATAACTAAGAGTCAGGTCTTCTATTAGAGCACCTCAGTTATTAGTCAAATTACCCAGGTCTAGAAGGTGATTTCTGGATTTATGTTAACTCCCCCCCTTCACCTCCTTAACATTCTCTCTCTCTCTCTCTCTCTCTCTCTCTCTCTCTCTCTCTCTCTCTCTCTGTCTCTGTCTCTGTCTCTGTCTGTCTCTGTCTGTCTCTCTCTCTGTCTCTCTCTCTCTGTCTCTCTCTCTCTCTCTGTCTCTCTGTCTCTCTGTCTCTCTCTCTCTGTCTCTCTCTCTCTCTCTCTTTCTCATATACACATACCAAATCTTGGAAGGGTTTAATGGTCAAAGGAAATTCATCACCTTCCCAAGATCACACATTCCATCCACAATGAGGAGTGGAGAGGCAGACTGCTAATTTAAACCACCATTAAGCCCTGCTGCAGGGCCCTAAAGTAACTTAATGAATATGAGTGTGATAACCTGTTCTTCACAAAGGGAGGAATTAAGAACTCATTTATATCAATGACAGGTTGGAAAGAAAACAGCAATCCTACCTCAGCCAGATAATAGAGATACCAGCCCAAGCGGAGACCTTGTGTTATGGAAACTTAATTAGATCTACTCAATCCTGTCATTTTTTAGATCATGTTTGGCAGAGAATGAGGAGGGTCAGGGAAGGAGAAGACTCACATCATGTCTGCTGAGTGTGTCTTATGACAGAAAAGACGGATTGCTGAGGTTCTCTGTGTCCTATTCGGTCACAAGGGGTGAAAGGTACTCATTTCATCTGGAGAAGTGGGTGAAGAGAAGATTGTGTCATGCCTGAGGCTGGAGCCACAGAAATAAAGTGACTTTAGTCACTAACTGGCAACCTTATAGGTGAGCCACTTAACTTCTCTGAGCCTCAGTTTCATCAATGGTCAAAGGAGGGGACTGGGCAAAATGGCCTCTGAGGTTCCTTCCAGCCTTAGATCTATGATATGGTTTGGGAATATGGTTGAGCCATATAAGAAGAGTGTTGTTTTCAGTAAAATCAGCATAGTGGTATAGAAAGAGCTTTGAATTTGGAACCAGGGACAGCTGGCATTCAAATCCCACTCTGACATTTGCCAGCTATGTGACCTTAGGTATGTTACTCAGCCTCTCAAAGGACCATAGATATGTCATTTAACCTCTTAAAAATCCCTTGATATATCACTTAACCACAAGAGGACCCTAAATATATCAGAAATTCTCAAAGGAGCCTGGGTTTGTCACTTCAGAATGACAACCATAGCTAGCATTTATATAGTGTTTGAAGGCTACAAAGTGCTTTACAAATATTATCTCATTTTGATGTGGTTAGGGGTGCTTGAGACCTCAAAATACCAACATGCCGGGTCCTGCAGAATGAATTTGACTCAAGTCTTCTCTCAGCCAGAGAAAAGCAAAGTTTATTAAAAGTTTGCTTGTATTGGACACAGAGGAAGTCTGTGCAAAGTCATTCTATGGCACTCTCACATATGTGGAGACAAGATGGAGTCTTATATACAGAAAGGTTGTGGGAGGAATCTAGAGGTGGTCTATGGGAGGAGTTTGGGGAGGGTCTTCAGGAGGAGTCAGATGAGGTCAGGTAACAGTTGATTTAGGTATAGATATTTTGATAGGCTCAAGGGTGGGAAGCAGATGGACAATGGAAGGCTAGGCTAGTAAGAGTAAGAGATTTGGGCCTAGCTATAATGAAAGACTTACAGCCTCAGACAA
The DNA here is from genome assembly GCA_028627135.1 of Pseudochirops cupreus. Lineage (NCBI taxonomy): Eukaryota > Metazoa > Chordata > Mammalia > Diprotodontia > Pseudocheiridae > Pseudochirops > Pseudochirops cupreus. The sequence goes on from CM053581.1 coordinate 110,727,941, forward strand.
ATGCCTCATCAAGTGGGAAGATTCAATCAGAGTTCAAGGGGGTTCCCAGAGCCTGCAACTCATCAATTTGATCTTCACAACAACCATGAAAGGTAGGTACTATTATTATCACCATTTTACAGATGAGAAAACTAAGAAAAACAGAGGTTAAGTGACTTGGCCAGGATCCCCCAGTTAGTTAGAGACTGAGGGCAAGATTCACACTCAGCTCTTCCTAACTCCAGGCCCAGCCCTCTGCACTACCTAATTAACTCTAAAAGGCACTTTATCCTCTCAGGACCTCAATTTCCTCATCTGGAAAACAAAGAGTGATGATGAGAATACCTGTAGTACCTATTTCATAGAGTCATTATGAAGATCAACAGACAAAGACCTTAGGGTGCTTTGTAAACTTTAAAGTGCTTTTTAACAGCCAGGCTTCCTTACTTCTGGCTAAAGGAACTGAGAGAGTGGGAGACAAGTCTGGGACCCCAGGTACTCTAAGCAGGAGTATTATTAGGCCTACTTCTTTCATCTGTGTATTATTTCCTTATATGTGATGGTCTGGTGACTAAAAGAGCAGAATGTAGAGAAGGGGTTCTTAACATTTTTGTGCCATGACAAGTTAGTGAAGACTATGGATCCCTTTTCAAAATAGTCTCTAAAAACATGAAATAAATAAATAAGATTCCAATGGAAACCAATTATATTGAAATATAATTGTGAAAACATTTATAAAGTAAATGGACCCCCAGGTTAAGAAGCCGGGCTCTACAGAAAGAGACAAAGAGACACCCAGACCAAAAAAAAAAAAAAACAGAAAAAATGAAGACTATGGCAACTACACAGATATAGAATGAGGGACCATGGACAGAGAACAATACACATAAAAATAATTGAGGGAGTCAGGAAAGGACCTGTCAAGCTTCATAAGGATAAGGGATGAGATACTTTCTTTCTCAAAAATAAATTTTATTTTTCTATTTTGTTTTTATACCATCTAAATTTCCTTCTGTATCTCTCTCCTTCCCCCCTCCCTCCCAGGAAGCCATGTCATATAACAAAGAACATTGTAAATGAAAAGTAAAAAGAGGAACAAGAGAAAAAAGCGTATCCCCCCAAATTTGAAAATACACGCAATGCTCCACATTCCTGGAACTCCCACGTCTTCATAGCAATGGAGGGGAAGTATCTTTAGGATAAGAGACTTTACATTTCTCCTCCAGTTTTTAGGGTGGTGGGAGAGCAATGATAGAATTCTTAGGGGAGATCATGGAAAGAGGGGTGGAATGTGGGTCTCACCAATGGAAAGATGGTGACATCCCTAAGAAATCCCAAAGAGAATGGAGGAGATTGAGAAAAGGATCTTACAACCAGCTCTGCTAGGAAAAGGTAGGGTGGTATTGGACTTAAAAGAGATCAACTTCTCCAAGACAGAACTACTGAGGTGGGAAGAAATAATTCGTATAGGAGTCTTTCTTGGAG
>CM053581.1:110734404-110738883 GCA_028627135.1 Pseudochirops cupreus
TTTGATAAGCATGTAATCTATGAATTTATCCAGGTCATTGATAAACAACCCAATTTAATAAGATGAATTTAAAAACAGATAAATCTAAAAGCTACTCTTTAAAAAAAACTTTGTAAGTATAATTTTGTGGATACAGGGGGAGAGTGTGATGGTTAGACAGAAGTTTGTCTGAAAAACAATCTGGTGGTTTACTATTGGTTCAGTATGAATAAAAAGTGTGTTAACACAGTCAAGAAAAGCTTGTGTTATATTAAGGGATGCTTAGCTTCTAGAACAGTGGTTCTCAACCTGTGGTTTGTGACCCCTTTGGGGGTCGAACGACCCTTTCACAGGGGTCACAGGGGTCGCCTAAGACCATCAGAAAACACGTATTTCCAATGGTCTTAGGAACCGAGACATCGCTCCTCTATCTGTCTCCAGGCAGGTCCACCCACATACAGATATCCCCACATACGAGTATTAAAGGGTCGCAGCATTAGGAAGGTTGAGAACCACTGTTCTAGAGAAAGGAATTGAGAGCCCCACTATGGTCAGACTGCATCCAAAGTATTATTAATCCCAGGTGATATATTTTAGGAAGGACTCTGAAAAGTGGAAGACCATCCAAAGGAGAGCAACCAGTATTGTGAAGGCATTCAGATTCATCCCACACAAAGATCATTTGAAGAAACTAGTTTGAAATAGTTTAGGTGGGACATATAAGTTGTCTTTAAATCAAGCCAACAAATCAACAAGCATATATTAAGCTCTTACAATGTGCCAGGCAGAGTGTTAAGCACTGAGAATACAAATACAAGTAGAAGGAAAGATATTACCTACTCGCAAGGAACTCACATTTTAAAGGAGGAAGACAACACATAAAAGGAAACTTAAAATCTAGGGGTGGGTGAATAAGAGATGAAGGTACCAACCATGGTAGAAAAAGTTGGAAAATTACAGCCTAGGGAGGAATGAAGACATTGCTGGTCTGGGCATCCTCCTTAAAATGTAGTTTTTTGAAGGAACCAATCAAACAGAGGGAGAGAGTGCAAGGGCAGAGGGTACTTCCAGTATGAGAAGTCCAGTGGTGAAGTAGGCTTCTAAGATGAGGAAGTTTCTGGGACATGATAGAGAAAATCAATCAAGAGTGTAACCTGAAGAGAAATGAAGTTTCTTTAAGGATCTGAATGGTGGTCTCATGGAAGAAGGATTGGATTTGACTCCAGAGGACAGAATCCGAATCTATGGGTAGAAGTTATGAGGACAAACATATTGATTTGATCAAAGCAAAAATTTCCATAGCATTTGTTGACTTAGTGACTTGACTAGCTCAGATGAAACTCAGTGAGTTTCAACATCACTGGAGAGCTTCACAAAAGACTAGATAGTCATTTGATGCTTCTTTTGTTCCACTGCTTTTCCCAAGGAAAGCTGTCTTCCTCTCTTCCCAAATTGCTGATGTCATTCTTGAAAATTCCTATATAGTCTGCCTTTCAATATACAAATGTTTTATTAAATATCTTGTCCTTCTGTTTCATCAGCCTTTTAATTTCCCATGATCTACACCTTTATTCTACTTTAGCCATGCATAAAGATGGTCATACCCTTTATCTCATCTTCACTTAAAACTCTTTTACCTTCATGATCCAAGACTGAAATTTCTCTGCCTGATCATTATATTCCTATCTATCTATTCCTTTCTTTGTCCCACTCCCCCTACCCTTATTCTCTATCCTAATTATGACTTCTGGTTTTTCTATCCTTCCCTGCTCTGGCTTCATTTTTCTTCCTTTACTGTTTTAACCATATAATGAGTCAGTTCAATTATACATTCATGGCCTACTATCCTTAAATCCCTTGTTCCCTTTTTCTACTATACAGATGCCTTGCAAAACCCTAAACTTTACTCCCTTCCACTATTTTTGAGTTGTGTCTAAGTTTTTGTGACCCTATTTGGGGTTTTCTTGGCAAAGATACTGGAGTGATTTGCCATTTCCTTCTCCAGCTCATTTTATAGATGAGGAACTGGAGCAAATGGGGTTAAGTCACTTGCCCAGGATCACACAGCTAGTAAGTATCTGAGGCCAGATTTGAACTCAGGAAGATGAATCTTCCAGATTCCAGGCCTGACTCTATCTGCTTTACCACGTAGCTGGGCTTTGTTTCTATTCACAAGTAACTGAATTCTGTAGACAGAGGTCACACATTTATGTAGACTGATGCCACTATAAAATAACATTATCTAATTTCAACTGGCCTCCTCTCTCTTATACCACCCCTTCCTCAGTCCCCCTTAATCAATCAATCAATGTGTGAAGCATTGGGTTAAGCACTGGGAATACAAAGGAAAGTAAAAACAGAGTCCTTGGCTTTAAGGAGTTCATATTCTCCTGGGGGAGACAACATTTAAGAAATGGATATATACAAGATACGTACAGATTATCTGGAAGATAATAGTAGAGATAAAGGATCTGTCATCTGAGGGGACAAGAAAAGGCCATCTATTGTGAGACTCCTCCTTTCCCATATTCTATACCTCAAAATCCATTTTTATCATCTCCTATTCTCCTCTTTTGAGTCAATGTTTTTTAAAAAGATAAATAATTGTCAAGTCAAATCCCATCTTGTCTGTGTGTTTGGTCTATCTATTGTCTACCTTATATTACTCATTTTCGGTCTTTAGCAACTCCTTCCCAACTACATATAAACAAACTGAGGTCTCCATAATTTTTGTTTTAAATTAATTTATTTGGTTTGGAGGGTGGAGCAAAAACAGGACCTCTGTGCAGCTTCGGGTCCTGCCACCTCCAATACATGTGAAAAAAATGACTTTAAACAAATTTTAGAGCTACAGAACACACAAAATGACAGAGAAAAACAAATTTCCCACTGAAGGCAGCCTGGCAGGCCAACAGAAAGGGTCTATTGCATCAGACTGGGAGCCGAGCTAAATCCTGGCCTGGTTCTGGCCCCAGGGTGACCTCAACCAGCAGCAGCTGAAGCAGACTTCAAGAGAGTGAATCACCAGCGGCTATGGAGGTTTCCAGACTTCTCAACCCATAAACACCAAAAAGAAAGTAAAAGGTCAGTCAGGAACTCTATTGGAACTGGGTGGAGAAGAGCACAGTCTGGCCCCTACCCCTGGGGTGAGAAATGGCAGAGGTGAGGTGGCTTCAATTGCTGAGGTGTGGCTGCCCCAGGAGCCCCTGGCCTGCAGATTGTAGGGGGACCAAACAACCATTCAGAGAGTAATTGCTCTTGCTTTAACCTCCTTCGATCTAGATCACAGTCTTGGGTGGTGGTCCTGGGGTGTGTGGCCAGTATGCCAGACCTTGTGGGGGCTGCACAGAGGGGTGCCCTCCTAATAGCTCCAGCAGCTGCAAAAACCCCAGTGATTTGTGGAACTCTGAAAGCAGAGTTCTACCATGGCAAAGAGCTCAAAAGTCAAGTAATTGGCTGCCAATATGAGCAAGCAATGGAAGCACAAACAGACCAAATAATCCCTTTTGGAGGACAAAAAGGATCAAAGCATGGAATGGGAAGAACACAATAAAGTCAGAACTTCTGCATCAAAAGCTTCCAAGAAAAATATGAACTGGTTACAGGCCATGGAGGAGCTCAAGAAGAATTTTGAAAATTAAGTAAGAGAAGTGGAAGAAATATTGGGAAGAGAAATGAGAATGATGCAAGAAAATCATGAAAAGCAAGTCAACAGCCTGCTAAAGGAGACCAGAAAAAATACCAAAGAAAAGAACGCCTTAAAAAATGGACTAACTCAAATGGCAAAAGAGGTCCCAAAAGCCAATAAGGAGAAGAATGCCTTAAAAAGCCAAATTTACCAGATGGAAAAGGAATTTCAAAAAGTCACTGAAGAGAATATCTCCTTCAAAATTAGATTGGAGCAATTGGAAGCTAATAAAATGAGAAATAAAGATACTATAAAACAGATCCAAACAAATGAAAAAATGGAAGGCAAGGTGAAATATCTCACCAGAAAAACCACTGACCTGGAAAACAGATCCAGGAGAAATAATTTAAAAATTATTGGACTACCTGAAAAACATGACCAAAAAAGAGCCAAGAAATCAAGAAATCATCAAGCAAAATTGCCCTGATATTCTAGAACCATAGGGCAAAATAGAAATTGAAAGAACTCACTGAATACCTCTTGAAAAAGATCCCCAAAAGAAAACTCCTGGGAATATTATAGCCAAATTCCAGAGTTTCCAGGTCAAGGAGAAAATACTGCAAGCAGTCAGAAAGAAATAATTTGAGTATTGTGGAAACACAATCAGGATAACACAAGACCTAGCAGCTTCAACATTAAGGGATCGAAGGGCTTGGAATGTGATATTACAGAGGTCAAAGGAGCTAGGATTAAAACCAAGAATAACCTACCCAGCAAAACTGAGCACAATGTTTCAGGGAAAAAATATGGTCATTCAATGAAATAGAGGATTTTAAAGCATTCTTGATGAAAAAACCAGAGTGTGTGTGTGT
>CM053581.1:110739383-110772259 GCA_028627135.1 Pseudochirops cupreus
CGTATTTCTTTCTCTGAATGTGAATGGAATTTTCCATCATGAGTCTTTTGGAGTTTTTTTAGGTACTTGCATTGCTGAGAAAAGCTAAGTCTATCAAAGTCAATCATTGTACAATGTGGCTGCTACTGTATACAATGTTCTCCTGGTTCTGCTCACTTCACTTAGTTCATATAAGTCTTTCCAGGTTTCTCTGAAGTCCATCTGCTCATCATTTCTTACAGCACAAATAGAGAGCAAAACTATAATAGTGGGGGACCTCAACCTCTCCCTCTCTGAACTAGATAAATCTAACCACAAAATAAACAAGAAAGAAGTTAAGGAGCTGAATATAATTTTAGAAAAGTTAGATATGATAGACCTCTGGAGAAAACTGAATGAGAATAGAAAGGAATATACCTTCTTCTCAGCAGTACATGGCAGCTACACAAAAACTGACCATGTACTAGGGCACAGGAAGCTCATAATCCAATGCTGAAAGACAGAAATATTAAATGCATCCTTTTCAGATCATTATGCAATAAAAATTATACATAATAAATGGCCATGGAAAAATAGACTAAAAATTAGTTGGAAACTAAATAATTAATTGTAAAGAATGAGTGGGTCAAACAACAAATCATAGAAACATTCAACAACTTCATCTAAGAGAATGATAATAACAAGACAACGTACCAAAACTTATGGGATGTAGCAAAAGTGGTTCTTAGTGGAAGTTTTATATCTCTGAATGCTTACATGAATAAAATAGAGAAAGAAGAGATCAATGAATTGGGCATGCAACTAAAAAAACTAAAAAAAATAACAAATTAAAAATACCCAATTAAATAGCAAATTAGAAATACTGAAAACCAAAGGAGAGATTAATAAAATTGAAATTAAAAAAACTATTGAACTAATAAATAAAACTAAGAGCTGGTTTTATGGGGGGAAAAACAATAAAATAGATAAATTTTGGTCAATTTGATTAAAAGAAAAAAGAAAATAAAATTACCAGCATCAAAAGTGCAAAGGGGGAATTCACCACCGATGAAAAGGAAATTAGAACAATAATTAGAAGCTATTTTGCCCAGTTGTATGCCAATAAATTTGACAATCTTAGTGAAATGTTTGAATATTTACAAAAATATAAATTGCTCCAGATTAACAAGAGGAAGTAAAATACTTAAATAATTCCATAATTCTTTAAAAACGAAGATAAAAAAAATAATTTTATCTAGGTAAAGCTATTTATGACCTTGGATCTCCTTTTCTGTCATCTCTTAGGGAAAATATAATTGTTGTTGCCTCTACTTACCTCAATCTTCAATTCCTTTCAGTTTAGCTTCTGATTCTGTCACTTATCTGAAACTGCTCTCCCCAATGTTACCAGTCATCTTTCCCTTGCCAAATTCAACAATCTTTTCTCATTCCTCATCCTTCTTGACCTTTCTTCAGTTTTTGATGGAACTGAACACTTTCTAATGGTTACTTTCTCCCCTTGACTTTTCTGGCACTGCTTTCTCCTGGTTCTCTTCCTTCCTGTCTCACTGCTACTTCTCAGTCTTCTTTACCGGATAATCATCTATTCTGCCCTCTAACCATATATTTCCCATGACTCTGCTATTGGTTTTGTTCTTCCCTCTCCCTACCTTCTCTCTCTTAGAGTTCTTTTTAGCTCTCCCCAATCTACAGGTCCAGCCCAAACCTCTCTCTTCTCTGCCTCCTGACCATCTGAAGTAACCAACAGATAGTGTCAGCTCAAGCTAGCATCAACAGTAGAGTTAAGTGCCCCTCACTAAAGCCCTTATTTATTCAAAATCAATATTTGTTTTGTTATTTTCTTCATAATTATTGTTATAATCAAGCATATCTGCTATTAAAATCCCTTTCTATTCCCTCATTCTGGTGTGGAGATGAGGTGACCTTGGGATTTTGAGGATCTGTCAATACAGGCCAAAAAACTTGGGCAGATTCAACTATGCTGGAAAATTCTCAAGGGCAGGCCTGGGATGGACCATCATTACACAGCTCATTTCTGAGAGATTCATTGTTAAGTTGGCCATTGGAGTAATGAAATTTTCAGTCACAGCAATCTACTAAGATACAAAAGGCTTATGACCTGCATTAGTGTACAGAGTGAAATCATAGATAATAATAATAATTTCATTTATGTAGTTATACACAGTTTGAAACTCCTCACCACAGCTCTATGAGGTAGGTATTCACTATAAATTTCATTCCCATTCCCATTTTACAAATGAGGAAACTAAGGCTCTGAGGGGTTATATGACTTGCCCAAAGTCATATAATTAGTAAACAACAGAGATAGGATTCAAACTCATGTCTTTCCTGACTATAAATCTAGTTCTCATTCCAATATGTCAGGCTGTTTCTCCAGACCAGTGAAAAATACTCCAGTGAAAAATAAGCTTATGTCCACAAGTGTCTGTAAAGATCAATTTTGTACTTATAAGACCAAAAATTGGGGCACCTCTGGACTGATCTCCCATTTATAATGCTGTTTCTACAGAACTAAGTGCCCCCTGGAACATTTCACTGAACATTTCACTTTTGCAGAACCAATTAATTAAATTATAATTACAATCACTGACATTTGTGTAGTGCTGCAAGGTTTGCCAAATGCTCAGCATATATTACTTCCTCAGAACCTCACAACAGCCTTGTCAGATATGTAATACAGTTACTGTATCTCTATTTTACAAATGAGGAAACTGAGGCTCAGAGAGTGACTTGGCTTACCTAGTTTCACATTTCTAATGAATGTTAGAGATAAGATTTAAATTCAGGTCTCTCTAAGACTTCAAGTCCAGCATTTTTACCATTCTCCACCTTAATAACATCTGGTGAATTGTACCTAAGTCTTCTCCTACACTTTAAGAAAAAGAATCTCTCTCTCTCTTCCTCCTTTTCCTTCATTATGCCAGTTATTTCTCAATGCAATACAGAGTATTTACTCCACTCTTAAGGACAAGTGAGAATAAAATAACATGTTGATATTATTATATATTGGGGAGGGGGGTGTAGTTTATAGGAATCTGTCCAAAGATGGAGAGTGGCAAAGGTCAAGCCTGAATTATGCATCAGAAAACTAAAGTCATTGAAACTATTATCTGTGAGCAGAAAAGGTGTCCAGTATTTATTGATGCTATGGTGTGACTATTGGCTCTGTCTGGCCAGTGAAAGAAGAAATGCTAGACACAGGCCATGAGGCGACAAAGACTTTAGAACTAGAACAGAAATGGGATACAAGAAGAGAGCCCCTCCTGGGAACCTGGAAATGCCTGGGGTGGGAGTTGGTCAGAGTGAAAATTTAGACTCATAGTATTAGTTTATAAAACTGGATGTCACTTAAAGCTGTAAGTAGAAAGAAAAAATCAATTTCACTACCACAAACTGGGCGTGGGAGTTATGTGAGAGTATTTGCTTCATATTCATTCCATTTTCTTGGAGTCAACATGAATTGAGAAAGTAGTATCAGCTGAAGAAGTCATGTAGTATAATGAAAATACTATGGAATGTGAAGCCATAAGACATGATTTGGAATGTCAGCTAGGTAGTGAAGTAGAGTGCTGGGCCTAGAATCAGGAGGACCTGAGTTCAAATCCAGTCTTGGACATTTACTGGCTGTGTAATCCTGAGCAAGTCACTTAACCTCAATTTGTCTCAGTTTTCTCAACTATAAAATGAATATTTTAACAATACATACCTCATAGGATTGTTGCGAGGATTAAAAGAGGAAATATTTGTAAATCACTTAACACACTGTGTCTTGTACCTAGTAGGCATATGCTTGTTTTTTTCTTCCCTCCCACTTGCTATTTTTGTAGGTGGTATTCTACCTTAAAGATAGGACTTTACATTTATCCCTATTAAATTTCATCTTAGGTATGGTTCATAAATTGATCTTTTTTCTTTTTCAGATTGTGACTCTCACTTAACATACTATCACTTCCAACTAACTAACATCTAGAAACTGGATAAAGATAAGCATCACTGTCTTTATCCAAGTAATTGATAAACATGGTGAAGATCACAGGACCAAGGACAGCTCCCTAGGGTACTGCCCCAAGAGAATTTCTTCCAAGTTGACATTAACTCCTTAATGAATATTCTTTGAGTTCAGTATTTCAACCAAGTGTGAATTAGGCTATCACCTAGCCCACATCTCTCCACCTTGTCTATAAGGATGGCACAAGGCAATAGAAAAACACTTCACTGAATTCACCAATGCTGCATCTATAAGAATCTCTTCTTCTATCAGTCTAGTAATCTTGTCAAAAAAAAAAAAGGAAAGGAAACTACCTTTTATTAAACCCATTCTGGCTCATGGGAATCATTACTTCCCTTTTTAAGTGCTCATAAACCATCACCTTCAAAGCATGTTCTAGAATTTTGCCTGAAACTCAAGTGAAGTTACTGCTAATCTTCGAAGAATTCACCCTTTTCCCTTTTAAAAAAAATATAACATTCATCTATTTTTGTTTAATGGGATTCTCCTATTCAAAATATTTTAAATTATTACTGACAACAGTTTAATAATCACTTTTGCCAGGCCTTTCCTAGATGTATTTCATTAAGGCCAGGTGAACTAAATTTATTGAGGAAAACTAGGTATTCTTTTACCATTCACTCTTTAATCTTCAGGATCAATTATGTGGTAATGAATTTAGTCTATCCTTATTCATCTGAAGATCATTTTTGTTAGTCAAAAGAGCAGTGGCTAGGTGGTGCAGTGAATAGAGCACTGGCCCTGGAGTCAGGAGAACCTGAGTTCAAATCTGGCCTCTGACACTTAATACTGGCTGTGTGACCTTGGGCAAGTCACTTAACCCCAATTGCTCTGCCTTCTCCCCTCAAAAGAAAAAAGGGCAGAAACATAATAAGAGTCGAGTAGTTTTTCTTCCTCTCCATCAACATTCATTACTGTCATTCCACTCATCTTCGACAGGGATGCTAACCCTTCTTTGATCTTTCTCTTGCCCCACCATAACCCAAAAAAGTTTTTATTGTCTTTAGCATTTATCAGTAACCTCAGCTCATTCTGACCCTTAACATGCCTAATTCAGCTCATACAGGACTATAATGTTCTTTTCTAATTCATCTTCAGTTCCATGCTCCTCTTTACTGTTTAGTTAGTGCAGGGACCCAAGATAACTCATTTAAACCTCTACAATTTACACTTTTAATTTTTGTATGTTATTATTCCCTACTCTCATCCTTAAATTGTTTACCTATATTGCTTTATAGTAAGTCCCTGCCTAAAATACCTGTGAGAAGAGTGCTGTTTTCCAGATAGGGGGATAAGAAAGAGAGTGAGAAGAACTAAGCATCTGTAGAGAATGCTGTATCCTAAACAATGCTGAATTCAAAATCAGTAGATCTGGGTCCAAATCCCAGATCCTTCTCTTACAAGATTTATGACCAAATACAAGAAAATTCCCTGCTCTCACTCTTAATTTTAATATCTCTTAAAATTGAGATAATAATATTTGTGTAATGCTGACCTAAAAAGGTTATTGGGAGGGTACTCTGTAAAACTTTTGGTGCAATAGAAACATGGCTGATACTAGTACAACCTTTCAGCCAAGCAATTTATTATCCAGGATCCACTTGAAGAGGGCAGCTAGGTGATACAGTGGATAGAGGGCTGGCCTTAGAGTCAGGAGAACCTGAGTTCAAATATGTCCTCAGACACTAACTAACCATGTGACCCTAGGCAAGTCATTTAAATCTGTTTACGTCAGTTTCCTCATCTATAAAATGAACTGAGAAATCGTTCCAATATCTTTACCAAGAAAACTCCAAATGGCATCACCAAGAGTCAGCCATGACTAATTGACTAAACAGCTATATAAAATATATGTGTGTAAACATGTATATATATATATATATATATATGTATATACATACATACACAGACAAACACACAAACATACTGTCTTCACAGATAGAATATAAGTTCCTTGAGGACAAGCAGCTGACTTTGTATTTGTCTCTGTATCCCCATGACCTAACATAGACCCTGACACATTTTAGGGACTTAATAAAAACTTAATGATGAATGGATGGATGGAGCAGTACACGTGTGCGTATATGAGGCAAAGAAGGTCCTCGTATCTTTGAATGTTTTGAAGTTTCATTGGCAAGTATACAGGCAGGAATCCTTGTTTCTTACTGCCATAGTAGATAGAATGCTAGATTTGAAGTCAGGACGACCTGGCTACAAATCTCCCCCTGGTATTTACTAGCTATGTAGCTTCCAAGTAAACCATTTAACCTTTATAAGTCTCATTGTGCTTACTCATCTCCAAAATGGAGAGAATAATACCTGGACTTCCTCCCTCATAGGATTCTTTAAAGGATAAAAAGTGATCATGTATATGAAAAACTTAATAGCTTTTACTATATTGCATAAGTGTCAGTTACTATTATAAGTGATTAGTGATCAGCTAGTCAAACTACTACATTTTACAGATGAGGAAACTGAGGCACAGAGGTGGGAAGTGAATTGCCTAAGATCACAGATGTTTACTGTGAGCTCCAAGACTAGAATAAGGTCTCCAAATCCCCACTGCAGTGTTTTCTCCACTCAGCTGCCTTTCTTTGTGGTTGTAATTGGTTTGAGCATCCAAAATTCATATCTACCTAAGGATCCTGGTCAGAGCTAATCTTGGGGATGTTATTAAACAAATATGCAGAGGCTGAAACAGACGGTAGCAGTTGCTGCTCACATGTTTAAATGGAGCCAGCTCCACACAAAATGAGTCCTACATGCCCTGAAACACAGCCATTTAACCATGATGCTACTGAAATCCCTCCAAGAGTTTCTCAATCATAGCATCACAGAATCTTAGAGCTGGAAAGAACCTTAAAGCCATATAATTCAATCCATATTGAAAAACAATCTTCACTAAAAATAGCCAGTATCAGTTAATGGGCATTACCTCATTCAAAGTGAGACCCTGAAAAGGCCTTATTAGCCTAAAAAGGCCAGGGTCTCCCATTGCATCCTGGGCCACCTCCATCATCCTGATGAATATCAGGTCCCTGGATCCAGATGGCTCTGGAGGAGAAAGTGAGGCTGGTGACCTTGCACAGCCCTCACTCACTCAAATCAAAGTCAACTGCAAGTCATGTCATCATCTCCCTGATGCCAGGGTCTTCTTCAAAAATGAAGGACAAACACAACAAACCTTTCAATTACTTATTAATGGAGTTCATGCTCTATCTTCCCATCTACATACTAAACACCTCTAGTTCCTTCTACCAATCTTCACGTGGACTGAACTCCAGACATGTCACCGTTTTAGAAAGACACAGTCTATATGACCTCTAAGGTCCATCCTTATGCTATGAGTCTGTGAGATACTTATTTTACTAGAGTTTCCTGAGGGCATGGGGAGGAGATAACTTCATGTGTGGTCTAGGTAGTATAATCATACCTCTAACTGTTATATGACTTATTACCTCGTTAATCATCCTAGATTCTAAGGAAATCAAGGAGCATGCTTTGATAATTCTATGTAAATTAACAGAAAAGTACAATCTCTATCATGAATTTGTCAAACATCTCTAAGCTGCCACCTCAGTTCATTAGATATTAAATAAACCATAGAAACTTCTTTTCCAATAAGGTTTGTTCGTATCTTTCCCTATGTAAAGAAGAAAGATATTAACAAAAAGAGGGGGGAGTGGAGGGAGAAAGACATAGAGACAGAGAGAGAGTGATCAAACTCCCTGTTTTCATAGGTTTAAACGAACATTATAAGTACTACTTATGCATTTTTTAAACAATGAAATAATACAAAGGCATATTTAAATCTTTGAACAATGTATCAATCAGTATGGGAAAAATCACAGTCAAGGTCACTTGTAACTTGTCACCTGTAACTGCCAATTTCTCAACAGATCACAGTTCAACAATTCAGCTCCTTCAGAATGGCCATTAAGATCTTTTCTCAAGAAATCTCTTCATAAATTTTCTTCATAATTTTATCTTAATAAGATATAACTCAGTCTTTCAGGAAAGAAGCTCCTTTAGTCCTTTTTTTTTTTTCCTGTGCTGTAATGTTAATGGAATTTAAGATCTTCCCCACCCATTAATAGACCTCACATGGAGCCCATTAAGGGAAGCTTGCTTAGGGGAGGCTTGCTTGTAGGAAGGCTTTCACACCTTTTGCTCATTTCTAATTAGGCACTGAATCAAGAGGGTTGTGATGCCTTCTGGCTCTGAGAAATGTATATATAAGCACTGAGTTGGTATTTTGCTTTGGGGGCTCACTTATGAGAAGGTTCTTGTGTTTCCCTGGTAGAGATTCTGAGTGGTTATGTGTTCAGAGGTTCCCCGACTGCTCAGATGTAAAGGCTCTCTTGATCCAGGGGTGTATATAAAGTGTATAGTTGATTCAGGCATTCAAAACCCTGTCTGTTGGTCTTTAGTTCTCTCCTTGTATTTTCTCTGTATTTTCTTTGTATTTTCTCTGACGTTCAGGGTGCTGACTTTTCCCCTGAACTAGTGAATGTAATTTTAAAAAGATTGTTGACCCCTTAAACAGTTATCTTTCCTAGTAAAGCAGATCTAAGAACCTGTGCTAGCAGCTATCCTGGGTATGCTAGTGCAGTTGCTGCTACATGTACTTAAAGAGTTGTTCTCTATTTATTGAAAAAAAATTAAGGGGCAGCTACGGGGAGCAGTGAATACAGCACCGACCCTGGAGTCAGGAGGACCTGAGTTCAAATCCAGCCTCGACACTTAACACTTACTAGCTATGTGATCACTTAACCCCAATTGTCCTGCCTTCCCCCCTCCAAAAAAAAAAAAAGCAAAAATAAATTTCATAGTTCCTCTATAATGACAGTGAAATTACAGGACTATCAAGATTTCCCAGCTTAAAGATCCAGTAGCAATATCTATAGCCTGTGTGGAAAAAGCTATTTATGCTAGTGTTGCATTAGCAAAGCCCTAGAAATCCACCACTGCTCATAATAGTAGTTACAACTCATCAAGATGAACAGGGAGGCATGTCTAGGCCCAGACTCAAATGAGCAACTCAGGTAGCACAAGAATGTACCAATACGTAGTTGAATGAAAATTAGATACAGACTTAGAAAATCTTGTTTTAAATCCTTATTCTTCCGCATACAGTCTATATGATTTTTAATAATTTTGAATCCTGCCTTCAAGACATAGTTTCCAGGGGTGAGGGGGGAGCCTAGACGATATTTAAGGTCTCTTTATGTTCTAAATCTTGTAGGTAAAGAAGAGACCGAAGTCAATAGATTCATCAAGATCTTCTTTTGTTGTTCACATATCTTCCTGTTGCTGACCTGTGACTTTATAGCTAGACCGGATTAAACCCTCCTCAGGTAGAATAAGAGATAAGCTTCCCTAAAAGTTTTAAAACATTAGTTTACTGTGACCAGGTGTGGCTACCTATTATCAAGTTTTGTGTATTCACAGACCAGAACTGCAAACAAACTCCTGCTTTTCACCCTGAGACTGACCCTCACTGTGGAGGCTGGCAAGATTTACCCCCTGAATAGCCCAGCCTTTAGCCTCAGCATGGGGTTGGGTAAAACAGAACATACAAGAAGCTATGTCTTATAAAGAAGGGGCCCTGTGCCTACTCCAAATTGTTGCAATCACATACTGTTAAGTGTAAGTAAGGGTGATACACATGATGAAGTTTTAAGGGTGTGATCAAAATGGTCTGTGTATTGTGAACTCATTATGAGGATTAAACTCTTCTTTAATTAAGTCAAGAAGGGAACAGAGTGATTGGCTAACCAAATAGGTTAACCACACCCATAGGGGTTTTAGAGAATGAAGAAATTCAGCCGTTGACTCAGTTCAACAGCAGAGTAGTAAAGTTATGGAGAATTCTAGGCTCCAGAGACCATACCAATTGTAGTAAGGTAGAAAGGGAGTGTTTATGAAGCCAGAGAGCATGTTACACTGCCTTTCCCCATTGATCATTTTTGAGAAACTGGACCATTATCACACAATGCATCCCTAGTCAGGTAGAAGACTGGCAAACAGGGACATAGGAAGATATAGAATAGCTACCTGAGGGGATGACACAGCTTTAAGGACAATGACCTTCTTGCAACAGAGAAAAATGCCAGCTTGGGATGCAAGAAAGAATTTCCTGTAACCAGGAGTTGTGTTTACCCTATGACCGCAAATGTTTGTTACATGAGTGCTTCATTATCATTATGTTAAGTTTAATTTTTCCCTATACCCTGTATATATTTGTTGATGATCATGCCACAAGATTTGAGAAGGAGGAATAATTTGGACCCACTCCTCTTCCTATACCACCTTAATGAATACTTTTGCTAAAAAATTAATTGAGACTGTGGTATGATAATCAAAGGAAAACATTAGTGATGGCTCCAGAGCAATAATACTAGACACCAAGCCCAAGCCACCAATTTGAATAGGATTTGGGAATTTATCCCTGCAGGGTGCTGAAGTAGAATAAATTAACTATGATGAAGGAAGAGGTATCAAGAAAGGGTTTTGAGCATGGGGCACTGCAAATGAAGGGCTAACCATTATGGTTTACCACACTAGAAGGCTCTGGGTATCTAGGAGGCGGCACATGCCCTAGTATTCAAAGTCTTCAGCCTACTAGTCTTCTCTGGGGAGTATCTTTATGGTCCAGCAATAAGTGGGTAGCCATGGAGAGGAAAAACCTCTTTCTAATGTAGACTCATATAAAAATAGAACAGCTGACCCAAGGTGGACATTAATAGCCTGGGTCTTTCTTAGTCTTTGAGGTGGTTTTCTTTTCCAGTAATTTAATTAGTCTCCACAACTTCATCCTGGACTGAATATGACCCCCAAAATTTGGAGTCTGTGCCAACAGCAACCAAGTTCTGTGGGTTTTACATGGCTGTCAACTGAGAGCTAGCTAAATTAAATTTGGAAAGACTTGTCATCAGGCTTCTGCATGATGAGGAAATTCAGTCATAAAAACCCAAGAAGAACATCTAGTGAGGATCAACAGATTTGGAGCTGAGAGGCCATTTAAACCAACCTATTTTACAAATTTATGACATTGGCCCATTAAGCTTATGTTACTTGCAGGGGCAACTATGTGATATAGTAGATAGTAGATAGAGTGCTGGACCTGGAATCAGGAAGACCTGAATTCAAATCCAATCTCAGGTACTTAGTAGCTGTGTGACCCTGGGCCAGTCATTTAACTTTTGCTTGCCTCAGTTTCCTCATCTGTAAAATGGAGATGATAGTACCTACCTCCCAAGATTGTTGTGGCAATCAAATGAGATAATAGCACAGCACCTCCCACCTCACACATAATAAGCACTCTATAAATATTCTATTATGTATATTATATAAATATAAATTAATATATAATATATAAAATATATATTATATAAATAAATAGCTAACATATCTTTATGAGTATTAGTATTACCTAAGGTCATGCAGGTAGTAAGTGGCACAGCTGGGATTTGAACTAGAACTGAAAACTGCCTATTCTTATCCTTTAATCATTTATCAACTGGGGAATTAATCATAGTCTTATAAGTATGACTTAGTTTCCTATACATTTAAGAAATGAAAGCTTTATCAGAGAATATTCCCCCCTTTTAGAGATGAAGAAACTGAAACTCAAAACAACCCTGTGAGTTAGTTATTGAAGGTATTCATTATTATCCCTGCTACCTACTTCACTTAACTATTAAATGTTGGGGCTAAGATTTTACCCCATGTCTCTTGTCAATATATCTCGGGTACTCAGCAATAATTTACATCGAGCTGCTCAGGTCCACTACCCCATGCATACTCCTGTTGACATTACCCATTCAGGGCCCAAATTGCTAAAAGCATCCCACACTCCCAACCCACCCACCTCCAAACCTTCATGCTTCCATTCCTTTATCGTGGTGAGAGTAAAGGCTAAGGAAGCCAGGTATGATGGCACACATCTGTAATTCCTGCTTCAAGGAGTCCAAGGCTGGTGGATTCCTTGAGCTAGGAAGTTCTGAGCTCTATTGGAGTATCTATTGGCTATCCACACTAAAGTTGGGAGCTGATGGCCCTAGCATCATTAAGGAGGTACAAACTGGCTTAGGTTAGAAGTGGAGCCAGTTAAAACTTCTGTGATGATCAGTAACGAGATCAGCCCCAGGACTGGCCACTTTACTTGCAGCCTGAGCAAGATTAGAGAGACTCAGTCTAAAAGAAATAAAAACTGAAGGCTAAATACCATTGAGACATGTTGACAAAAACAAAGTATTATCTAAGGATCATTCACACCTTGTCCCTGTTTCCACATTCTATTTAAAGGGCCCTGACCCTTGCAGCTGGTTAAATTAAAGCAGTCACTTCTGATCTTTCAACAGCTCAAGAAAGCTCACATTATAATAAGAGAGAAGAATTATGGTACGATGCAGAGATTCTTAACTTTTTGTGTGTCTCACAGACTTCCTTTGGCAGTCTGGTGAGTCCTACAGACCTCTTCTCAGAATAATGTTTTAAATGCACAAAACAAAATACAGAGGATTACAAAAAATTATTGAAATAGTTATCAAAATACATTTTTCTAAAAGTTCGTGGACTCTAGGTTAAGATATCCTGGTGTAGAAAAACGGGTCAGCCACAGAGTCAAGAAGACCTTTGAATCTTGGCTCTAATACTTACAAGTTCTGCAAAATGGGCAATGGCAATAATGCTGAGCAATATCTTTTGCAGGTAATCCCTGTGATGGGGAGCAAGTCACTTAACTCTCTGTGCCTAACTAACTGGAACTCAAAATCACAGATCACCAGCAGTGGAAGGAAATTCCACCGTGGGACAACACAAACACCCCACGCTGCTGAAATCGTAGGTCCAGACCAAAAATACATAAATGATCATTGACAACTCTATCGTTTTAAGGTTTTCATGACACATTTCTCATACCAAAATTGTGAGACAGGAAGTACACTATTTATTATCTCAATGTTATAAGAAACACGGTCAAAGAGGTTGTGATTTTCCTAAGGTCACCCAGAGAATGTCACATCCTAGATTCAAACACAGGTCTCTTTGCTTTAGCATAATATATTTTACCTTTTCTCCCATTTAACTTGGTGCTAGGGTTGTGTTCCATGAACTAGAAAATTCCACAGAGGGCAACAAAATTTTCTTAGCAGTCGTAATAATAATCATTCATGTTTATATAACAATTTAGAACTTAGAAAGCACTTTACATACATTAACTCAATTAAATACTTGAAAGAGATGAAGTGTTCTCTGTTTTAAAGAAAGGCTCTAACATTTCTTCCAGCTCAAACATTCTATGTTCTTATGGTATACCAACTTCTGATAAATTCCACATGCAATATGGAATGCAATAAACAGCATTTATACATTTATGTTTATATTCACAAAGCACTATATATACCTACATAGTACCTTAGTTAATACTCACAACAACCCTATGAGGTAGGTACTATGGATATAATTTTTCCCATTTTATATAGAAACTAAGACTCAGGGGGCGTGTAATTTGTTCACAGTCACACAGTTAGTATCAGGTGTAGAATTGAAATGGAGCTCTTCCTAACTTCAAGACCAATGCTATCGAAGTAATCTCTTTCAACCAGGAAGGATCCCAAAAAGTGAATACCTACACCTCAGGACAATCACTTTACTGGCAAATGAAACACCCAGACCAACTTACTAAGTACAAATAAAAGAGCCTCATTTTTGCCTGAGTGTTTACAAACCTAGAGTTGCTCCAAGATCCGCTACACCTCCCAGAAGCTTCCATATACATTGTTGAATCTGCGAGTAATAACGTGCTGTTGTGGGTAGGTATGTCTCCAAATACCAAGGAAAGGCAGAAAAGTTTTCCACTTTTGTAAGGGAATTCCCCCAGAATGTGCTACTACTTGGAACAGAGGACACTGGGTTGTAAGTTTGTGACACAGCATAGCCCAGAAGTGGCTAGATAGGGACAATTTATGATGGGAGATTTGGGAAAGAGAAGTGCATGCATTAAAAGGCTTCTCTGAAGATTTTCACCCATGAGACTGTTACTGTGTATATCCTCTGGGATGCCAAAGATTGAAAAGGTGACCTCAGGATCCATGTCAGTGTTCTCACCCACCAAGCCTAAGCCTAGACTCTTGTTTGTTATGGCTATACTTGGTACTGCTCCACGGTCTGGGATCAGTCATTCAACTTTGGACTGGCTATATAGGATCATGAAGCCTCGCTGACATAAGAAAGACCCATGTCTCTAATAGAAAATTCCTCAGCAAACCCAACTAACAGGAGAATTTGAGAGCTTGGAATGAAATAATTGAATAGATGGTATCATTCTTTGCAAGATAAGTAGACACCATCCCTGCTAAAAGGGGAATGGGGAAAGGAGGAGGGAAGTTTGAGAATAACCTCATAGCAGAGACAATCTCACATCTTGGTTTTATCTATTCTACTTGTAGGTACAACCCACATATGTGGGGTCCATCTGTAATCCCTCTGGCCCTACCATAAATCTTAGGAAAGATAAGGACATATGGTGAAATTCACACTCCTACCATAAAGCCCATGGGCTAATGGATACTGATGTAGCATTGGTACATGCTATACATATTCTGCAGGTTTCTAGGAGATCAGAATGGCATTCACAGAAGCAACAAATTTCTGGTCTAGCAATTCTGCCAAGATCTTATTAACAAAATGTAGGAAAGTGGCAGTATATGGAACTTTAAATGGCCATACCAGACATGGAACACGGTTTTTCCATTTGTCATCTTGAGGGATTTGTGGCAGATTATAACCCTCTTGCCTCCCCAAATGGGTCTAGTTTTGTTTTAAAAGTTTAAGCATCATATACAATTCCCAGAATGTCACTGATAGAGTGCCAAGGTTACCCATTCCAGAGTATAATTACTGTAAGCCCCTGTGATCATGCAAGACCTTTCAGCTCCATTTTTCATGTATACACACAAAAATAAAAGGGATGGTCAATCAGACTTTCTTTAAGGTGCTATGCTAAAGAATAGATTTAGAGCTCATCAAGTTCTACTTCCTCTTTCCACTTTAAAAGGGGACAAATGAGTCCCAGAGAGATTGTGGCTTCTCTGGGTTCACATGGTGTTGTTACCGTAAACGTGACTGTGATTTGAGCCTGGGTCTCTGGATTTCACATCTAGCACTCTCCCTACTGTCACCAGTGGTCAGGTAGGGGAACTCTCCACTCCTACAAAGGGTCCCAGCTCTTGACTCAAGTGTACCCAGATTCAATTCTGGAGGAACCTAACATGTAAAGGAGAAGGTCAGACTTTTTCTTGCATACTCTGGCTCACTATACTTAGACTCCTTCTGCCAGGGAAAATCTGATTCAAAGAGTTTAGTTATGACTCCTGTACAGGAGTATACCCCAACAGGATTCCATTATAGAAAAGTATAACATACAAAATAATATAAGGTATAGACATTTTCTCTACCATGAAGGAGCAGCTTAAAAGACAAAATTTATAAACAGTATATATAGCTATATATAATATAAAAATATGAACTATAACAAATATTTTCAATATGAAACACTATATAGGACTGACAAGCAGGTATTTCAGTCTTATCTCTAACCTACATTGCCTATGAACATCCCAAATTCTCTTCTCCTGCCAAGCCAGGGTAGAGTTTGGGTTTTAGCTCTTTGGCTCCACAATCCTCCTGGTGGTAGTGGCTTCTCCTCCAAGAATTCATGTACTCTAGAGCTAGAGCTAGAACTCATGTACTCTAGAGCTCACAAAGCAGCTTCCAAAGCTAAAAGTATTCAGCATCACTATTTGGTCAAGAAAGAAATACGATGTAGAAGAGATGGCTGGAGACTTGAGGCCTCCTGTGCCTTCTACCTCAAGCTTCTATGATTCTTTCTCTATGTGCTGCCCTCCTAGATGTTTCATAAAGGACATTTCCTCCAACCCAAAGGTGGAATATAACATGATTCATTTCATTGTATCTCATTGTCTATGAGGATACCTGAATATGCCCACAAAGTCTGCCCTAAAGCCCTAGGAAGACAAAAGCAAGATGTTTTGTTCTTCCTTTGGAAGTGCTGCCCAATTTAATGCCAATGCCCCAAAGGAGGACAACGCCATTTTACCTCCATCCATTATGAACATCAGAGGTTGTGAGACAAAGGCCATCTCACATTTTCCCTAGGATGTTGTTGCTTGTCCTTTGTTCTCAAAGAAGACCATGACATCAGGGAGGTGATGCCATGACTTGTAAGTGAAGTGGATTTAAGTGAGAAAAGACTGTGTAAAGTCACCAACCTCACTTTCTCTTCTGGAGACATTTGGGTCTAGTAGCAAGATATAGATCAGGAATACTGGGGATGGTCCCCTAAGGATGCCTACTCTTGAAAAAATATCTGGGAGAATGATAATTTCCTCAGGTTCTGTCTATGCTAAGCCTGAATTTCCTAAGATGTGGTCCCCAAACTTATAAAGCTGGAAATCCAAAAGGGGAGATATGACACACATAGATACCAATAACACAAACTGGAGTAAAACAAATGGAGTGATTCAAATACAGAGAAGTCTAGATGAGTGCAACAAAAGAAAAAAAATTCTCTTTAGGACATCTTGAATGAAGTAGCATTTGACCTGCTGGCATAAGATAGAGGTATCAAACACATGGCCCCAAAACACTCCCCAGTGCAGCTTAAACTAGATTAAAATATAATTGAGAAATGGGTAACAAAAGAAATAAAAATATATTAGTATGTAGATAATGTTAATATGTGGTTTTCTAAGTGAATATTCTTCAGACAGAGATCCTTATTATGATTTAGTGACCCCTGTTTCTAATTGAAGCTGACCCCACTGCTCTAATAGAATGAGCACTGAATTTGGAGGTTGGAAACCTGAGTTAAAGTCTAGACTACAACTCACTAACACTGTGACCTTGGGAAAGTCTTTTTTCCTGCCCCGGGGCTTCAATTTCTTTTCTTTTTTTTTTGGTAAGAAAAAGTTAGGTAGATTGAAACTATAAAAAAGGCAAGTCTCTGACCAATAATTACTCCGAAGAGCAGAGGAGGAAGCATGCTAGCCACCTCTTGACACAGAGTTGGTGGACTCGGGGTACAGAGTGAGGCATGTATTTAGAGGGTAGGAATACATAGCAAATGCAGAAATGTATTTTTCTTTACTATGTATATCTTCTTCGAAAAGATTTGGTTTTCTTTTTTATTTCCAGTGTCGGTGAAAGTGGGAAGGAAAAAAAATAGATTTTTGTTAATTGAAAATAAATTAAATTAAAGAAAAAAAAGAAAAAGAAAAGCTCCCCTAGAGCTACAAAGAGGCTGATCTGGCAGTCTGGTCACAACATGACTCTGACAAAGCATTTCAAACTTAGGCTTCCCACAGGCTAATTTCTAGCGAATTGGGTTAGCAGAAATAATAACCAGTGTGGGATTGGTCTGCCACCACATGAATGGGCCAGGGCCCTCTCTCTGCACCTGCTGCTAGGCAGGGCAGTGCTTCGGAGGGCAAGGAAGGGCAGGCCATCTCAGTCAGCAGGCATACTCACACCTGGAAGCACAATTCCAGGGCTAGGCACTGACAGATGCTGCTGTGGAGGCAATGGGCCAGCACAAAGCAGCCTGCCGATTAGTGGTACCCCAAGGGCAGGCATGAGGTCCCCAACCCATATGTGTGATCCATTGCCTGCCAATCCAGCACCCGGAGCACTGATCCTCTGTGACCTTATATCAATAAGTCACCTATATCAAAAACCTGACTCTCTGAAACTATAGGACATGGTGATCGGGGAGGAAATGAGAAAGTGACAGAAAGGCTGGAAGGGAGTAAGGGAACAAGCATATGAATAGACAGGGGAAGATGGAGGCTAGGATGGGTCCCAAACAGCTAAGCAGGCAGTGGGACCAGTGTTAGACTTGGAGTCAGGAAGATTTCTGTTCACATCCTTCCTGAGACATTTGCTATATGTGTGACTCTGGGCAAATCTCAAACTATCTGAGCTTCATTGTCATAATCTATAAAATAGGAACAATAACAGCACCTAGCTCACAGGGTGGTTCTGAGGGTCAAATGACTACACATACTTATGTATGCATGTATATATACATGTGTGTATGACTATGTAAATACTAGTTTTATTATTAGATATAAACTTTGCTATTCCCAAAGGAACTAGAAACTATGGATGGAAATTTCAGAGGCAATTTCAGTAGGATACAAGAAAAACTTCCTTGTAACAAGTTTTGTCCCAAAGTGGAAGGGTTTCTTTGGGAGGTAATAAGTGCTTGCAGCTGTTCCCTTCTGATGCTATAGCCACAGGGAGAAGACCTCAAGGGAAAGGGAAGAGCAGGGGGCGCAGAACGTAGAGGTGGCAATAAATTCGCTGTCCTGGCCTTCTCACTTTCGCTGGGGAATTGACACTAAACCCTCAGTCTTTCCATCTAGAAAATGGCCTTTGCTGGCCTTGGCGTTCCATTGTGGTTACGAGTAAAAATGAGATATGAGTTGAAAGGAGAATGTTTAGAGAATAGAAGTTGGTCAATTAGTCAACAGGATTTATTAGGCACTTTAATATGTGTCAGATTGCTAAGCACTGAGGATGTCCAGAAAAACAAAAATAGTCTCTGCCCTCCAGGAACTTACATTCTAATAGGGGAGAAATATAATATTAAGTTCCTTACAAACTTGATTAGAGTAGATGGGCAGTCCTTTGGGAGGGGGAGACTGGGAGTGACCTGCTGCAGGAAGTGGCTCTTGGACTGAGGCTTAAAGAAAGTCAGGAATTCTATGAGACAGATGGAAGTTTGAAGGCAGAGCATTCCAGGCATGGGAGACCAAGAGCACAAAAAGGCAAAGCTAGGAGAGACAGAGTCTCGTGTGTGACAACAGCAAGTGGGCTGGTATGACTGCACCATGGAGCAGGTACGAGGAATAATGTGTTAGAAGCCTAGAAGGATAATATGGGAGCAAGTTTTGAAGAACTTTAAATGTTGGACAGAGCTTATATTTTATACTAGAGGTAATAGGGAGCCACCAAAGTTTTTTGAGGTGGGGTGGAGGGAGGAAGAATTGATGTGGTCAGACTTGTGCTTGACAAAAATCATTTTGGCAGCTTTGTGAAAGATGGAGTGAAATGGGGAGACTTAAAAGCAGAGCATCCAATTAGAAGACTATTCTAATAACCAAAAAGAGAGGTAATAAGGTCTTAAAGCAGAATAGTGACTCTGGTTGGAGATGGAAGTAATAGATGTTGTAGAAAAAAATTTCAAGATATGGCAGCTGATTGGATATGCGGGGCAAATGAGAAAGGAATGCAGGATAACACTGAGATTATGCATTTGGATGACTGGAAGAATAGTGGTATCCTCAGAGGTAATTGGGGAACTTGGTTAAGGAGGAAAGATAATGAGCTCAGTTTGGGTTATGTTCATTTCGTAGTACCTATAGAGTATCCAACTGGAAATGTCCAAGAGGCAGATTGCAAGGCAGAGTTGGAGCTCGGGAATTGACTAGAGCTGTATCAATTCATATGGGAGTCAATTGCATAGAAAGGATAGCTACATTCTCTTCTGTCTCAAAAGCCTATGATCCCAAAGCTCTGAGATCCAGGAAAGCCAAACCTGGAAGAAGTGGAAGGAGAGGACACAGGTTGTGTTCTAATAATTCTCTGACAGAATGTGATGCCTTCTTCAGGATTTCTCTGAAAACATTTGGCCAAATCCATTGATTTGTAAGTCAACCCCAGTCTCCTGCTATAGACCAGTTAGGAGCTCCAATCACCAGTTAATTTAAACTCTGACTTTTCTGTTGGTATCCCCCCATCCCCTCCACAGAGCTTTTCACAGGAACGATTCCCTCTCAAATCCACATCCTTCCCTACTTGGGTAATTGACCCTGAGTCACTTGGCTGATGCCTTCTTCACATTTTTTAGAAAATTCACAGCCTCTGCCATTCCAAGAATAACTTCTGCTGGGATTCCTACTTAGGGGTATGATGAGCCCCTCTCTGGAGAGGCCCTTCAAGGGTTCTGTCAGTGTTTTTATTTTCTACCATGAAAAACTCTGACTGCACTGGCTCTGCTGTGAGATTTCAGAGGGGTTGAGGTTGAAGGAGAGAGTTGATGGAGGGGGAGGAGGGATGAAGTACCTTCATGAAATTCAATATTAATCCAAACCCTGAAAATAGGTTTCATTTAGTAATTGTTCCCGATTGGCCAGCTTCTCTCAACTGTCAGGAAATAAGAAATTGAAGAGTTGATGGGGTAGCTGGTAGGGGATGAGGATTGTGCTCTCTGTCTATCTGTCTCTCCCTCTCTCTGTCTCAGTCTCTGTGTCTGTCTGTCTCTCTGTCTTTCTCTCTCTTTTTCAAAATATGATAGCTTTGCCTTCTGTGTTTTTTTAAATCCTTTTCCAAATGAAATCAGTCCCCAACCATTCAAAGCACAATTTCCCAAACAGTGAATTAAAGATGTAAATATCTAGCGATCTGGGCCTTGTTTCCCTTACCTATGAAGCATAGGAAGCAGGGAGGAAACTAGGTATAATGAGTGTTTAGTATTCTATAACCTCCAAGGTCCCTTCCAGCTTTAAATTTTTGAAAGAAGAAAATCAATCTGGCACCCCAGAGGGAGGACATCATGAAGAGCTAGCCCCGGGACTGGAATGGAAGGAAGCTTGTAAGTAGCATTGTTGAATCTCTAGGGAAGAAGAGTGTGACTGGGGAAGTCCAGGCTAAGACTAGATCAAGCAATGTTCCATAGTTTACCCAAGCAGGAAACATTAGTTACTGTTCCAACAGAAAAAAAGCACAACTTCCAGCCTCCTTATGCACTTCATACAATATTAAAAGGCAAATAAGACATATTCTACAAAAAAAATGATTGGGTGAAAAGCTTTCAGTTTGATAGCCATCTGTATTCTAGATGCTTCAGTTTCTGTTTCCCCTCAAGGGCACCCCCTCCCTCACCAAACCTTCCCTCTTCCTCGCCCCTAGACTAACCTCAATTTTGCTAGTACCATCATTATTGTAACCCACAGCTAGGGTAACAGTCTTGTTTGTTTTCTGGCTAGTAAAAGCAATAAACATCCCCAAGAATGAAGCCAGTTCAAATGTTTTCTCTGATGCATTAACAAAAGCAATCAATATAAATCACATTTGTCAAGGAACATTATTTTGTGAAAACATCCTCTCCAAGGTAGCAAAGGACCAATGACAAGTTGAAAATTATTTTCCGGGCAACATCTGCCACCTCGTGGAGATCCTGGGAATTACAGAAGTATTTTCAGAAGGAAAAAAGGGGTGTCTGTGTGTCTATGTATATGTTTGTCTGTGTCTGTGTGTTTTTAAAATATAAGAGGATCCTACATTTACAATTGAAAAGAATCTCAGTGGTATCAAATTCAACCCCATCATTTCATACATGAAAACACCAAGCCCAATTGGCATCGTAGAATCACAGACCAAGAATTTAGATACCTTAGAATCCACCTAGTTGAGCCTCTCATTTTACAGATGAGGAAATTGAGGCCCAGAGATGTTAAGAGACTTGCCCAAGGTGATGGAGGTAGTGAATGTCACAGACAGGATTGAACCCATGTTTTCTGACTCCAGAGTGAATACTCATTCACTCTATCACAAGGTCACAGACAATAATGGCAGAGCTGTAGTTCTCTGACTTCTAACCTAACGCTCTTTCTTCTTTGTTTTTTATCATATTGACTAAGGGTCTATCAATTTTATTGGTTTTTTCATAAAACCAACTCTTAGTTTTATTTATAAGCTCAATAGTTTTCTTACTTTCAATTTTATTCATCTCTCCTTTGGTTTTCATTATTTCTAATTTAGTATTTAATTGAGGATTTTCAGTTTGTTCTTTTTCTAGCTTTTTCAATTGCATGCCCAATTCATTGACCTGCATTTTCTCTAATTTTTTCATGTATACATTCAGGGACATAAAACTTCCCCTAAGAACTGCCTTTGCTGCATCCCACAAGTTTTGGTATGATGTCTCATTATTGTCATTGTCTTGAATGAAGTTACTGATTGTTTCTGTAATTTCTTGTTTGACCCACTCCTTCTTTAGGATTAAATTATTTAGTTTCCTATTGCTCTTTCTATTATACCACCAGCTCAGTTCACCAAATGAGTCAATATGTAGAACCAAAATATAGACCATAAAAGGTAACTTTCCCTCAAAGATCATTTTTGCCAAGAAGTACATCCGAAGCCACCTTAGACTGACTTCTGAAGCAGGAATCTGTAATTGAAAGAATGTATATTTTGATTTTAAAATCACTTCCATGTCAAATCAACTACTCTCCAGCCTCCATCTCTGACCCAAATTCCAGTTCCCAACCCTGTGATCCTAAGAGCAGAAAGCTGGGCATTCACCTTGTCTTGCTCAGTCTCAGGTCCACTGAATTTCTTGGCTTTCTCCATGCCATTTCACTACTCATACCCTTCCCACCATTCTCCAATAAAACTCTAAGAAAAACAATCTCATCAATGCTACCATTTCTAGAAAAGATACCTCAAATGAGGTAGTATGTGTAAAGCTTTTAGCACAGTGCCTCCCACATGGCGGATGTTTAATCAACACTTGTCCCCTCCTTGCCCCTTCTGCTGAGAGGAGAGGATGGAATATGTACACGGGTAAGTGTAATACAAGAGCAACTAG
Source organism: Pseudochirops cupreus (assembly GCA_028627135.1). Taxonomy (NCBI): domain Eukaryota; kingdom Metazoa; phylum Chordata; class Mammalia; order Diprotodontia; family Pseudocheiridae; genus Pseudochirops; species Pseudochirops cupreus. Next base: position 110,762,075 of record CM053581.1, read on the forward strand.
GCTGCTGGGCCTGAATTGAGGAAGACTCAGCTTCCTGAGTTCAAGTCTGGTCTCAGACACTTACTAGTTGTGTGACCCTGGGCAAGTCATTTAACCCGATTTTCCTCAGTTTTACCATCTGCAAAATGGGCTGGAGAAGGAAATGACAAACCACTCCAGTATCTTTGTCAAGAAAACCCTAAATGGGGTCATGAAGAGTTGGATACAACTCGGAAATGACTCAACGACAACAGTAACAAGTATAATAAAAGATGGAGTTTGACAAGACAAAGGAGAGGTCCAAGCAAGTTGCTCTAGGAAATTTTAAGGAGCAGAAAGAAACTTTAAAGTTGAGTTGATCAGGAAAGGGAAAAGTCACCTGAGCTGAGCCTGGAGAGAAAACACCACCAAAAAGGAGAGATGAAGAGGCAGTGCGTCATTTCCTCAGGCTTCCCATTGGTGGTTTCTTTTCCCTTTCAAGGTGCCTGTGGGGTCTATTTTGACCTCATTTTACTTAAGTTAAATGTGTGTGAGCAGGATTAGATAGATACAGATAGTAGGTTGCCCCTTTAGGCCCCCACATGGCCCAGAATTAGTCCTCTGTGTATATATAGTAGCGTATTAATTCTCAGATTTTTACCAGTCCCCAACTGCTTCAGTAAGGTCAAAAGATTCCCTAGGGCCCTTGAATACCTACTTTCTTGGTCTCAGCAAGATCTAAGAGAGGAAAAAGAGATCTCACTGGAATACTTTAGAGGACTGGCCCTTCTTTTCATCAAACAAAGAGCATCATGGTACCAGTTTTGCCACTATCTATATGACCTGGGACAAATCAATTAAACTCAGTCCACCTCAGGTTCTCAACATGTAAAATTAGGGGTTGAACTTAGTAACCTCTAAATTCTCTTCCAGATCTTTTTCTACTCATTGATAGTCTCTGGATTCAAAGATAACAGGACTAATTCTCTTCCACATGACATCTCTTCAAATATTTGAAGATAACTGTCACATTACCCCTAAGTTTTCTCTTCTCTTGGCTGAAAATCTCCCAATCCTTCCAACTAATCTTCAATTTGTATGGTAATGCAATTCAAACTATATGGAACAAATGCTACAGTCAGTCTTTTGTAATTCAATATTTCAGTAGATTTTTTTTCTATTTCTCCAATGTGGTTATTCACAAAATAAGAGTCTCAGGGCTGGAAGAAACTCAAAGTCTAGCCAGTTCACTGTAAAAGAATCTTTTCTACAACATGTCTGACAGCTACATCTTACAGATTTTCCTTGAAACCCTCTACTAAGATGGAACTGTCTACTTCCCCAGGCAGTCCATTCTACTCTCCAATCACTCTATTTGTTAGGAAGTTTTTCCTAATTTAAGCTTCAATTTGTTTCTTTTCAGTTTCTATCCATTATTCCTAGTTCTTTCTGGGACCAAGTGGAACAAGCTTAATTCCTTGCCTACGTGAAACTCTTCAAATGTCTGAAGAAAATTGCCATGTAGTCCCTGAGTATTCTCTTCTCCAAACTAACATCTCACTATACTAGTCGATCTAATAATGGGATGCTGAGGTTCTTCACCATTCTGAGTCATTTTCCTTTGGATGCTTTCCAATAATGTGTGACCCAGACTCAACACAATACTCCAGATGTGGTTTGACTAGGGCAGAGTGCTGAGGGATTCTGACTCTCCTAATATGACACACCAGGCCTCTCATGTAGCTTAAGGTTTCATTAGCATTCTAAACCACCATTTCAATCACATTGTTGACTGTACCAAAACCTCCAGCTAGGTGGCACAACATATAGATTGCTGGATTTGGAGTTAGGAAGATCTGAGCTCAAATCTTACCTCAAACATTTACTAGCCGGGTGACATCGCTTAACCTTTCTGTGCCTTGGTTTCCCCATCTGTAAAATGGAGATAATAATGGCATCTATCTCCCAAATTTAGAGTTTAGAATGAGATAGTATTTGTAAAGAACTTTACAAACATTAAGACACTATATAAATGCAAATTATTGTGCATATATGTGTGTGTGTTTTTCAGATGAACAGATGTTTGTTTACACTTTTCTCATCTTGTATGGGTAAAATTGATTTTTTGAAGCCAAGTATAAGATTTTACATATATGCCTATTGGGTTCCATCTAGATGATCACTTACTATTTCCTTACTTAAGTATCAATTCCTCGTTAATCATTTTTCTTCTCTTATTTCTAGTCAAAAGATCATTCTTCATGGCAGAGAAAACAGAAGCAAAATAAAGTTGAACAGGTCTAACATCTTTGGGTCATTAATTTTCATCATCCTATCCATCCTGAGCATCATTCTGCCCTTCTCTGACTCTCCTTTTCCCATTAGTTGCCAAATTATAAGATTCTGAGACATTTATTAGAGGACAGTTAGACTTTTGTCCACATTAAAAAATGATACTTGTTAATCTTCTAAAGCAATATTACCCTTGGTTTCTATAACTCTTTGCTTGGTGGAGAAATCAAATGTTTGTTGGATACAATAGTTTCTAGATATCTTTGGTCTCTTTAATCTCTTGGTTGTGAGATGATCTACACTGGTTAAATTTTATTAGGAAATGAAATAGTCATAGTCTCTGCCAATGTCTTCTTTGAGAGGAGGGGTGGCATGGTAGATGGCAGGCTGGACTTCACATCACTATAACCTAGGATGAAATCTTGTCTCTGATATTTATTAGCAGTATGACCCTGGGCAAGACACTAAGCTTCCCTGAACCTCAGTTTCCTCATCTGTAAAATAAGGGAAATGTACCCATCAGATGGCCTTTGAAGTGCCTTCCAAATCTAGATTTATGATTCATTGCTAACTCTTCATCAAGAACACATTTAAATACGCTGGATTAGAGTTGCCTTCATTTTTGTTATTTCTTTTAATTTACCGTCAATTATCATTGCTTGGTTGGTGGTCTGGCTGCATATAGATAACTGATTTGGAAATAACTCTCAGTGGTCTTTGGTCAGAATTTTTTGTGTGGGTGGTGTCACTTTATACTTGTCATCAAGTACCCAACACCTCTGGACTCTTCATGAGGTATTTATAATCTATGAGCATGATTTATAAATTTCTCCATTATTTTCTATATTCAACTAACCTATAACCATGCTTATTTCTTATTTCTTATTTCGAAACTGATTTCTGACATTTTTCCATCCCCTCCCATGATGACTTTTACACTGAAGTTACCAAGTATTAGAATATGTTTTTGTCTAATTTGGAAGAGTATAACAAGGTCTTCATAGAATTTCTCTATCTCATCTTCTGCAACAGATGTTAGCATACAAGCTCCATTTGACTTCAAGGAGTCTTTTTGCGAATGTTTGTTTATGTGATGGGTGAAAGATGAAATGACTGAGGAAACAAAGGTTTGAGCTTCTGAGCATATTGATTTATTAAGCAATGCATGCCAATTGCATAACAAATTGGGACCAGGTCTCCTGAGCTTTGGCACTAAACCCTGAATGCAGAAGATAGTTTTATGCATTAAAAACAATTGATCAAATGAGACCAAATAGTTAGAAGAAAACAATTAATGGAGATACAACCAGGATGCAAAATTAGGTCATCTAATTTCTAATTGGAGGAAAGATTAGGAACTTTCTAAGGTGGGAGGGGGATAAGTGAGTTTTGAGAGTTGGGAGTGGGGAGAGCAAACAGGGACAATTCTCTGAAATTCCTTGAAAAAAAGTGGTGTCCCGCTTGCACCAAGTGTCTGTATTTAATCAAAGAAACAATAACTTATTAACCAGAACAAAATCAGTTTCATATAAGACATAGGGGTTGCTTGAGATGTATAACTGTGAGGAAAATCCTTGCATCAATCTTTGGATCTGACTGGGTTTCTGGTCAGCATAACCTAGGGTCTTTAGTTAAAGGGTCTTTAAGCAGTAGGTAGAGGTGGTCCAACTTCCCAGCCATGCAGGGACCAGTTCAAACAATGCAATAACATTTTCTCATAATTTCCATAATCAAATAAAGTTTTCCTTTGCACAACAGAAATTAGACTAGACCCATAATTGAATAGAAAGGGAACTGGGCTAGTTCCAGACTTGAGTCACAAGATGCAGTCAATGTGGTTCACTTAATTCTCACAATTCTCTCACTTATCATGATCACGGCAATAAGAACTAACCATGCATCTCATGATATGATGCTTTTTGGATGTGCAATATAAACCATCTCTGCCAATTCATCTTTTTGCCTCTACAAGGAGAACTAGTCTCCATTAGTTTCAATTTCCTTTTGTCTTCTTGTTCCATTTATATCCAGAATGTCAAGATTTTTATTTTCATTTCCTCCAGTCATATGTCCATCCATTGGTTACTGGACCATCTCACACTGAGAGTACCAACAGCTAAGTTAATGCTTATAGACAAGCTAAAAATCTCTTCATACACCTGGGAAAGTTGTAATTGAAATCATTGGCTTAAGCGGTATTTTCTCCTTTTGGTAAATGGTATGTCTGTATCAAAGAAAGGATAGCTATCTTTGACATATTCTATTATCTGCTAACTAATGAGTATGAAACAAAAAAGATGGTGGCTATGTCTTGCTGTTGCCATAACCATGGAAGCAAGCTTATTGGTCTGTGGGGCAAGAAAGCAGAAGTACCAGCCTCTCTCCGGCAATTAAAAAAAAAATCAGGGTTAGCCCAAGTTTTTCAGTTGGTGTTTCTAAATTGACTCTTATATTGAAGAATTGACTATTAATGAGTGAGAGAGCTAAGGAACCTTTTGTTAATGGAACAGAGTCACTCTGAACAGACTAGGCTGTTTCCCCTGTGAGTTCTTCCATCCTGTGTGTGACCCTGAGGAGGGTTTTGAGCAGCAGGCTTGACTAGGAGCTGCTGGAATACAGGCAGAAGACTACAAAATCTTAAGGAATGTCATCTACCAGTGAGTGAGGTAATGATGATGCTGGGCCACAGATCAGAGGGAAGAACTAGGAGCAGCTGTTGTCCAGTTGTCCTGTCTTGTCCAATCCTTCATAAGCCCATGAGGTTTTCTTGGCAAAGATACTGGAGTGGTTTGTCATTTCCTTCTCCAGCTCATTTGACAGATGTGGAAACTGAGGCAAACAGGGTTAAGTGACTTGCCCAGGGTCACACAGCTAGTAAGCATCTGAGGCCAGATATGAACTCAGATCTTCCTGATTTCAGCCCCAGCACTCTATCTACTGTCCCAGCTAGCTGCCCCCTAGGAGTAGTGGGTAAAAATTATAGTGAGTTAGATATTGGCTTGGTGTAAAGCAAACTTTTCTAATGGTCAGAGCCATGCAAAAGTGGAAAGGGCTTTCTCAGAAGGTATCACAATCCCCATCCCCTGAGGTCTTAAAGTGAAGTTCAGATTACTGTTCCTGGGATGTCATAAAGGAAACTCCTATTCAGGTACAATCGGACCAGATGGCCTCTGATGTCCCTTCCAGCTCTAGAGTTTAATGATTTTATGATCCTTGACCTTTAAAGAACACACAGTATGGTTGGAGAGATAAAATAAAGATATATGAGACAACAGCAAATAATATGACAGTGCCTAATTAAGTGTGAAACTAAGATCCAGACCATTAGGGCTATAGACATTTAAGAATGAAAGAAATAAGGGCTGAAGCAATCAGGGAAAATTTCATGGAGTAAGTAAGGATGTAAGTTAGACACTGAAGATTAAATAGGAGAAATCATTCCAGGAGAGAGGATAAACATCATCCAAAGTGAGGGAAGGAAGAAAAGGGAGAAATTGGTGGATATGGGGAGGAAAGGCATGGGATATAATGAAGACAGTGAGGGGACTAGCCTAGCTTGGTCAAAGGTGCAAGATGGAAAATATTGGGAGGTAAGAAGTTTGTGGCAGCATGGGGCTTAATAATAAATGATCAAAAGCCAAGCAAAGGAAAACTCAAGCAGAATTGACCTGATCAACCAACAATGTCTTTAAGAGGCTCCATGCTAAGTGTTGCCAAAGAGTTTCTGGCCCCAAGAAAAACCTAACTCCTATGGAGAGTGCTCAGAATTTCCTTCAATACTGAGGCTGACAGCAGGTTTCCTGTTTGATCTCTAACATTCCTTGTAGAGAGTGTGTGTGTGGAAGGTGTGAACAGCCAAGAGATGTGTATGGAAGCAAATGTCAGCAGCAAGAGCCGTTTTCCTATAAGCCTGACTGTCAAACCTCATCCGAACCATGAAGAGCTAATGGCAGACATCCCTACCCCCTCACCTCCCAGCTCCCTCCAGTTTCCTGGTCCCTTAACTATTCCTCCTTTGAAACAGAAGTTATTTGGGGAGAGGCAGAGAGGAAGGAAGGCTTCATAGGAGGTTTGGGATCTGTTGCAGGCACACCCTGGGAGATTTACATTGGTCTACCTGCGTGAGTACTCACATTGCTCCAACTCACATACCCCTGGCATGAGGCCCTTCTGCCCTTTCACATGCCAATGTCTGCCTTTCCTGCCTCTTCACTGGTGCTGGCTGTGCCCTGACCACCCCAAAGATGCTGCGTGGAAGGCAGATCAGAAAGAGAGGAAACAGTGAGAGGGGGCCCAGGGTTTTCCCTAATAGAACCCAGGCCCACAATCAGAGGAGGTAGGGATGGGCAAAGGAGCCACATTCTGGCTCCTTCAAACTCGGAATCTATGTGAAGCCAGGTTTAATCTAATTCAACCAACTTTTATGAAGTACCTACTGCACTAGGTAGGGGGCACAAGGACCATTACCGAGAAGCTGAAAATATAACAGGAAAAGACGCCAGCGAAAACGACTCTAATACAAGGGAGATAAGTACGAAGGAGAGAGCCAGGTCAAGTGCCAGGAGAAATGTGAAGAGAAGGAGACTGCTTTCAGCTCGATTTGGAGAGGGAGGAATCGGGGAAGGTTTAATAGAAGAGGTGGTGCCAAAGCTGAGCCTTGAAGGGGGAGAGAGACTGTAATAGAGGAAGACAGTACACAGGATGTCACCAGCAGAGGCACAGAGATAAAATGAGGCATAACAGAAGTGGAGCTCAGAGCGTTGCTCAACTGAGCAAGAAAGGAGAGAACAGGAAAGCTGTTACTTTACCATCAGAGCTCACGTTACATCTAAGATAGAGATAGAGATAGAGACAGAGACAGAGATAGATGTAGATACAGATATATACACACATAGATATATACACAAACATATACACACATATACATACATATAGTTGTATCTCATAAAATGTATAAATGTGTATATAAAATATTAATTAATTTGTTATTTACATATTATACATGATATACTATATAATAATTTCTATATAATAATGTATAGAAATATAGATATATCTTGTATGGACCTAACTATTTATGCTATTTCTCTTCATTAGAATGTAAACTCCTTGAAGACAGGAACTAATTTTTTCCTTCCTTTGTATCTCCAGTACGTAATACAGTGTCTAGCACACAGTAAGCACTTAATATTTATTGACTGTGACTGACTAGATATAAGGCTAGGCAAGTGACTTAGAGCCAGATAGTGGAGGGCCTTGAATGCCAATATCGCTCATCTATGTTTTATAGGCAATGAGTGGGAGGGAGTCCCTATAAGTCTTTGAGGACAAGAGGGGCATGATATTCTGTGAATGCAATACCCGCAGCAGCTGCTATGAATATGCAGGCGTATCCCCAGGTTTGAATCTCAAGATATAACGGACTCTCTTCCTTGAAGATGAAACCAAGACATGTATTCAAACACTAGTAAGGCAAATCCATCATAGTAACAAAGAAGTCTATACACATTGCCAACTCAGGAGCACTGATACCCCAAGTGTTCTTTTTAAGATAAAGTCTATACATGTCACCAACACAGGAAACACAAACATCCCCAAACCTTCCCTCTTTTAGGCCTCCCCACAAAACAAGTTCCCTTAAGCAAAATCACTCCTTCTCTCATTCATGTCAGCTGCTCAGCTCTGCCTCTGCTCTCTCTCTCTTCCAGCTCTATCTCACTCCCACTTTCTGCTCCACCCCTTCATACACCACCTGTTTGGCAAGCTCCTCCCACCACAGACTCATGATTCAGGCTCAAAGCTGCTCTATTACTGGGCAAGAAAGATCTTTCTATTCCATTAACAATACATTAACAATGTGCATGATCAGAGGGTTACCTTATATTCACTCAGGAGAGCCTTAAAAGAAATCATAGGAAAGCCAACCTGAGACTGCTTGATTTGCCTTGGTGATGGAGAGAACACTTTATGGACTGTATTTGTCATAGCCTCAGATCTTTTTTAGCACCAGCAGGGCCTGCCTTCTTTCCCCTATACAACTGACTCTTTGAATCACTGTCCAGACACCAGTCACTAGAACAGTGAGCCCTCCCTCAAAAACTAAGAGGCCCAGAGCTCCCTGATTTTCCATTCCCTAAGAAGGGCATTGGCTGTTGGCAGCTTATTCCCTCAGCATCCATCCAACATGTGTCCCTTCTGAACTCTGCAGGTCCCTTGAGTGATTTCTGCATCTCCAGCACGGGCTGATTTGAACTCAGCTGCTTGAGCCGTGGATGTTGAATAACTAACGCTAAAGGGATGAAGAATCAAGAGATTTAAATTGGTTTGCTCAGCAAAATCATGGAAGATCAAAGCCCGAGGAAAGGAAAAAGAAGGGCGCCCAGTCTGTCACATAGCGCAGAGGCCAGAGCACATGACCGGTCATAAGCGCTTGTTAAGCTTCCACTGCGTGCCGGGCATCGAGCCAGGAGCTGAGGGTGCATGTGCAGAGAATAAAACCTTGCTCTCGAGTTCACATTCTAACGGAGGGGGTGAATGTGCATATGTTTAAGTATATGCAGAATAGATAAAGTCATTGAGGAAAGAGGGGACCAGCATTTGGGAAATCAAGGAAGGAAGGAAATAATCACTAATTAAGCCCTTACACTGTGCTGGGTCCTGTGCTAAGCACTTTACAAATGTTGCCTCATTTGATCTTCATAGCTTCCTTGGAGCAGGGGTGGGGAAGCTGTGGCCACAGGTGGCCTTATAGGTCCTTGGGTGCAGCCTTTTGACTGACTCCAAGTTTTATAGAACAAATCCTTTTATTAAGGGGATTTGTTCTGTGAAGTCTGGATTCAATCAAAGGGCCACACGTGAGGACCTAGAGGGCTACATGTGGCCTCAAGGCCACAGGTTCCCTACCCCTGTTGGAAGTAAGTGCTATTATGATCTCTTTTTTATAAATAAGGAAACTGAGGAAGACAGAGGTTAAGTGACTTGCCCAGGGACACCCAGCTAGTAAGTGACCGGGGCCAGATTTAAACTCAGGTCCTTCTTGCTCCAGGCCCTGTACTCTATTCACTGTGCCCTCTAAAGGTCTCCAGACAGCCATTGTACAGAAAGTGATGTTTGAGTTTTCCATGGACGATGAAAGGGTTACTGAGGTGTAGGTGAGTTGGGTGTGTATTCCAGGTTGGGGAATAGCCAGGGCAAAGGCACAGAGATGGGAGATGGCGTTCCATATGTGAAAAACATAGAAAAAAGTCACTTTGACCAGACCACAGGGTACAAGAAATGGAGTAAAGTATAATGAGCACTAAACTATGAGTCAAAAGATCTGGGTTCGGGGCGGAGCCAAGATGGCAGCATAGCAGCAGCAACATATTGCAGCTCTCACATAGCCACCCCAAAATACCCATAAAATAGGACTCTAAACCAATCCTAGAACTCCAAAATGCACACAAAGATACTTCCCACTAAAGTCAGCTTGGCTACGAGGAACCATATCAGCACTGCGAACCGAAACCAGCCTGGCCTGAAGCTGCTGCTGTGCCCTGAGGGTGGCTGGACAGGAGGAGCAGAGGAGCCTCTCAGGTGAGCGGATTAGCGGTAGCTGTGAGGAGCTCAGTGGGACTTGCGAATTTGTGAGGGGAGCAGTCCAGCTGAAAGGCCTCCAGAGCCGAAAAGCAAAAGGCAGAGGTTTTGCACCTGAATCCATGTTGTAGCTTCCCGCCGCGGCCTGCAGACAGCAGGGGGACTAAGCGATTGTTCAGAGGCCAAGTGCTCTCGCGTTGAGTGGCCTGGACCCTGATTGCGGTCTTGGGCTTTTGGTTCTGGAGTCTTTGCTATCCAGTCAGCCGGAAGTAAGTAGGAAGAGTCCCAGCATCTTCCTGAGAGCTACGGCAGCCAGGAGGACCCCAGAGATTTGGGACAGAGCTTTCCCTTCTGCAAGCA
>CM053581.1:110772759-110798345 GCA_028627135.1 Pseudochirops cupreus
GCAAATGGAAGCAAATGACTTCATGAGAAATCAAGATACTATCAAACAGATCCAAATAAATGAAAAAATAGAGGGCAATGTGAAATATCTCCTTGAAAAAACCACTGACCTGGAAAATAGATCCAGGAGAGACAACTTAAAAGATCTGGGTTCTAAGACAGACTCCGTCATTCACTGACCTGCTGACTTTGAATAAGTCTCTTCCCCTCCAGAAATTGTCTCCTTAACCACAAAACAAGAGGCAAGGACTAAATGATATCCAAGGGTTCTTCTGGCGCTGAGATTCTGGGGTTCCAATTTGTGAATATCAACACTTCTTGGCTCCTTCATCCCTCTCTTAGCACTGATATCCTTCTGGTACCTTCATTAGCTTATATACCTTTCACCTGCTTCCTGAAGCAGGTGAAGAACATATGTAGGTTGGCCAACTAAGGAGAGAGACAGGTCTTATGCAACTCTGATCATTTCCCTCCAATGTAGCAGCTTGCACATGGCTTCGATGCTTTCCAAGGCAGCTGTGTATATTCACAAAGGCAAGGAAAGGATATATAGAAAATTAGTCTTGGGTCACATCCCGGAGTTTAAAAAAAGATTCCAATTTTAAACAATCCTGGAATAGGTTGAAGTTACAGGGAGTCCAATTTTGGCCCAAAGTGAATAGGAACTTTCTAACAACAAGAAATGATGGATACGGCACCAGCCAAAATGGATAATCAATTTCCCCTGACCTCCTTGTTGGCCTCCTCTCCCACCAGCTTCCCCTGAATTCTCCCACCTTTATGTCTTTGTATGCACTACCTCTTAGACTAGAACAGGTTCTATCTACCTCTCTGCCTATCGAAATTATCTTCCTTCAAGGCCCAATACAGGACCCACCTCTTCCAGGAAGTATGCCCTGAGCCCAACTAGAAATGGCCACTCCCTTCCCAGGCTCTAATTCCTCCAGTAAGTCCTTCACAGCCACTACTGAAAAGCAATATCCCTGTGAAGCATTCCTGTCTCTGTAGATGGTTAACTATCACCTATGCCAGACTGGCCTCAAGAGCCCTGGGAATAGTAGTGCCCTGCCCATCACCAACCCTGCTGCAATCTTGTCCCTCAACAGCCGTTGTCAAAAGGCAATGTGGAGAAACAGCCAGAACTTTGCTTCTGCAGGTGAGGCAGCCCCTGCCTCCTCAGTCACCACAGCTACTGAAGACCCAGAAAAGAAAGTTCCCAACACCAAAGAGCTCATTTGAAGAGCAGAAATGGATATGACTTTATCAATTGAAATTACATTTAAAAGTCTGTATGTCCATTTTCTTTGCTGCAGCACCCTAAGGACCACTGAGTCTTTCCATATGGCATATGCTGAAGCCTTCTACATGTAACGTAGAAAGTAAGAATTAGAATATGCGCTTGATCTTTTACATTAATGCTCAGATTCTAATATTCCCAGTGCTCACTGAAGTGCTTTGCACAGAGTAAGTGCTTAATAAATGCTGTTTCAGTCATTTATTCATCTTCTGATTTTCTGTTAAAACAATCCTATGCACTTACCACATTCTAATTGCATTTTAACTATTTTGAACATATCTCTACTAAATTGATCCTTGAAGATATGGGGACAGTTTCACTAGTTACTCTACTCCTAAGTGGAATTTTTCCTTATCCCTCTAGTTGTTACTCTCTCTCTCTCTGTCTCTTTCTCTCTCTCTGTCTCTCTGTCTCTGTCTCTCTCTGTCTCTGTTTCTCTGTCTCTCTCTCTGTCTCTCTTTCTCTCTCCTCTCTGTGTCTCTCTTCTCTCTTTTCTCTCTCTCTATCCCTCTGTCTCTGTCTCTGTCTGTCTCTCCCTCCTCTCTGTCTTGCTCTTGCTCTCTCCATCTCTCCCCCCTTCTCTTTCTTTTTCTCCCTCTTTCCTCTTCTCTCTCTCCTTCCCTCCCCTTCCTCTAAGATTAGCATGAATACATTTATCTGTGTATATCATTTACCTCCTCACTAGAATCTAAGTTCCTTGAGACCACGGATTTTTTTTCAATTTTGTCTTTGTATTCCTGGTTCCTAACAGAGTCCCAGGGACGTAGTATCTGCTTAATGAATGCTTTTTTGATTGGATGATACCAAAATGGATTTCATTTTTATAACTCCATTACCAAGAACTGTTTAATAAAATGTTTAATTGAATTTAACAATAGAGAAGATTTGCTTGAGAGACTGTAAGCTCACTTTCACTGAAGGTGTTCAACCAGAGGCTAGATTACTCTGTGTCAGGGATACATTGGGGAAGAGTTTAGACTGGAACATGCCTTTTAACTCTGCTCTTCTATTATTTGATGATAAGGCACAACAGCACTTTTCTGAGCCTACCTAGTAAAAGCTTCAGGCATACAATGGCTCTTGTTAAAAATTTGTTTGCCATTTTGGTTATGTCTGTGCTCCCACCCTACCTTGCTCTTTATTCAAGTGCTGAAATAGGAGAAGACATGTCTGGACTGCTATTTAAAGACTAATCCAAAGATTCTGTCATTAAATGGTCTAAACTCCATGGAAGAACAGTATGCCTTATCAGAGGCTAATCAGTGAATGTGAAGTATCTTCAGGTGTCAATGTGAAATGGTTCTGTGGGAGCAGAGAGGGCTCATTGTAACAGCAACCACACTGGCATAACCAGGATGACTGCTAGCATAGGTTCTTAGATCTGCTTTACTAGGAAAGATAGTTGTTTAAGGGGTCAACCATCTTTTCTAATCACATTCACTAGTTCAGGGGAAAAGTCAATACCCTGAACTTCAGAGAAAATACAGAGAAAATGCAAGCAGAGAAATAGAGACCAACAGACAGGGCTTCTGTCTGAGAAATTAGTACAGATAAACTGATAGATCCAACTGTCTGACCAAAGCAATACATACATACTTACTAGAAAGAGAAGCACCTACATCTGGGTTTTTCAAGGGGTGGGGGGAGCTCCTTAATGGCTACCCAGATGGTCAAATCATAAGAACACTCTTCCAATGAGTGAGCACCAAAGCAAAATGCTAACCTCAGAGCATATATACCCTTTTTAGAGCCAGAGGGCATCACAATCCTCTTGACTCAGTGCCTAATTAGAAATTAGCAAAAGGCTTGAAAGCCTTCCCATAAGCAAGCCTCCCCTAAATAAGCTTTCGTTAATGGGCTCCAATTAATGGGCAGGGAAGATCTTCCTTTCCCCATTACCAATACACTCATTCAGTCTAAAGAATGGGAAGTCTTAAGGAGATGTTAAAAGCCTCAATTTCACTTATTAGGAATGTATATCTCCCCTTAAGGGGTCCTCAGGAAAAAGGGTTCATCAACCACCAAATGCAATTGGACTCCAAGCATGGAGACTATTTCCCAAATCCAGTGTAGTTTCCTTTAGTTTGTTCTCCTCTTCAAAGATTAATCAGGGACCTGGAGAAACCCTAGGACCTTTCTCAGAAATTAAAAAAAAATGCTGTCAAATTCCCAAGATTTTAGCCCTTCATTTAATCTCATCTTTTGCTTGGGGTATATGAAATGATAAATAATGACAGAGAAGGCAAAGATGCTCAGCATTTACTTTATTTCTATTTTTTGCTAAGGAGAATGACCTCTACACTGGAAATAAAAATGACTAAAAGGGAGCTGATACCCAAGATAAATAACGAAATAGTAAGACAGCACCTAGCTGATCTTGATAAATTTAATTTACTTCACACAAAGAAACTACATCCTTGAGTTCTGTAAGAACAATTTTGGTTCCTAAGCCACTGTCAATGACAAGGATCACGGAAAACAGAAGAGGAATCACAAACTCAAAAAAAAAAAGGATATATTGTCCTGTTATTCAAAAAAGAAAAAACAACAATATCTACAAACTATAGATCAGTGAGCTTGACTTCATTTCTAGGAATTTTCTAGAATATATCATGAGACAAGCAGTCAAATATCTAGAAAGGGATATTGCGATTTCAAGGGTTCATCAAGAAAAGATCATGCCAGACCAACCTCATTTCCTTTTTTTACAGGATTACTAAACAAGTAGATGAGGGAAATGTTGTGGATATAGTTTATTCCAATTTTAGTGAGCTTTTGATAATTATCCCAAACTATTCCTGTGAAGAAGACAGAAAGGTACAAGTTAGATAATAATATAATCAGATAGATTCCAAATTGGTTAGATGGCCAGACTCAAAGAATGGTTGTTGATGCCATGTTAGCATGGGAAGAGATGGAGTACCCCCGCGATCTGTGATTGGCCCTATTCTGGTTAACGTTTTTGTCAATGACTTAGATAAAGGCATCATCAGATGGAACCCTCATCAGATTTGAAGATGACACAAAGTTGGTAGCTAACAATGAATGACAGAGTCAGGATCCAAAGGGATTTTGATAGACTAGAAAAATTGGCAGAATTTAAAAGCTGAAACTCAGTAGGGCTGAATGTCAAGTCTTATACTTGGGTACAAAAAATCAATCTAACAAGTATTAAATGGGAAGAGGGGACATAGTTAAACTACAGTTGTTCTAAAAAAAACAAAAGGCATGCAGATTTTAATTATGTGAAAATCCAATATGAGTCAGCAGTATGATGTAGTAACCAAAAAATCTAATGCAACCTTAGGTTGAATAAGAAGGGCATAGCTGCTAGGGATAGGGAGGTGATAGCCTTGCAGCTCTCATCAGGACTCATCTGGAATAGTCTGTCTGGGCACCATGATTTAAGGCCACTAATAATAAGTTTGAGAGTGTCAAAAGGAACCCAACTAAGATAGTGAAGGGTCTTGAGTTATATGAGGGTGAACCTATGGAAGAGAAGACTCAAGGAGAACAGGATAGCTTCCTTCAAGTATTTGAAGGACTATCATGTGAGGGGGCTCTTTGGGGTATAACCAGTAGCAATGGATGGAAATTATAGTTATCCTGATAGCTGGAAAATCTTCCTCCCAACTCCAGAGGAGAGAGTTGCCCTGCCAGGAAGTATAAGTAGAAAAAACATCAGACAGGGACTCAGAAGATCTTGGATTTATCCCTTACTCTGACCTTCTGACCCTGTTATCTGGGTAACTTAACCTCTTTGGGTCTCAGATTGCACATCTGTAAAATGGATACTGTTATGACAAAGGGTCAATGTGAGACCACCAAGAATGTGTGAGCAAACTTTGAAACACCATATAAATGTCAGTTGTTGTCATGATAAAGCCTGATCTGTTCATATGAACATGGCTAATGAAGGGGCAGGGGCATCTGGGACTCAAACCCAGTCACCCTGAATCCAACTCTGGAATTCTTTTAAGTATAACACACTGCTTCTGATATAGAATAGGATCCAGTAACTCCTAGTTACTTTGAGGGGATAAAAACAGAAGTCAGGTTTTAACAAGTTTCATAGGGGATAGAGAATTTAATGTTTAATATATAAACTTAAATAATTGTATCTAGATAAAGAGCCTCAATCAGATAGAAGCTGGGTATTTCTGTGTAGGGAGTACTGACTCAGAAACTAATCGAAAGTCAAACAATAAATTGGAAAATGACAAATATAGCTTTTATGCAAACCAGCAGCAAGAGGAAGGAAGATGTAAAGTAATTCAAGAGAATATTCAGGCAGCTAACTGAGAGTGTTAAGAATGGAATTTAACACCTTTTTTTGTGATTGAGTTAGAAGTAGTCAAGGTTTTCTCTCAGTGTAGAGAAGATTAAAGGCTAACCCCTAAGCTGAAACTGAGGAAATAGCCTTTGGTATAAAATTGTCTTGAAACTTTGAAGTTGCAGGAGCTGGAGTCATGTTTGTGCTTAGAAAGTACTTCTGCTGAGTAATAGAAGGTTTAGGGAAAATTAGGTGTTCTGATGAAGTCAGAAGGAATACCAGGATCAGATTAAAGAGTGTTTAAGAGTGGTTGTCAATTATTTTTTTTTAAAACAAGGTTACTTAATTGTACCAAGAGAGTTAAATTTCACAAAATTTCAGAGTTAAAAGTGGCCATCTAGTCTTGACTTGATAACTTTCAGGGAGGGGGGACCCATCACCTCCAAAGACAGCCCATTCACCTTTTTGCAGCCTTGTTAGTGTAAAGGGTACAAGACTCTGCTTTACCTTGGCTGAGAAAGCCAGGTACCCAGAGTGCAACATCTGCACAAACCACCAGGTGGTGATCCAAGCTTAAGCTACGTCACCTCCCTACTACAGAACAGAGATGGGCTGGACCTGGAAACTCTGGATCCCTTTGCAAATCCTTTCACACATGTATCAACAGGACCTGCCTTTTCCCTTTCAGTTCTTTAGCCTAGGTTTCTCACCAGTCTAAGAATAGGATTTAATCCCATAGAAATCCGTAATTTGCTTGGATCACATTCCAATTTCCACACTATTTCAATCTCTTTCTCAACTTCAAATGTCCTAAAAAGATTAGTGACTTATATATAGTCAGGAGTATGCTGGAGCAAACATGTTAAATTAAGCTTTTATATTTAGTTGTTAAATTAAAAATGGATAGTTTTCAGTGTAAGCATTTGCACCTTGGAAAATGGCAGATGCTACAAATCAGGCCTCGATTCATTGTTTTTTTTTTTATTGCCTAGACAAGAAAAATGGAGAAAATATTAATAATGCAGATTAAATTTAAAAATGTGTCATATATACTTGGAGGGGGATGGAGAGCTATTAACAAATATTTACTATTATGCCCCCATGAAATCAAAACTGAAAAGTAAAACTTTAAAAACTCTCTGTGATTTTAGTAAGTTATCACCATGGATGAAACTTTCAAACTCCAACCATTCTCAATCTGTACTCTTCATTTTAATATTATCACTAAGATTGAGTATACCCAAGGCCTTTCTACCAACTGTGCTTGGTCCTAGAGTCACAGGTGTGTGGGTTTAAGAAAGAGAAAGAGATGGTAGGATGGTCTCACCATTATTCTATTCAGTCCATCTCACTTGGTGGCCAGAAATGATCACCTAATTTAACCCCTAAGGAATTAAAAAAGAGGAGACATATAAAGGATGTCATCAGGAAAAATGTATAACTGGAAAAGAAGATGGATGGGTCATATGGTAAGAGTAAGGGATAACTGGTAGGTAGTGGTGTACTCCATCGATGATTTTGTGGTGTCAAAGCTCAAGGATGGTTTCCACAATGCTAGGTTATCATGAACAATAGGAGAATATGGGCAAGAGTTACATAGGTTGGAGAGGAATAGATAGTATTCAATCTGTACCACACACACACATACACCCAGATATGTATACACACACACACACACACATACATACATACATACACACACACACACACACACATCAGTGAGGTCGTAGATCCATTGAAGTAAGATCACATTATCTCTCTTGGCAGCCATATTATATCATATTGTTAACTAATACAAATCTTGAACTTCACTAAAATTCCAAGATCTTTTTCAGATGCATTTCTATCAGCCATGTCTCTACCATCTTGTACCTATGCAACTGATATTTTGAACATAAGAATAAAACTGTATTTTGTTCCTATTGTGACGGGTAAAAAATGAAATGACTGAGGAAACAAAGGGTCAATCTTCTGAGCCTATCAACTTATTAAGCAATGTATGCTAATGGCATAATAAATCAGGACCAGGCCTCCTCAACCTAGGCCCTGGACCTTGCATACGGTGAGAGACAGATTTTTATAAATTAAAAAGTATTTAATCAAATAAGGTCAATTAATTAAAACGGAAACAATTAACCAGGTATAATGGCAATTAATTTAAATTTGAAGACCCCTTTTTGTTATGTCAAGTAAGCAGGTACTAAGCCCTTAGTCAAACCTCTGTGAAAGAAACAGAAGGTGTGAACTCTTTTTCCTATTGCTGACATAACAGGAAGGGGTTGGCTGAAACAGGAAACCAAGGCTGTGTGTGTATATAAGAAAAACCCCAGAGAGAGACAGTCAGAATTTTCTCCTGACAAGATCCTGGTGGAAGAAGCTGCACTGCTGGAGAGACAGAGAGAATTTCTCTCAGTGAACATCTAGAAGCTGGGCTGCTACTGCTGGACTGAGAACTGAGTCAGAATTTTCTTTGGACAAGAAGCATGGAGACTGAAGCTCTGCCACCAAGAAGGCTGAAGAGGAAAGCCCCCCTAGGCTGGAGAAAATTATTTTGATTTTGAAAACCTTGGAGGAATTGAGATTTCTTCTGGGTCCTAGGGCCAGCCGAACTGCCGGAGGACTGAAGAAGCATGGCTGTGGTGCAGGTGTTTTGCCTGTCTGTTTTGGTGTTGTTTTGCCAGACTCATCTGCTGGTGAAGGACAGTACTGTTGTTGCAAAGGTCCTGGAACCTTGCTGTTGGCTTAGCAGCCCTGAAGAAGAATTTTCTTGTTGTATGTTTATAGAAATCCTGGAAGAGGGTCTTGCTAATGTTGTCAGGGGTCCTGAAGCTGTTCTGCAGGCAGAGATTGAATTGATGAGGATACTGGCAATGAATATGGTGGCTTTGTTAAACTCTGTTTCCCTAGGAACAGAGATGGCTGAGAACTTGCCTAGGGTCAAGATGAAGAAAAGCTCTCTCCTTGGTTATTGAATGCTGTGATGAAATTGAAGTTTACTAGAGACCTAAGCGTGGAGGGTTTGTGTATTTTCTAACAATTGTATTTAGTGATTAACTATACCCTAACTGATTGCTAGATAAGTGACTAATTAAGTTAACCTAGTTGCCCCATGAGTGGAAGACTGACTATTGTATTTTAAAGATGATTGAATTATTGAGTTAGTAAATGATTGTTCTTTTGTTCTTTGTTCTAAATATTGTGACCGCTTTGGTGAAAACTATCATGGCCATTTTAATGATAAGCTGTTGTGAGCACCATATTGTGATTTTCTGAGACTGTTTTGCTTTGATTTGTTATGGAATACAGTGTTCACTATACTGTGTAATCAGAATCTTAAAAGCTATTCACAGTAGCATTCTTCTGGAAAGCTGCTCATGTATGGCATTACACTAGGACACAATACTGGGCAATTTGATTTCTAATTAGAGGCAAGATTAGAGGCTTTCTAACTTGGCAGGGGGAGAGTGAACAGGTACAATTCCCTGAATTCAGAAAAAGAAATATCTTGCTCCCCGTAACTGTTTGTAAACAGTCAAAGGAACATTGAAACAATAAGTGACTGACCAGCATGGGGCCAGTTTTCAGAAAAGACATGTGGGTTGCTTGAAATGTACAATTGTGAGAAAATGCCTTGCACAAATTTTTGGGTATGATGTGGTTTCTGGTCAGCAAAATTTAGGTCCTTAGTTAAGGGTCTCTAAGCAGCAAGTAGAGATGATCCAGTTTTAAAGCTATACAAGGCTAGTTTCAAGCATTACAACAAGGTTTTCTCCCAGTTCCCACAACTGAATAAAGTTTTCTCACAAAACAGAATCTGGACTAAACTAGTATTTGGCAATTGAGTCAAAATGGAGGAGGATGAGAGGCAATGAGGAGTTGAGTATGGTATCTGAATTGTGAACCTAGATGACTGGGAGGATGTAGTCAGGCTGAGAGGGAAATCCCAGCCTTGAGGGCTGATTTATGGGTAAACTTAAGGACCAGAGTTCCCACGTACAAGGGTTCAGGGATTCAACTTTCCATAGAGAAGATTTCTTGATGCAGTATGTCCATTGGAGGAAGAAGAGGCTCATCCTTCTGGTTCTTTAATAGCATCCTACTTGTAGAGAAAAGCCAGTGGAGAATTGGACATTGCAGAAAAAAAAAGCTAGAAAAGCAACTGGAGAATTATGAATCTCTTGTGCATAAATTAATGTATTACAGTTATCCAATTACCAATTTTGCTTTTGTTTGCCTTTCTTTTCTAGGTTTGGATTACAAAGGCTAATACTCCAGATGCCTGTTTCTTTTTGTTACTCTCCTCTTAAGGAATTTACCTACAATTCAACAGCTCTGCTTTACTGATATTTGGACTATGATTTTGTGGTCCACATTACTAGGTCTCCCATAGTTTTGGTTAATTGAGTCAAAGATCAGAGAATATTTTTCCATTCAGTATGAATTTTTCTGTTAAAATATAATTCTTCAAATAGTAAAAGCAGGATTTGCTCATCACTATATTCATTTAAAAAAACAAACAAACATACTTAAGGCAACTTTTAGAGAAAGGCCAGAACAAGGACAAATAATACTGAGTTGATTCAAGAAAAGTTGAAAGACAATAAATGAGCACCTAAATGGTCTTGATGAGTTTAAGACAGTAGATCCAGATCAGTGAAACTGGCCTCTTCTTGTATAAGACATTCCATTTATCATCTCTACACCTTTGAGCAAGATGTGTCTCTCTGTCTACAAAGTCATACTCAACTCCTCACTCTCTCTGGTCCTTCCCCATTTTGACTCCGTTGCCAAGTACTCTCGTTTCTACCTTTATAACATCTCTCTTATACATCCCTGCCCCCTCCCATCTCTTTTCTCACACAACACCAACCTGGTATAGGCCCTTATCACCTCACATCTGGACTATTTTGATAGCTTTCTGGTTGGTCTCTCTGCCCCAAGTATCTCTACACTGCACTTCATCTTCCACTCAGCTGGGAAATTCATCTTGCAATTGTTTGCTTGCTGTACCCCCATTAAAATGTGAGATCCTTGAGGGCAGGAGCTGTTTTTCAACCTTTCTTTGTATCACCAGCACTTAGCACAGCTTCTGGAACGCAGTAAATTCTTGATACTTGTTGATTTTGATTGAGTCCTCTTTCTATTGCATACTTTCCTTGGTAAGCTCATCTAACTCCTATGCCTCCAATGATTACATCTACGGAGATGGCCCTAAAATATAAATATCCATTCCCAATACTCCTTAAGGTTCTAATCTCACATTTCTAACCATTTGATGGCTGCCTCATGCTGTACCCATACCTCAAGCTCAACGTGTCTAAAACTGAATTCATCTTCCTATCTAAGTCTGCCTTTACTCCTCATTTCTTACCAGCTACACTGCATTTGGACTTGTCTAGAACTGGCCATCTCACACACACACACACACACACACACACACACACACACACACACCTTTTACCTTCTTTTTGTATATTGTCTTCCTCCATTAGATTAGAAATTCCTTGAGGGCAAGAAGTATCTTTGTTTATATATGTATCATGTGTTATGTTAGCTTCCAGGATGTACCATAAAGCCGGTCAATAAGCATTTATCCAGAGCCTACTGCTGGGAACTGCAAGGAAGGCAAAAAACATGGTCCCTGCTCTTAAGAAACTGGTGATCTAATTGGGGAGCACTTAGCAAAGCTTTGTCAAATTAAATAGGAAGACACCAAGATATTCTCAAGACACCAAGATATCAGTTCTTATGCAAACAATCCTTGGAAGGAAAAGCCTTTCCCTGACCTCTCCATCTACCTCCTTTCTAATTCATCCTTGGTTTGGGGGAAAGCAAGAGAGAGCACGTAACCATTCTGAACCTGAATATGAAGACATTATTTACCTATTAAAATATTCTTCCCTTTTCCAACCATATATCTGTGTGAAGTCAGATTACCTTCATATACTTCAACCAAAACAACATGTCACAATAGATTGCATGCAAAAGTAAATATGAGAATTCAGCTGTTTTCTATTAATCAGACATTTAAAGACATTTACAAAAATATGTAAAATAAAACTGCTCTTCTGACTAAATTTTTAAAGTTATTTTTATAAAAATGTTATTTATGTTAATGTGAAATAGTTTATTATTATATTTAAACAATTTAGTAAATAAATATTTAAAATTTTTTTAGTCTTATTTTCTAACAGCATAAATATAATTCACATAAATAAAAGCTCTTTGGGGGTCCTCAATAAATTTCTTTTTTTGCTTTTTGGAGGGAGGAAGTAGGGCAGTTGGAGTTAAGTGACTTGCCCAAGGTCGTGTGGCTAGTTTGTGTGTGGTGGAGGGGGTATGTGCTTTAAGTGTCTGAGACTGAATTTGAACTCAAGTCTTCCTGATTCTAGGGCCGGTGCTCTATTCACTGAACCACCTAGCCACCCCTCAATAAATTTTAAGAGTAGAAAGGGGTCCTGGGACCAAAAAGCTTCAGAACCATTATCCTATCTACCTTAGCCAATATGATGGCAGGCTTTGTGTCAGCAGAGTCCCTCAACTGAGTTACTGAGCATACACTTGATTTATCTATTTGACTCCCAAGATGATATTACTTGGTAAATCTTCAAATGACAAAGAAATGTGGGTTGTTGTTACATCATATAGTTGAGGATGGGAGTGCTATAGAAGGTAATAATCAACATAGTTGTACCTAGATCATATCAAAAACAACCCATTGACTCAGT
This sequence comes from Pseudochirops cupreus, assembly GCA_028627135.1. Lineage (NCBI taxonomy): Eukaryota > Metazoa > Chordata > Mammalia > Diprotodontia > Pseudocheiridae > Pseudochirops > Pseudochirops cupreus. The sequence goes on from CM053581.1 coordinate 110,785,057, forward strand.
GGAGAAAAAAATACCTCATAAACTGGTTGTTGGCTTACTGTTACGATCTCTCCACTCAGACTCCTCCTTATATTTCCCATTGCCACCATCCTAGTCTGAGCCCTCATTATCTTATCTTCCTTACTAGTCTGTGTCACCTCCACTTCAACCTTCATATGACTAAAAGGATTGTGTCCTTATCCACAAACTTAGTCACATCACTTTGCTTAAAATCCTTTCATAACTTGCTGACCTGGTGTTTGAAGTCCTTTACATTCTGACATCCCTTGCTTTTCCAATCTTTATCTAACTCTACTCCCTTCAAAATACACAACACGTCAGCCAAACTGGACTATTTACCATCCTCCAAACATATCCCATACTTCCGACTCTTTCCTGTCTTTGTTCAGGCCATTGTCTTCCCCCAGAGTGACCTTTGCCATTATGGCCATTTATTGGAAGCATATCTATCCATTGTTGAGCTTCCTAGGTTGCTTCATCAGCCCTTCGATAGCACTAAAACATGTACAGCTTCAATGACTTGGAGTTTTCTTCATAGTGTGGTTGTTGGTGCCAATATGTTATCTCCAAGCTGAACAGCCTCTGTATCCATTTCCTCATTGGTAGGCAGTAGGTGGCTCCAAAGGAATTCAAGTGGTTCCCTCTGCTCCTCTTGTATAAGACAGGAACAAGCCTGAGGAATCATGTAAACTTGAAAGCACCAAATAAATGTTAGCTGCTGTGATTATCATGTAATGCTCTTAGTACCTACTTTGCATATAGTAGGTGTTCAATAAATGGCTGTTAAATTGAATTCGTTTATTTTTTTAAAAATACACTAAACCAAAGCCAAAGACTGGGAACTTATAGTGATTGATCTTGGTCCTAGAGAAGAGATGAGTAAATGCACACCTGCATTGTCCTCTCTATGGAGGGATGTAGGTGTGGTGAGAGATAGCTATGAGTGCAGAATATCGCACATGCTGTCCAATGTAGTTGCAGCATTGGTTGGTTTTGCTTAAGTGGTTTTGTTTTTGTTACACAGGAAGGGGAAATGGCATATCTAAAAATTACTTTAATATTAAAAAAAGGCATCAATAATATGTTGGGAGATTTTAAGGAGATGGTACAGGAAGAGACATGAACAAAGACAAGGAGGTAGGAAAGATCATGATATGAATGGGGGACTTATCTGGATGAATCTGTACTGGAATTGCTATGAGACTATTGCGTATATGAGTCAAGTAAATGTAGTGTTTTGATTATTGTTAACTGATTTGGAGGAGAGAGCATCAGGAGAAAGGTAAGATTCACGCTAAATTAAAACGGGGACAATGAACTATATTATCTCAATCCATATCGAATGCTATAATATTGAGTTTTTCATTTTATTTTATTTTCAGATCTACGTTCTCTACCTCTCAGTTCCCACCACCGTCACCACTACTGATAAGACAAGAAAAATAAAACTACTGTGATAAACATGTATAGTCAAGCCAAACAAATTTTGCTTTAGCTATATCTCAATCCGTACTCTGACTTCTCCACCTATCAAAAAGTGGATAGCATTTTTCTTCTCGAGTCCTCTAGAATTGTGATTGGTCAAAGTTCCTAAGTCTTTCAAAGTTAATTATCTTTATAATATTGCTGTTATTCCATAAATTTTTCTCCTGGTTCTATTCACTTCATACAAGTCCTCCCAGCTTTTGCTGCAACTTTACCCTCCATTTCTTATAGCACAGTAGTGCCTGATCACATTTAGATGCTATAACTTGTTCAACTATCCCCCATTTGTTGAGTATCCCTCAGTTTCCAATTCTTTGATACCTCAAACCAAAGTGCACTAAATATTCTTGTATGCATAGGATTTTTACTATTTCTTTGATCTCTTTAGAGGTAGATCTAGTAGTGATAGCAATGAGTCAGAACATACGCAGGTTAATACCTTTTTTATCAGAGTTCCAAATTGGTTTCTAGAGTGGTTAGACTATGTTCAAAGTTCCACCAATGGTTCATTATTTGTTTTCCCAGTATCTGTTATACGTTCAGAATCTGTTTTCCCAGAGCCGCTCCAGTGCTTGTCATTTTCATTTTTGTCAATTTTGCCACTCCGAAGAATTTGAGGCAGGAACTCAGAGTTGTTTTAATTTGCATTTCTCTAATTGTTACTGATTTAGAGCATTTTTCCATTCAATTATTGATAGCTTGGATTCCTTCCTCTGAAACCGACCACTTAAAATCCTTCTGCATCAGTTCATATATCTTCCTCAACATTTGCCTTCCTCAATATCCTCCACTTTTTCTTGTAAAAAGGAAAATCTACATGAATACTATCATTTGCAAAAATACAAATGTTTGCACAAATAAAATAATACTTTCCATAAACAAAACAAATGCAGCTAAAATGAAAAAGCAAAGCAGGCACATAGGAAAAAAATCTTTGCAAGCAAGGTCTTATTTCTAAGAAATGTAGGGAACTGATTCAAATTTAAAAGAATAAGAGCCATTCTACAACTGATTTATGTTGAGGAAGGGAAATGGTGAGAAAGATGTATGAACTGATGCAGAAGGAAAAAGCAAAACCAAGAAAGAATATGCATCATTACACAGATGAAGTGGTACAGTAGAAAAAGCACTGGTCCTGGAATTAGAAGACCAAGATACAAATCCCATATATGATGCTTACTACTTAGGTGATTTAGGGAAAATTATATAACAACTTTGCACCTAATTTTCCTGACCTGTAAAATGGATGGCATCTGAGGTCCCTTTCAGAGCTAGATCTATGATCCTCTGATGTTATGTGAAGCCTTGTTAGGTAATACACTAGAGTAATTGATCCTAAGAGCACAGTATTTAAAGACAACAGAATTGAGAGAAGGGGGAAAAAAACCTAATGTTTTCTCCAAATGGCTGTTAAAATACCCTCCTTTCCTTTATATTGTAACATCATGAACTAGAAGAGTAGATGAGTAAGTGATTTATCAGTCCCAGTTGCCATGACTGATACTTCTATATAACTATTTAAATATTGGGAATTTGGAGTAGGAGAGCATAGTCTTAAAGCTGTTCAATGAAGATCTTATTCATTGCCAAGTATTATTAATAGGGTCAACTAGATGGCACAGTGGATATAGTGCCAGGCCTGGAGTCAGGAAGACTTATCCTTCTGAGTTCAAATCTGGTCTCAGCCTAGGAAGACTGTCTACCTAAAGAAAGTACCATTGTATCCTTGGTTTATGGGAAGTCAGCTGGCACAGTGGATAGAGTGCTGGGCCTAAAGTCAGGAAATTCTGAGGTCAAACCTGACCCCAGATACTTACTAGCTGTGTGACCCTGGGTAAGTCACTTAAGCCTGTTTGCCTCAGTTCCTCATCTGCAAAATGAGATGGAGAAGGAATGGCAAACCACTGCAGTATCTCTACCAAGAAAATCCCAAATGGAGCCACAAAAAGTCAGACATGACTGAAAAATAACTGAACAACAACCATTAAAAGTGTTCACTAGTAAAATAATTCTTAGATTAAGTTGCAGGAAGCATTTTTTAACTCTATGATTATAGATAAATAAATAAAATCAAATTGCATGTGTCCATTGAGAGGCAATGCAGTATAACAAAAGCATATGGGAATTAAGATAGAATTGGTGTTGGTGTTGTTGTTCATAAATGTCTGACTCCTCATGACCCAATTTAGGATTTTCTTGGCAAAGATACTGGAGTGGTTTGCCATTTCCTTTTTTCAGCTCATTTTACAGATGAGGAAACTGAGGCAAACATTAAGTGACTTGCCCAGGGCCACACAACTAGTAAGTGTCTGAGGCTGGATTTGAACCCAGGTCTTTCTGTCTCCAGGTCCAGTACTCTATCCACTGTACCACCTACTGGCCCTAAGATAGAATACCTGCTCTCAGTTCCTAACTCTATTACTTACCAACTGCTACTTTGAGTCTCTCCTCCCTCCTCCCTTTCCCATCCCTACTCTCTTTTCTCCTCCCCTCCCCCTCCCCCTTCCCATTCCCCTTTCCATTCCTCTTCTTCTTCCTCCTCCTCCTCCTTTTTCTCCTCCTTTCCCTTCCTCTTTTTCCCTTCCCTTCCTCCTCCTCCTCCACCTCCTTTTTCCTCTTCTCTCTGTCTCTCTGTCTCTGTCTCTGTCTCTCTGTCTTTCTGTCTTTCCCTCCCCATCCCCCCTCCAATGGACTCTATCTCTTCTAAGAAGCCAAAGCAAACCAAGGTGATTACAACCAATAAAAATGAAGGATAGGCTCATGGTTTGAGGGGAAGAGAGAAAAAGGAATTCCAAGTTCTAACTCACTTCTACCCTTGAGAGTTTAGCCATGAAATTTATGATAAATGTCTCATAAAGCATGTCTCCAAATAATCTTCACTATCAAATCAGGAATTGTGCCTTACCCTATATATTCTGTGAAATATGAAAACCTCCTCAGAACTACCCCACTTTAAGAAACTCAAATGGGATTTACAATCATACCTAGCAAAACAATGGAAAATAAATCTTTTACCTAAGCAAATCAAGCTTAGTGGAAAACACCACTGTACAATGAAGATCTTATAAAGATCATAGGAAACTCTAGGGGGGAAATCTCCATCTTGACAGATGGAGAGAAGGCAAGAAGGTAAGCAAGGCAACATTCTCAGTTACTTGCCTCCATAGCCTATGAGGAACAAATCTATAACTTGTGTTTCTTTCTGGATGCCACTCTCTAGTTGCTACTGCCCTACCTGCCTTCCTCTGACATCTTCCTTCTCCCTTTCTCATTGTAAAGCTGCAAATTTCACACTTCTCTTTCAAAGCCCATCACTGTCTAGATCAGAGGTGGGGAACCTGCAGCCTTAAGGACACATGTGACAACCCTCTAGGTCCTCAAGTGTGGCCCTTTGACTGAATCCAAACTTCCAACTGTGAAAACCCCTGGTCTAGATGGACTATTCCCTGCCCATCCCCATCTAATTAGTTCCTGAAGCTTGCAGAAAGGACTAAGCTACCAACTGTGGTAGGGAGATATTTACATAGGGAATTTAGCATTATTGCTTATCCAATAAAAAAAAATCCAAAACTTAAATTTTAGAATAACAATGGGAAAATAGTTGGTCTTAGAATAAGAATTAAATTGTCTGAAATTAGGGGAAAGAAGCTGAATAACCAGTATTTCTTTCTTCTAAATTTCCAAGTGCTCCGATTTTAATTTGGTTTTAGTTCACCTACATCCAGTGAAACTGGCATGGGGGAGAGCTGACCAAAGAAAGTTTTTTTTCTCCTGCATAGCCTGTGGCTAGTGAGAATGTAAAATTCCCCAAAGGTCATAACACATACTAAACATTGCTGACATTTCCTGTCCTATCATGAATAGCTGGGGTGGAGAAGTACTTCCTTCCAAACAGTAAACTCTTCAACAAATTGGAGGTTTGGCGCCCAGCAAAAAAAAGTAACAGGGACAGAGGCCAGTCTCCCAGCAGGCTTTGCTGCCTACCCAAGCTCATAACACTGAGAGGTCTAAAGGATAGGAATGGTTTAAGGGTGAAGGGAAAGGGGTATGAAGAGAGGTTGAATTTGGGCAGAATCCAAAGTGGTCTTTGGCTGCTGAAAACTTAGGAAAACATCACTGTCCCTAAAACCTACACGTGGCTTTTTCAGGCATTTCCCGAAATTCAATGAAAGAAAATAAAGCTTGGGCAGATTCTTCCTAAGAAAAATAGCATGTCTCATAATCAACCCAGATCCCCCTCAAGCACCACAGAAACCAGCTGTCCATCCCCGCAGAAAGAGCAGATTCCTTTTCTGTTTCCCAGTGAGATGCCAAAATATATGTCTAAACTTTGGAAGTTATTTAAATAGTAGGAATCAGTTTCAAAAAAAACCCATCAATTCAAACTGGTTATATAGACCTTTAAAGAGGGGAGGAGCAGTGAAAAGCAAGCATCAAATGGGGATGGGGAGAGAAAGAAGGGAGGGAAAGAATTTGGAACTTGAAATTTTAAAAAATGTTAAAAATTGTCTTTACATATGACTGTGGGAAAATAAAATATTATTTAAAAAAGGAAAAGCAGTGAAGTATTTTTCAATATATAGTGGGGTAATAGTGGGGTAATGAAAGGAATCAAAGGATTTTGGTGTCAAGAACTTTCTTTTGGGGCTCATCAATAGCTATGGCTATAGTACTCGCTGGAGTCAGACTGAGTCTCCATAGAGATTGCTTCCCTGAATGACAACTGAGGGCTCTGAGCTAGAAACATTGCTATTCCCAAGGTTCTTGTGCTTAGAGTCCTATGCTGCCTCCGTCGGAATCTGAGGGGAGGTGATAGACATGGTAGTAGGGGTAGTTAGACCTGCCTAACACATCCTACCTTCTCTGTGTGTGTGTGTCTCTGTCTCCCTCTCTCTCTCTCTCTCTCCCTCTCTCTCTCTCTCTGTCTCTGTCTTTATTTTTTCTTTCTCTCAGTACCTTGCTGTTTCAACTAGGCTGGCCTACCTACCCCATGTGTGGTAGTTGGTTAGCAGTTGATAGATATGGTTGATCCCTTTTCCACAGGAATTGCTTCCCCAAATGATGTCTGCTAGGTGGCTAAATGGGTAGAGTGTTGGGTCTAGGATCAGGAAGACCTGAGTTGAAACTCATCCTTAGATACTTACTAGTTGTGTGACCCTGGGAAAATCATGTAACCTGTATTTGCCTCAGTTTCCCCATCTTTCAAGTGGGAATAGTAGTAGTATCTACCTCACAATGTTGCTGTGAGGATCAAATGAGATAATAATTATAAAGCATTAAGCTATATATATAAAAGTTAGTAGCTGTGATGATGGTGATGATGGCTTTGAGGGCTGACCTAGAAGGGCTGGTGGTCTGGGAGGTCCTGCCACTTTCATGGTTCCTGTGCCTATCTGATTTGTTAATGGCAATTGGTCAGCAATTGTCACTGATGGTGAAAAGGAAGGTGGGCTCCCTCTACCCTATCATTCTCCCTTCAATGATGGCCATGGTGGCTAGGCTGAAAGCTGTGTTTCTGTTTTCTCCTAAGCCTAAATCTTCGACTTCCATACATCACTTCTAGCTCTGCACAGTGGAATCAAACAAAAGTCTGTCACCTCTTGCACATGACAGTCTTTCAATTACTTGAATATGAGTATTATGTTACCTCTCCCCAACAAGGCTTCTCTTCTCTAGGCTAAATGACAAAGTAGATAGAGCATTGGACATGGAGGCAGAAAGACATGAATTCAAATTTGGCCTCAGACATTTACTAGCTGTATGACCCTGGGCAAGTCACTTAACTACTGCCTGCCTCAGTTTCCTCATCTGTAAAATGGAAATAATAATAGTACCTAACTCCCAGGGTTGTTGTGAGGATAAATGAGATAATGTTAATAAAGTGCTTTGCAAACCTTAAAGTGCTATATAAATGCTAGCAATTGTTATATGATGTGGACTCAAATCCCATCACCATTTTGATTTCTCTCCATTGGATAATTTCCAACTTACCAATGTCCATCCTCAATTTCTGTGCTCAAAGCTCAATGCAACAAATACTCAAAATGTGGTCACTCCAGGATAAAACACAGGAGAAATATCTCCTTCTTATGCCTAGAAGCTTTGCCTTTTGTAATGCAGAGCAAAATAATATTGGGTTTTGGGGTTCCCACAGCACACTACTGAGTCATATTGTCCTTGACCTCCACTAAGAACCTCCCAATCCTTTTCAGAGAAACTGCTTTGTAAACATACTTCTATTGAGTACTTGGAAGTTGGTTTATATTTTGAAATAAACAAAGCATTTGCCAAATTCTCTCCTATTATCCTTGCAGACAAGATGGAGAGATGTAGACTAGACACAAATAGGTGGATTCATTCTGGTTGAATGACTGGACTCAGAAAATAGTCATGAACAGCTCATATCAGATGAGGAAGTGTACAGTGAGAATGGTCCAGAGGTGTGGGCTTGTTTCTGGGTTGTTTAGCATTTTTATCAATGTTTTGTATAAAGGCATAAGGTCCATGTTTATCAAATTAGAAGGTTAACAGAAAGCTGGGAAGACTGAGATAACTGTTCAACGACACATTCCAAATCCAAAAAGATTTTAAGAATCTAAAACATTAAATTAAATCTAAGAAAATGAAATTTTACTCAGTTTAAATGTCAAATCTTGAACTTGGGTTCAAAAAATCATTTACAAATCACTAGTATTAAAAATGAAAAGCGTGAATATGCCACTAACCTCTAAGATGAAATTAAAACAATCATAAGGAATTATTTTGTCCAATTGTATGCAAATAAATTTAACAATTAAGTGATGGAAGAATATTTACAAAAATATAAATTGCCACAATTAGTAGAAGAAGAAATAGAATATCTAAATCAACCTATTTTAGAAAAGTAAATTAAACAGGCCATAAATGAGCTTCCTAAGAAAAAAGCACCAGGACCATATAGATTTACAAGTGAATTCTATCAAACATTTAAAGAACAACTTATTCCAATATTAAATAAATTATTTGGAATAATAGGCAAAGAAGGGATCCTGCCAAACTCCTTTTATGAAAGAAATATGATATTTATACTTAACCCCGGAAGAGTAAAAACAGAGAAAGAAAATTGTAGACCAATGTCATTAATGGATACAAAAACCCTAAATAAAATACTAGCTAAAAGATTACAATAAGATATTACAAAGATTATACATTGTGACCAAGTGCAATTTATGCCAGAAATGCAGGGGTGGTTTAACATAAGGAAAACTATTAACATAATTGATAATATCAGTTACAAAAGGTGAAAAAACATGATTATATCAATAGATGCAGAAAAAAGCTTTTGATAAAATACAATAATCATTTCCATTAAAACACTTTAAATTATAGGTATAAATGAATTTTTCCTTAAATTGGTTTTCAAAAAAAGCATTTATCTAAAACCGTCAGCAAGCATTATTTGTAATGGGGATAATCTAGAAACTTTCTCAGTAAGATCAAGTGTGAAACAAGAATGCCCGCTGTCACCAATACTATTCAATATTGTATTGGTAGTTCTAGAAATAACAATAGGAGAAGAAAAAGAAATAGAAGAAATCAGAATAGGGAATAAGGTAATAAAACCATTTATTTTTGTAAATGATATGATAATATACTTGGAAAATCCCAAAGACTCAACTAAAAAGTTACTCAGAACAATAATTTTAGCAAAGTAGCAGAATATAAAGTAAATCCACATAAATATCCACATTCTTATATGTCACCAACAAAATCCTGCAAGAAGAGATAGTAAGAAATACCCCCATTTAAGTAACTCTAGACAGCATAAAATACCTGGGAGTAGACCTGTCAAAAACAAACTCACAAACTATATAAACAAAATTATGGGAGGAAAAACTTTTTATACAAATACAATCAGATTTAAACAATTGAAGAAATATTAATTGTTCATGGGAAGACAGGTCCAATATAATAAAAATGACAATTTTACCTAAGCTAATTCATATAGTCAATGCCATCCCAATTAAATTACAAAAAAAAAAAAAAAAAAACCAAAAAACCCTTATTTTACTGAATTAGAAGAAATAATGAAAAAATTCATTCAGAAAACCAAAAGTCAAGAATATCAAAGGAAATAATGGAAAAAATGTAAAGGAAGAAGGTTTAGTGATATTAGATTTTAAATTATATTATAAGGCAATAATTATTAAAACTATCTGCTACTGGCTAAGTAATAGAAAGGCAGACCAATGGAACAGAGTAGACATACAATTTATAGCAGCAAATAAATAAAGTAACCTTATATTTGACAAATGTAAAGATTTAAGATTTGGGGATAAGAATTCATTATTTGGCAAAAATTGTTTGAAAACAGTAAGTATGGCAGAAATTGGACACAGACCAAAATCTTACACCATTTACCAAGATAAGGTCAAAATGGACACATGACCTAGATACAGAGATATTACAAGAAAATTTGAAGAGCATGGAACATATTGCTTATCAGATTTATGGATAACTGAATACTTAATGAATAAAAAAGAGGTAGAGAGCAGAAGTGTAAAATGCATCATTTTGATTACATCAAATTTAAAAGGTTTTGTACAAATAAAACAAATGCAGCCAAGATCAGAAGGAAAGCAGAAATTGGTGTAGGGGGAGCAAAATATATAGACAGTTTCATAGAGAAAAGTTTCATATTTCAAATATATAAAGAACTTTGTAAAATCTAAAAGAATACAAATCATTCCCCAATTGATAAATAGTCAAAAGATATGAAGAGGCAGTTTTCCAATGAAGAAATCAAAACAAATAAAAAAAATGCTCTAAATAATTATTGAAGAGAGTAATGCAAATTAAAATAACTTTGAGATATCATTTTATACCTATCAGATTGGCTAAAATGATTGAAGGGGAAAATGACAAATGTTGGAAGGGAGGTGGAAAAATTGGGACACTAATTCATTGTTGGTGGGATTGTGAACTGATCCAACCATTTTGGAAAACAATCTAGAATTTTGCCCAGAGAGCTATTAAACTGACTATACCCTTTCACCCAGCAATACCAATACTAGTTCTATTTCCAAAGATGATTAGAGGAAAAGGAACAGAACTTACATGTTCTAAAATATCTATAGTAGTTTTCTTTGTGGTGGCAAAGAACTAGAAACTGTGGAAATGCCAGTCCATTGGGGAATTAGTGAACAAGTTGTGGTATATGATTGTGATGGAATACTACTGTGCTATAAGAAATGATGAGCTGGATGATATTAGAAAAACGTCAACAGACTTTCATGAAAAAATGAAGAGCAAGATGAGCAAAACCAAGAGAATGTTATATTTAGTAGCTTCAATATTGTTTTAAGAACAACTTTGAGTGAATAAGTCATTTTGACTATTATAAATATCCAACTTAACTACAAAGGACATATGAAGGAAGATGCTCTCTGCATTCTTCTCTACAATGGGGGAAAGAGGAAAAAGGGGAAAAAAGAAAAGAAATTTACAATATAACTTTATTATATATTTAAAAGGAATAGCAAGCTGTACATTTGCTATTGTAAGATAGCAGATAGATATTGTAAGTTGTAAGATTTGCAGTCTTATGTGCAATCATCATATATACTATATTATGAAACTGCTTATTTTGTTCCATAAATTGAAAATAAAATAAATAAAACTAAAAAAAAATCAACTTCAGTATAAGGTAAAAGAAGCTATGGTTCAATTAGAACAAAAAAATATCTGGGAGTGTTAGTAGACTGCAAGCTCAACATGAGTTGGCAGGGTGATAGGGCATCTTTAAAAAAACTAACATGATCTTAGGCTATATTAAGAGCAGAATAGTGTCTATGAGGAAGGAATTAATAGTCTCACTGTACTCTGTCTGCCCCAGTCAAACTACATGTAGAGTATACTACTGATTTCTGGGTTCCAGATGTTAGAAACAGAATTCTTAAGCTGGAGAATATCTGCAGGAGGTAGCCTAGATGATGAATGACTATGAGGATATCAGGATGAGGAATGGCCATGAGATCCCATCATCTGAGAATCAATTGAAGGAATTGGAGTTCTCCAATTAGAGTACACTTTTTCAGAGTGTAGACATAGGGGGGACATGATAGTTGCCTTCAAATAAATTTAAGTGTTGTCACACAAAAAAGAGACATTCAACCTGTTCTCCTTGCCCTAGAGAGTTGGAAAAGTGGTAGAAGTTACCAAGGGGCTAATTTAGACTTATGGAATGATATCCTGACAATTAAGGTCATCTCAAATTTTGATTCACTGCCTTAGTCGGGAGAGGGCTTTCATTCGTTAGAAATCTTCGAGGCAAGGCCAGATGACCATTTGTCATAGGCTGTATTGGAGATTGGATTATATGGGTCCTGGGGTCCCTGACAGCTCTAAAAATGAGGAGGAAGACATACATGCACAGTGAGAAAGACAAAGACAGAGACAGAGAGAAAGGAAAATTGCAGCATCTTTAAGGACATGCCAGCCACACTACAATCTTATTAAAAGAGCCAGGGTTCTTGGCTCCAAGGGAACAATGGTACATTATTTGGACATATTTGCTTAGTATTTTGCCCACTCAGTTCAGTAGCCCTTAGTCCCAAGAATGCTAAATTTAATTGAGTCAAACAACAACAGTATTTGAACTGAATAGTCTGGGCAAGAGACAGGAAAGAAAATGCATAACAGATTTTCTAACAAATCTATGTGACTACAAGTCAGTTTGGGAATGACAGAATGGTGACAAAGCAATACTGTAAGCACAGAGGAAGGGAGGGGAATGGAGAGAAAAAGAAAGAGGAATAGGCAAAAGGAGAGTGGAAGAAGCTAGAGAAAGCAGTAGGTCTGGGGAGGGGGACAAATACTGGCCATGGTGAGCATCTTTCCAGTCCTTGCCCAGATCTGTCACTAAGCTCTCAGTGTGAATTTATATAAATAAATACTTCCCTTCTCTGTGTTTCAATTACTTCATTTTTCAATTAAGATCATTGGGTTTAGGGATCTCTGTGGTCTCTTCTATGATAGTATTCTTTCCCCTTTCCAGGTCACACAAATAACAAGTTAAGAGAGCTGGGATTCAGCCCCAGGTTCTATGACTCCAAGTCCAGTGTTCTTTCCACTGTCTCATGCTAATATCCCATTGCCTTCTTCTACCGCAATTTGTTCAGCCAAGCTTTGATTGTTGAACACTTTGATGTGGTGAATGACTTTTGTCTTTTTTTTTTCCCTTCAGTTCAAGAATCATTTCTTTATTAAGCACCTACTATTGCATCTTCTTCTGATGCCTGGTGACCTCAATCTCTTGAAAGTTATGCCTACACAGGGCAAGCTCATATCTGGAAGATTCTGTCATGCTATAGAGGTTTTACTTAAGGGCCTGATAAACTGACTATGAATCTATTGCTGGAAAACCAGACTATTGAAAAGCAGAAAAACTCCTTGCCTAAAGGTCAGCCAGAATTATTAATGGGACTCAGAATTATTAGGAAAAAGTCACTCACAGAAACTGCCTATGGAGAGGTCATGAATTCAGTTGGTGAAGGGAGTAGTAAGCATGGCAGTGAGGAAGTAGGTGGAGATAAGACATTATCCCAAATAAATATAGTACAAAATATAATATATCAGATGCAAAAGGGAGTCTCAGGGAAAACGCTATGAGAAACTTAATAAAGGAGAGATCAGTACTAGCTATAAGAAGGAAAGAGGCATAAAACTAGCTAATCCAGGTCAACTGGAGGGGGGAATGTATATGAAAGGGAATAGAATCCAGGTAAAGTAAGGTGATACTAATCCAACAGGTTCCCTTTGCCCCT
>CM053581.1:110798845-110817713 GCA_028627135.1 Pseudochirops cupreus
AACAAAAATAATTTTATGGTTGGGGGTCACCACAACATGAGGAACTGTATTAATGGGTCCCAGCATTAGGAAGGTTGAGAACCACTGACCTAAACTATAAGTAAAACCATAGCTGGGTCACCAGGTATAGTACAAATAAGTTTTAGTAATAAGATAATAGGAATGTTTGTCAACTGATGCCATTTTGTTTTAAGCCTCCATTTTGTGAGTAAGCTGTTTTGAGTAAGTTGTTTTTCAATAATAATAATATAAGCACCTATGCCATATGATGTAGCAAACAATGTATTTTTTCTTACATATTTGACAAGACAGACCACTAATTAAAAATATTTTAAATAACTTCAACAGGAGTTCATAAATAACACCAATCAAATTACATGGTAAACTACTTAGAAGAACCCATAGTTGAAAGTATAAAAAACCCACTTGAGCAACCCAACACCACCACCCCAAGTTATCAACACAGGCAAGTCTAAGGACTGAGTCCTTCATATCCCTACTTTTAAGACTCAAGAACCCCACGTTTGCTTGAGGGCAGCGCTAATGGATTGAGATTTGCCAAATAACGGAACTCAGAGGGAGAAATATGGCTTTTACCTAGGCTAGAACCTAGTCTGGAGGACATATGAAAGAAAGTTTTTGGAACTTCTAAGACAGAGGTTGGTGGTTTCAATTATAAGTCTAATTACTTTTTCTGACCACTAGTTAGCATACATAACAGGTAAATCAGCATATATTACACCAAGGTTGAGGTTTATTGAGCTGAAGAGATTGGTAACAGGGGGTTAAATTGATTTCATCAGAGGCCAGGCTTCCCCAGGACTTAACCCAGAACAATCTACATGCCTGGGTACAGATCAGGGAGTAGCACAGTAACTTCCTACTAAGACACAAATGATTGAGATCATATCTATCCCCAACAGCAGGTTTGACATAAGAGTTCTGAACCTAGAAAGATAAGGATTGGAGGCTGGGAAAGAGAATTGTAGAAAGTGTAGTAAGAAAGAACAAGCTTCATCTTCAGTTTCACTCCAGAGAGGCCCAACTTGGTGCCAATCAATCCCTAGGCTTTCTCATTCTGCTCCTCTAAACTCCATTCTATCCACACAAGAGGCACAGAGAACAGTGACTGGCTGTGGGAAACCCATGTAAATGAAGCTACGCCTACTAATTGGTGCTGTGCTTTTCAAACATCATAACTGTTGAAGGAACCAGACATGTTTGCAAAAGAAATACATGAACCTAATGATTATAGAGCTTTTAATTGTGAGGATGGAGTTTTATGCTCACACAGAATTTTAAAGGAACAGAATGGGAAAGCAAATAGAATAGATTACATGTGCCTGGGGCCTTGGAACATTATTCTAACACATTTCACTAAGCACCTCTCCACCTCCCCTCCCCTTCAATACTCAGTGCATAAAACACAGAGATACACTTTCCACACATGTAGGCTAATGTGGAGCAAAATACCATCCAGTGACTGTGCCCAGGTGGAAAATTGATAGAGACTTCAACACGGGAGCCCCTTGTGCTGAGTCGATATTCAATTGCAAATTCATTCTTCCCAGGGTGGGAGCCAGGTATTCATGTGCTAATCAAACTCACCAAAGACAATGTAGTTCATCTGTAGCTCAAATCTGTACAAATTGTTAATGGCCAGGAACTTAAAGAAATAAAAATAAAAGGGAACTTTCTTCCTAATGAACCAAGGCCCCTTCTGGATTACTGTAGAAAATGTGAATTGCATCCTCTCTCCTCCAGCCCATTATTTTTAAATACTAGACGTCAGCCTATCAAAGGAACGGGGCATATGGCAAATGTGTCCATTCTCTTCATTCTGGGCACAACTTTGGGCCCCTATCAGCCTCTGGCGCCATCTTGTGCTGCAGACAGAATTTCCACTCACAAAATAGACAAGTTTTCCCAAATTAAATCCTAAAAAGTGAAGAATGAAATAAAAGCAGCCCAGCCTTGGGTCATAACTTTAGCACTCTAGGAGTCTGGCAAACTAATAACAAAAAGGAAGTGTTTTTTTTTTCCTTTGAGATTTTTACTGGTTAATCTGTGTGAACTCTAAGAAAATGACAGGTCAAAATGTAAATACTTTGGTCTAAAAACATGACAGGGAAAGCTAAGGGTACCATGTTCACATTAAGAGCTCACATTTACATAGTCAGTTCAATAAAGGGAAATAAGAGAGCAATTCCACAACCATTTATTAAGTACTTACAATAAGCTCTGAGTTACACAAGGACCAAAAAAAAAAGTCCCTGCTTTTGGAAACAAAGATCTTACATTCTTCTGGGGTAAACCATATATACATACATAGGTAAAAAAAAAAATATTCAAAGTTAAAATTTTTTAATTGATAGATCCCTTTTGTCTCTCTGTCCCCTTTATTTCTGAATAAATCACCACCTCCTCCCCCCGCCCCAAGTTATCCTTTAAAATAATAATAGGGAGGGAGGGAAAACATTAGCTGCCTCCCCTCCTGCTGTGTCTCCTATTCTATGTCCCCTCCACAAGCAGCTCAGCACAGAAGGATTTGTTGATTTGGGATAATGCCTCAACACTAGAGAAGAAGGAGAGGGGCAAAGGTGCTTCTAAATCAGAGATACATTATATAACACATTACATAAGCCATCAGAGATGGCCTTTGGACCAGGAGGAGGGTCTCACTTAGTGGACCTTAAAGAGAGTGACTATCTTCTGGGGTTCTTTCTTCCCATTCACCAACTCTTTGAAACTCTCTCTAGCTACCTCATCAGCATAGCAGCTGCAAGCACGTGAGCCAAAGTAGACAAACCTGAGTTCAGATTCCCAAAGCCCTAACTTAGCAGTTGCTTCTACTTTGAGTTTCTTTTTAAATACTGATGACTAAGAAGCCATTTGTAGATGGCTGTTTCCAGCCTTGAAGACAATCTTGTGTGTTTAGCAGCTGGGGGCATGATACTCTTCAAGAAGGGCCCCTGGCTACCATCCAGCACTTCTTGAATTAAATGACCCCTAGCAGGAGTATAAGACTAGTCTCTGGCTTGCCATAAGACATGGACTTGTTTGTACAGTGCAGAGCCAAGGTGAAGGTGAGAAGCCAGTTTGACAGTGACACAAATGCTTCAAATTTTGAAAGTAAGCCTATCAACCTCTGAAGCGATTAAAACAATAATCTTAAGTGATCGATTATTCTTGCTTATTTAAGTCTTTGTTAATGTGTATTTGTCAGTCTCTAGTGTTGAGCATTTATTTATAAGGAAAAAATAAATAGTTGTCCTATACCTGATTTACATTGCAGACTGAGTAACTTTCTATGCCCCCCTCTACCTTTTGGGGGAGAACCTAGATATGAGCCAACACTAAGCATTAAGTAATTTTCCCTGGGGTTCCATGGTTATGGGGTATAAAGAACCAGAGTCCTAGAAAGAGTCTGACCATAATCTTTAGAGACCAGGCTCCCCCAGACCCAAACTCTATCTTGTGGGGTTCCAGAACTGTTCCAGAACAATTCTTTACCTATGTATGTATATATGGTTTACCCCAGAAAGAGAGAGCAAGCACACCAAGGTCAATGAATTCAGCAACATTTTTTTATAATCAGGTCACCACTAGTGTGAATAATAAATCCTCTTAAGAGGTCACATATATTTGAACTTGCACCATTCAAAGTTATAATTATGTAAAATATGGTCATTGGTTACAACCCAATGGAAACATACAGTATGAATTCAAATAATTCTGACACTTCAGGGGAATTCATCGTTCAAGCTTCTAATTAAGCGCTAGCTGTATTGTTATACTTGGTGACCTTGTAATGCCTAGGAGGAGCTGATTTTAATAAATCCTGATTGCTTAATCCCTTCTGCAGAGTGCCCCACATGTTTGGGGGTCACCTGAGTTTGTCTGTTTTCTGTCTGAGACAAATTTGCTTTTCCTGTCATTGAGTTCAGCCTTCCATTTCGTGCACCCTGTATGTTTCCGTGATACCTGAAGAGATTTTTATCCAAACCTCTAGATGGCGCTAAAGAGGCATCCAATAAAGAAATTTCAGGGGCCTCTTACGTCACAGGAACCCAGGAGAGTGTTTGGCCGGGCTTCCAGTTGGATTATTCTCTGTATTGTAGGGATACACAGAGAAATTTGGGGCGTCATATATATATTACGGGGACCCAAAGAAAATTTCGTCCAAGACAGGTCGGTTTTTCACCAGAAGGCAAATAGGAGACTTCTCGTTAGCCCCGTGTCCCTGATGCCAGCGGGGAAAGCTCTGCATTTTCCCAGGGGTCCATTTACAACTATGGCTTCTTTTTGAGCATAAAAACTTTTTTCCCTTTTCCTTATTTTTTTACATTTGTTAGTTGTTCATCTTATTGGGACTGTTTTTTTGGTAGTTGCTTGAATTTGGATAATCCCTTTATAAATGTAAGCATCACCAAGTGAGTTTGCCCAGAATTCTCAGCCTCTTGTATTCAAAAGGTTGCGGCCAAGTCCCATTTCAGGAGCAGTACTCAGTCACCTGCACTCAGAAAAGGCAGTGGTGAGGGGAAAGGGAGCAAGCCTTTCTTAATCACCTACTATGTGCCCTACTACTTTACAAACATCATTTGACTCACAACAACTATTGGAGGTAGGTGCTGATATTTTCACCATTTTAGAGCTGAGAAAACTGAGGCAGGCAGGTTAAGTGACTTGCCTAAAATCACACAGCTAGTAAGTGCCTGAGGACATATTGGAACTCTGGCTTTCCTGACTACAGGCTGGACACTCTAATCCACTGTACCACCTAACTGCCTACTGAGAAAAGGAAGCTAAAAGAGGAAGAAGCTAGGACTCCGAGATTCAGTCTTGGGCTCTTGTAAGCCAGTTCATATGCTTTAGTTGCTATGTGCTTGCAGCCACCATGCTGCTGGGATGGATAAAGGTCAACTTATCTTCCACCCCTCAAATGGGAAGAGATAATAAACCAAGGACAGTAAATCTCTTTAAGATCTGGCTCAGTGACTGAAGCTCTCTGATATAGCTTAAATATAGCCTTCACCCACCATGGTCGGGTGGGGAAAAGAAGTGGGAACCAAGGGACCGTTGAGCATTTGCTACACATCCCAAATCAAAAGCCCTCCAGCACTGAGGCAAATTGTTTCATTGAGATGGCTGGGTCATAATCTCAGTATTCAATGGCATGTGTTCCAGTCAGCACGTATTTGGGGAAGGGGGATGCCTCCCATTTACTCATCATTTTAAAACAAAAAAGAAAAGACAGAAAGAAAGCAGTTGAGCAAAACTAACTTATACATCATGGTATTCTGGTTTTTCTGGTGGTCCTTTTCATTTACATTTTTTGTAGTCGTGTGTATTGCTTTCCTAGCTTTGCTTTCTTCATTCTGCATCAGTTCATATATCTTCCCACATTTCTCTGAATTCTTCATAGTCCTTGTTTCTTACAGCACAGTAATATTTCATTACATTTGTGTCACAATCTATTTAACTGTGATTTAATGGTCTGATAGCTACTTTGTTTATAGTTCTTTGCTACTTTCTAGATCTACTTTGAGTATTTTGGTGTATCTGCAACCTTTATTTTTGTCTTTGACTTTCTTAGGGTATATGCCTAGCAGTGGGATCTCCTAGTTCATTTTAGTGACTTGTTTAGCCTAATTTCTAATTGCTTTCTGAAATTAAACCAATTCATAGCTCTACCAACAACATATTAATGTGCCTGTATTTGCATAGCATTCCCTACACACACACACACACAGATTTTGATTATTTTTATCCTTTGCCATCTTTGCCAATTTCCCGAGTGTGAGTAAAATTGCTTTGATTTGCATTTTTTTTATTAATATCTTTGCTATTATTAATGATTTGATGCAGGCATTCATTTGTCCATTATTAGTATGCAATTCTTTTAAGAACTTTCTGTTCATTATTCTTTCCCACTAATGGATAGTGATCAGGAGCTCACCTTAATCCTAAAAATTATTTCTCTTGGATTTATTAACAATATTTAAGGGAGAAGATAGGCATAATTCTAGACCAGTACCCTCTTTTTCTGAGAAGAGTGGAGTGTCTGGCTGCTGGTCCCAAACTACTGCCTCCCTCCTAGAAGGAATTAGTCTCTCTTGGAGAATGTTTGGCAGAAGAGACTCAAGAGAAATCTATTTATATCTCCCTTTGAGCCACATCTAGACAGACCCATTTCAACACATATAAGGTATATGGGGAGCACAATATACCCTTTCAATAGGAAAATCATACCAGTAGCATGCAAGTCAACATACAAATTATTTACATCACAATATAATAAAACAAATCTTTACAATATAACATTTGTCAAAAGTTATCAGAAAATTCCAATTTTTAATCATATCTTTCAATTAGATTTTAATAAGAGTACATTAAGACTTTTGGAACACTCCATATAGCAGAACCACAGAAGCTATCAAGTGAGAAATATCCATTAATAGAAAAGGAAGAAGATTAGTAGTTAACTATTGATGTTTCCTTGTTTAGGGGTTTAGTAAGCTGTATGTAGACCTCATGACAAAAAACAAACAAACAAACAAAAACGAGGTCTATTGTCCTTGCCAGGGTATGTATCTAGGACCTAACAGAGAACTTCCAAAACCTTGTCAAAACAGATAACTACCCACTTCTCATGAATCATATGTGGATGAATGACAGAATCAAAGGGAGCAAAAAAAATGTTGCCAACAATTTTTAAGGTTTGGATTAAGACATTGAAGATCACAGGGGCACAGGTTGTTTTTGCCTCACTGATATCCACTGAAAGAGAGGTTTGAAAAAGAAATAAATTAATCTGAGAAATGAATAGCTAGCTTAAAAGGTGTTACCTGAGAATGGAACTTGAATTTCTCTATCAGGAATTAAAATATAGGATGGTGACAGATATCTGGCCAGAGATGGAGTACAAAGAGTAGTAAGAATGTATTGTCTTGTGAATCTAATCAAAGGTTCCTTAAACCAAAAAGGGTGGGGGAGGGAGAAGACTATATATAAATATATATTCAGTTAATTAGATATTATAGGGAACAACCACAAAGAAGTAAGAAGATCAGTCAACACATTCTGAAACTGACAGGAGACAAAACATAGGAACTCAAATTTGTTGCTATTCCAGCAGGTTCAACTCTTCATAATCCCATTTGGGGTTTTCTTGGCAAAGATACTGGAATGATGTGCCCACGATTGCCTTCTCTAGCTCATTTTGCAGATGAGGAAAGGAAGGCAAACAGGGTTAAGTGACTTGCCTAGGGTCATACAGCTAGTAAGTGTCTGAGGCCAGATCTGAACACAAGAAGATGAATCTTCCTGACTTCTAGGCCTGCCACTCTATCCACTGAGCCATCTAACTTCCTCTAGTTGCCATTTGATGGATGCACCTTATTCAAAAGAAAAAGGGTAAGCAAACAAGATGGTGCTGGTGTAACACTGGATATGATCATATGAGAGTATCCAGGACCCAGAGAAAGGAAGCATAACAGAGAATACTTGGGCAAAAGTCAAAGGCGGGAGAAACGTAAGAGATCTTTGTTAGTGGACTCTGCTATAGACCACTTGGAAATAAAGAAGAAACAGATGAGAAGTTTGTGAAACATATTACAAGCTTACCATGTTATACAAAAAGTATAATATAGTAGTGATGAGGGACTTTATTAATTCAGCCTTCTGTTAGAGCCCTTTCCTGACAAAAACAGAGTAGATAATAACTTCTTGATTTGCCTTAGTGATAATTTCATCCTTAAAAAGTCAGAGAAAGTCACAAGGGCACATTCTACACTGAATCTGATTCTCCCTAACAGAAAGAAACTAGCTGCTAGGGAAGAAATTATGGGAACCCTAGGGGGAAGTTACCACTCCATCTTAGAGTCTGTGACAGAAAAGGGGAAGAAATTTTGGCATAGTCAGTCTGTCAAGTAACCCAAAATTGGGGAAAGAAGATTTCAAGGGCTTGAGAGGAAAATAAATAGGAGCCCATGGAGTAAAATGCCATGGCAGACATCAGGCTATAATTGAGGATGACAGGGATAAAGTGCTTTGTTTGTGGTCACAGAGCAGGTAAATATCTGAGGCTGGATTTGAACCTAGGTCTTCCTGACTTTAGGTCCATTACTTTACTCACTGCACCACCTAATTGCCCCATCAGTAGGGATAAATATCAAGACTTGCACTTTGGTACAAAAAAATCAGTTTCATTAGGATGAGTTGGAAAGGAATAATTAACAATTATTCTGAAAAAGATCTGGAGGTTTTAGTGGATTACAAGCTCAATATGAGTCAATAGAATGATATGCAAAAAACAAGAACAAAATAAAACCTACTGCAATCTTGTTCCACTAAGAGAACCATAGCTTCCAGAAATATAGAGGACGTAATCTCATTGAACTCTGCCTTCATCAGAACCCATCTGGAGACTGAATTCAATTCTGGGCAGGACAATTTAAGAAGGACTTTATAAGTTTTAGAGTTTCCCAGGGAGGGGAACTAGAAAGATAAAAGGATTTGAGTCTATAGGTCGAAGGACTTTGACATATTTGACCTAGAGAAAAGAAAATTGGCAGGGGGGTTAGAGAAGAATGATAGTTATCATCACATATTTGAAGGACTGTCATGCAGGAGAGATTAGGCTTGTTCTATTTGGCCCCAGGAGGAAGAACCAGGGACAGAAGTTGTAAAGAGTTCATTAGGTTGGATGTCAGGACAAACTTCCTGACCGTTAAAGCTGTCATCAAGTGGACTGGATTTACTTGGTGGGTTCCCACTCCTTGGAGTTAAACAGAGGATGAACAGTCACTTGTTAGGTATGCTATAATGAGAATTTTGGTCAAGAATGGGCTGGATCAGATGGCCACTGAGGTCACTTTCAACTCTGTGATTCTATGATCAATAAATGTAATGTTGAGTGACTCAGTTTATTTTCTTCAATATATCCTAGTTGCATTGATTTTGTTAGTTCAAATGCTTTACAATTTCATATAACTGAAATAACCCATTTTATGTTTTGTGATTGTTTTTATCTTTTGGCTAAGAATCTTCTGATTAACTATAGCTTTACGTGGCACCTCATCTGGTTCTTTTCTAATTTTTTTTAATGGTGTGGAAGTTAATATTCATCATATTACTATTTGACCTTAGTGTGGTACATAATATAACATGTTGGTCGAAAGCTACTTTTGGCCAAACTGCTTTCCAGTTTTTCCAAGAGTTCCTGTCAAATAAGGAGTTCTTCCCCAAGTGATTTATGTTCTCAAGTTTATAGAAAACTGGGTTATTGAATTCAAATGAGAGAAATGATTACTAATAACCAATGATTTGAGGAAATTCAGAATTCTCCCCTACTGTTACCAGCATAGAAGAGGGGAATATTTCCTTAATGGGGTCAGGGGACCCCTGAAAGTCTGGCCTACAACACTCCCCCTTTTTCTAAAGTTCATTTCAAGGTTCAGCCTCTGAAGGACAGGACTGATAAGATTAACAAAGTCCTCAATCTAGGCGTTGCTACTCTACACAATTTTAATTTAATTTAAGGCGAAATTCCCAGGCCCATTTTGATCTACTCAGGCTTGGGTGGGGGATATAGATCCTTTGTCTAAATTTCCCTTAGGCTGGGGGAAGATTTGGAAATAAATGCACATCTTCTAGCCCCTCAGTAGAATCTGGTTACCTCTCATTGTAATATCCATTCTCTCATTAATTGATTGCCATTCTCAGGAACACTTACTCTTCCGAGGGCATATAAACTGTAATCCCACCACTATGAGGGGTCTTGGGTCCAAGAGAGATGGCCAAATAACCATCCCTTTTATTAATAAAATGCTAGGGTTATTAATAAAATGATTTATTACCCAGAAACTATGTCTCTCAAACTTTTTAAATGTTACACAATTATATCTTATTCTTCAAAAGGTAGAGCACTGACTACTAAAGGGAGAAGTAAAGTTCTTATGAATATGATAATATATGGACTGTGCTTTCAAGGAAGCTAGGGATTTTAATCAGCGGAGTGAAATGAGAGTGCAGACATGGGGGCACAGCCTTTGAAAAGGCACAGAAGTGGGAAAGGGACTGTCATTTATGGGAAACAGCTATCCAATTTAAGGCCAAGTTGATCTGCATGGAGAAAGTATAAAGAAGAGTAAATCACAATAAATTAGAAAAAAAAAGATAGGAGTGAGATTGTGAAGGATTTTAATAAACTGAAAATATTGTATTTTTACATAAGGAAATAGGAGGCCATTAGATAGTTTTGAATAGGGGTTTGGCATTGTCAGATCTCTGTTTTAGGAATATCAGTTTGGCAGCTGAGTAGACGATGGATTAAAGAAGAGGGAAACTGGAAGCAGGGACACCAATTAAGTGGTTGTTTCAATAGTCTAAGGATCTGATTAGAGCTTGAACTTGGTTCATTCCTATATGAATGGAGAGAAGTGAACATATGCAATAGATGTTGTAGGATTAGACTTAACAAGATTTGGCAACTTATTGGGTGGTGAGGAAAAGGAATAATTTAGGATAACTCTAAGTTCCAAAACTTAATTATTGGAAAGATGGATGAGCCATCAGCAGAATGGAAATGCTTCAAACAGAGGGATTAGTTTTGGAGGAAACACAATGAGCTGTTTTGGACATATTGATACTGTGATGCCTATAAGATACTATAGGCAGGTGAAAATGTCCAGTAGACAATTGGTAATACAGGGCTGAGATTAATTCCCAAGAGAAAGGGGCTGGATATATAGATTTCAGAGTCATTTGCATAGAGATGATAGCTAATGAGTTCATTAACATAGAAAACAGAGAGAAAAACAGCATGCAGAGCAGTCTTGGGAGATATCCATACTGTATTGGAAAAGGATGGTGATCCAGCAAAAGGAACTTTGCCAGGATAAGTAGACAGAATAGTAAAATCCAGAGGGAATAGTGTCATGGAAGCCAAGTAAAGAGATTGACCAGGAGGAAAGGGTAGTCAACAGTGCCAAAAGCTGCAAAGAGGTCAAGCAGAATGAGTCTGAGAAAGGCCATTTAATTAAGAGATCTTTAGCAATCTATATAGGACTTTGGGGTTCACAAAACCCTTGCCTTACAACAATATTCTAAGTAATGTAAAGATGATCACTAAATAGCTATTAAACATCAGAGCCAGGATTTGAAAAAAGACTCTAAATCCATTTTTTTAATAGATATGATCTCTCCCTCTAAGTGTGACTTCAACACCTCACAGTCACTAAAAGTGACCCCAGGTTCTTCACATCAGTAGCATTGGAGTATAAACTTTGACAGGTCCAAGTAAAAAACTGGGCAGCTGGGTGGTACAGTGGATAGAGCACTAGGTCTGGAGTCAAGAAGACTCTTCTTCCTGCGTTCAAATCTGACCTCAGCCACTTACTAGCTGTGTGATCCTGGGCGAGCAACTTAAACCTGTTTGCCTCAATTTCCTCATCTGTAAAATGAGTTGGAGAAGGTGATGGCAAACCACTCCAGTATCTTTGCTGAGAAAACCCCAAATTAGGTCAACAAAGAATTGGATATAACTGAAACAACTGAACAATAACAACCACCAAGTAAAAAAGTTCTTCTGCTACAATCCAGCTTCAAGACTATGTGTCTGTTTTCCAAAGACCAACCAAATTAGGTTTAGAATCTCATCCCTGGGTGTCTTTTCACAAAATTGTAACTTTTTTTTTTAATCACAGCGCTCAATCAGCAAGCTCTTATTAAGTGCCTATGATGTGCCCAGCACTAGGCTGAGGATACAAATATAAAACATGAAACAACCTCTACCATCATGAGGCTGACATCCTAACTCACAAAGACTGCCCACAAAGGTAGTCGGCTGAAATCATCAGTCTTTTGAACTTGTATTCTAGAAACTATTATTTCCCTAGTGGAAAGAGGAGAAACACATGAAGAATGTCAATAAATATCAGAAGAAAATACAGTTGGCTATCAGAGCTATCCATCTGGATCATAAGATCATTTGACTTAAAGCTAGAAGGAGGCTTTAGAGGTCATCTAGTCTAGTTCCCTCATTTCACAGATGAGGAAACTGAGGCACAGAAAAGTCAAGTGACTTGGCAAGTTTGCAATCATGCTCCAGCTTGTTCCCTTGCTATACAACCTGGGTCAAGTCACCCAGGCTTTCTGAGCTTATTTCCCCATTTGTAAAATGGGGAAAATAATATGTAAGCTACCTATTTCATAGCATAGTTATGAGTGAAGTCATTTGAAAATATTACAGTACTATAAACATGTAAAGTATCATAATGATGATCATTATGATATATGAGAACTATGGGATTTCTGAGCCAGATTTCTAGAAAAGATGAATAAGTCAACTTTAGGGGAATAGATTAATAAGTTCTTCCTTCACATAAGGAATCCCATTCCTAGTGCTGAGTGGTAATAGATTTTTGACTAATAATAGTTCATATTTGTTTAGTATTTCAAGGTTACAATCACCACATGATCTGGTAGTTGGATTCTAAGTCTGAAACCAAAAGGACCTGGATTCAAACTCTACTTTAAATACTAGCTATATGAACTTGAGCAAGTCACTCAAAAAATCCATAAACCTCAATGTCCTTATCTATAGAGCTGATGGATATATAAAGCACTTCATAAACTTGAAAAGTACACAGATTTATCAGTTATTTCTATAATAACTTTTTAATTACTTTATATGAATTATCTCACTTGAGTCCAGTAAAACAGATTGTAAAATATGTGATTTCCAAATCAAATTAAAAGATTGGGTCATGTAGGTAAGCTGTCTTTCTATTATTTCAAGTAGTTTTTCACTTGCTTCTCTAGGATTATCTAAATATATCATCATATTGTCTGCAAAGAGTGATAGCTTAATTTCTTCTTTGCCTATTCTAATGACTTCAATTTCTTTTTTTCTCTTATTGCTAAAGCTAACATCTCTAGTACCATATTGAATAACAGTGGTGATAATGGACATCCTCGTTTCACTACCTATTTTATTAGAAATGCATCTAGCTTATTCCTATTACATATAATGCTGATAGTTTTAGATAGATGCTACTTATCATTTTAAGAAAGACTCCATTTATTCCTATACTCTCCAGTGCTTTCCAAATAGGAATGGGTGTTGTATTTTGTCAAAAACTTTTTCTGCATCATTGAGATAATCATTTGATTTCTGTTAGTTTTGTTGTTGATATGATCAATTCTGTGATAGTTTTCCTAATATTGAACCAGCCTTGCATCTTAGTACAAATCCTACCTGATAAAAGTGTATTGTTCTTATGATAAGTTGCTGTAATCTTTTTTGCTAATACTTTATTTAAAATTTTTGCATCTATATTCATTAGGGAGATTGGCCTATAATTTTCTTTCCCTGCTTTGACTCTTCCTGGTTTAGTTATCACAAGTTGTCTTTCTACAACAAAGGTTCTTATTAAATATATTATCTCATTTGATCTTCAAAACTACTCTCTAAGTTAAGCTAGTAGTTTCATTATTAAAGATCAGAACTAAAAGGGAAATTAGGAGCTCATGTACCTGAAGTCTCTCATCTCAATCAAGATCACAGAGTTGGTGCCAAAAACTGATCTCAAATTGATCTCAAACATATAGTACAATGTAAGAACACACATTGTTCTTTAACATAACAAAAAATTATGTTCTACAACATAAAATATAGCACACTCCCTTGCAAAAACTAAGTGTTCCTCGGCTAGGAGCCAGATAGGATTAGAGAAAGCTGATTACAGCGGGGAAATATACAAGAAAAAGGTGGTCAGTCAACAGAGAACTGAGAGAGTTCTAGGCCAATATTTCCCAAACTAATTTGACTCCTGACCAAGTGAAGCTTGAATTACATCGATGAAACCTGTAAATTCTATTCCAAGGGCTGGAATACCCCTGAGATGAAGGGGAGAAGGAAAATCTTGGAGGAAAATAAAGAAAATTCAGCCTATTTTCATACCAAAAAATTGCCTCATGTAATAACTTTTTGGATACATCTATATATAATAAATATCACTAGCTTCAAAATTCTCTTACAAAATCTGTCCATGTACACTCAACACCACATAGCTTATAGGAATTAGCACCAAAAGCTTTGATGAGTGCTAAGACCCACATCCGTACCAGTATAACATTTGTGCTAGTCATCTGCTATGACTCGCTATCATTTCATGTCCAACCCACCTCTTTTTTCTAAACATACTTTTTTTTGGTTATACTTCTTGTATCTGAGTCAGCAGGGCATTGTGGACAGAGTGTTGGTTTAGATTCAGGAAAACCTTGGTTCAAATTCTGGCTCAGATACTTACTAGCTCTGTGACCCTGAGTGACATTTCACCTTTCTGAATCTATTTCCTCATTTGTAAAATAATCGACTTTGTTCATATGATCTCTTATTATTCTTACTAGCTCCCACAATCTTTAACTAAAATGGGAATAACAAAAGCAACTCCCCCGAAGACCTGTTGAGGATAAAAACTGACTTTTATATAGCACATTATGGTTTGCAAAGCACTTCATGGATATTATCTAATGAGATCTTCAAAACAGTCCTGTGAGGCAGGTGCCGTTATCATCCTCACTTTACATATGAGGAAACTCTAGCAGACAGAGAAGTTAAATTACTTGACCAGGGACATACAGGTAATAAGTATGTGAAGCTGGATTTGAACTTTGGTCTTCCTGACTCCAGCCCCAGCTCTGTACCCATTATGCCACTTAGCTCACTAACAAGAGAGAGAATCAAGTGAGATAGGTCATGTCAAAGAACTTTGTAAGACGATAGCTTTTAAATTGATACAATTATTTTTAATATTCTATAGCTGTCTTAGAACTCTCCGCATTGTCTCTCCCCATTGTCCTTGGGATCACCCACAATTTTGAGACTTTGGAGACTGAAGAGATTCCGTGGAGATTTATAGATGTGGTTCTGTAATTTTCCAATTTATCAACATCATTATTATTATTAGGAGGAGAAGGAGAAAGAGGAGAAGGAGGAAGAGGAGAAAAAGAAAACAATGATGACAACAACTAGTGGAAAGAACACTGAATCTGAGTTCAAATCCCAAGTGTCCCTCTTGGGAGTTATGTGATATTGGGCACATCATTTCACCTCTCTGAGCCTCAGTTTACCCATCTGTAAAATAGAGGTAATACATGTGCATTGTACTGCACAAAACACATTTCCTACCTCAAAGGGTTGTAAAACCAATCACATTCATGTCCAGCCACCCCTAACTGGCTGTTTTAAAGTTTGCTATTATGCAACCCCAGGGCTCTTTGGAAGAGTTTTGGAAACACTGATCTTGGCCGAACTCCCTCCTTTCATTTGCATAAAAGACTAAGGAAAACTCTGGAGACTTCTCTTCACTCTGCAACTTTTCCCTTTGCTTGTTATTTTAAACCCATGTGTTTCCTGTAGTTACTATCAGTTTTTTAAAAATGCTACAAACTCAAAAGGAGAATTATAACATTGCAAAGAAGGCAGAAAAGGAAAGAGGAACATTAGAAACCTGTAGCCTTTTCTGTGATACAGACCTGGGTAAATGAAGCTTGGGCCAGGAATTGGATAGTAACAGCAAAAATTCCATCGGGGAAGCCAGCAAACCAAGTTCTAGGATTCCTTGGAGATTTTAATGGGGGATGGGGGGGTTGTCACACAGAGCCCCCGCCTTAAAAAAGGAGAAGAAGGAGTGCCTAATACCAAAACAGATAGTTAGCCTATTAATATCCAGAGTCTCTCTCAAGTCAAATGATTAAATTTGCAGTTTCTCCATTTATCATCTTACTCTCAAATGGCCCCAGGCTGCAACTCCACCAAACCCAGTTTACAGCAGGACACGTGACTTGTTTCCAAGGCATTTCCATCATGAGGAGGCAGAAGAATTACAGAACGCCCCTTTGCAACCCCATCTGCAGATAAATACACTTTAGGGATTCGTTAAACACAGTTTCTTTGTCTAGTTTTGAGTATAAACTATTGCAACTTCTCCGTGGTGGGGCCAATGTAATCTTTCTTGGCTTGATCCAAGGCAGATGCTCGGTTACACAGTGGAATTAAGTGTCTCGAAGGTTAATAACTCTTTCTATCATTTTTCACTAAAGTGCTTAGAGTGGGCAGTTCCTGAAGGAATAATTCCTTGGACTTTGGCATACCCCTGCTGCTCACCCCAGCGGGCTAACCTTAAGATTCCCCACGCCCAAGGCTTCTACCACTTGACAGGTTTTTGTTCAAATTTCACCTCACACTTTGGGACAACTGAAACTTTTTAGAGAAACCACATGACCATGGAGAGGGTTCCCATGTCTGGTGCAGGAACGTGAAGTTCTGTTCATCACCCGTGTGGGTGGGGCCAGCTTTGCCAGATGGAGAGCAGGAAGGCGAAGGAATGGGGGTGGGGAGGAGCAGGGAAGTAAGGGATAGTGGGAAGGAACTATTATGTATGCCTCGAGAACTGCCTTGGTTCAAACCTTGATTTGCTCCAGGTTCAGAGAAAGTCCCGCAAAGTTATTGTTATGGTAAATTGCAGGCTCTGTTGACATGATCCATGTCCCAAGTACAGCTCACCTCCAAACCTTCAAACCTGAGGGACTCATCTTTCCCATCAGCCCAGCTGGAATGCCTGGGCTAAAGCCAAAGGTCGAAGTCAAAGGCGTTAAAAGAAAGAAGGTAGGTGGGGGAGAAGGGAAATGTTAGGGTGGTTCAGAGAAATAGGGAGAAAATGCTCACCCTCATGAGCAACTCAGAACCACAGAGCTAGAAAGCCCTTTAGAAACTTAGCGGATCCCACTCTTCCACTTTATATATGAGGAAAATGAGGTTGGCAAGAAAAGGAAATAGCTAGCTAGCGACAGAACCAGGAGTAGAACCCAAATCTTCCCATGCCAGATCCAGATTCCAAATCCATCATTCTTTCTGGTATGCTAAACTGCGTCTCCAAGTTGATATGCAATGGAAGATAATGCTGTTGTGTTATGAGAATTCTGATGCTCCGAGGATTTACTAGCTTTATGACTCTGGATAAGTCACTTACCTTCTCTGTGACTCAGATTCCTCATCTCTAAAACAGGACTAATAAAAGCACTTACCTTCCTGTGAAGATAAAAAGAGATATTTGTAAAGTGCTTCACAAACCTTGAAATTCCACAGAAATGCTGGATATTATCATCATCACTGTTGGAAGATAATTGGATCATAGATTTCAAAACCTTAGAGGCCTCATTACAGATGAGGGGATTTAGACATAGAGAGATTAAGTGATTTGCCAATAATGGAGCTAGAAAATAATTGAGGTAGGATTTGAAACCAGGTCTTTCTAATTCCAAGTCCAATGCCCTATTTATTGTACCACACTGCCTCTTGGCAGAAGATCTGAGATTGTAGCGGCAACCACACTGGCATACCCAGGATGGCAGCTAGCACAGGTTCTTAGATCTGCCTTACTAGGAAAGATAGCTGTGTGAGGAGTCAACAATCTTTTTTTTTTTTTGTAAAAAACTAATGTTTATTTTCCATCAGCATTTTTCCAACACTATTAGAACACCTGGGTTTTAAGACCATTCTGTGGTTGTTCCTACCCACTCAGTGGCCTGAGCAGTAGGAGCTGCAGTAGCCAGCTGAGCACTCCAATCTTTGGTGGAGAACTGTTGAATGGGCACAGATGGGACCTGTACTCTCTCAGACCGATCAGCCACCTCTGGTTGAGTAGCAGTGAATTCTGGGGCAGATGCAGTCCATTCATCCTGAAATTCCTCCTTTGTCACTGCCTTCTCAGCTGCGTCCGGCTCTTCCTTTTCAGTCTCCTCTGGATCCCTGTAGAAGTAAAGATCAGGCATAACCTCCCATGGGTGTTCCCGGGAGAGGGTACCACGCATCTATAGGACTTCATGGGCCAGCATCCACCACATCAGACCCACAGAGTGAGCTCCCTTGTTACGTGGAATGGCAATGTCCACATAGTGAAGTGGGGAGTCTGTGTTGCACAGTGCAATGGTTGGGAGGTTAACATATGATGCTTCAGTCAGAGGCTGGTGATCTGCCCAAGGATTAGTGACCAACAAAAGGCGAGGCTCCCTGAAAGCTGCCTGAATCTGGATAGTGAAGGTGCCCAGTGTGAAACGTCCAGCAATAGGTGTGGCTCCAGTGGCAGCAGCAAATTTCAGAACAGTTCACTGGCCAGTGTTCCTGGATGAGATGATACTAATGTCAGCTGGGTTTTCGATGGCAACAATGGCACTAGCTGCCAGCAGTTTTTCCCAAGTTTTCTTCAAATTAATGATGTAGATGCCATCATTCTTTCTTTTGTAAATGTACTATTCATCTGGAAGTCCAAATTGCTGCCAACCAAATGGGTTTCTGCCGCAAGGAATTTGAGGACATCCTCCTCCTTCATCTGCAAGACATCTAGGGCTCTGGACATTGTGAAAGTTTCCCTTTAAAATTACAATGGAAACTGAGAATGCCATATGGAACCCTTTTCAGGGCAGTGCGGAAAGGCTCAACAATCTTTTTATTTTTATTTTTTTTCATTGATTTGTTTATTTACTTTTAGTTTACAAGATTCAGTTCCACAATCCCTTGAGTTTCAAATTTTCTCCCCTCCCTTCCCCCCCGCCTCCCCCCATGGTGGTGTGCAGTCATGTATAGGATCTGCAAATACTTTCACATTGTACAATAGTCTGGTTGTATAGAAGGGTTGTAACCAATGGAGTGAACGATGGGAAAAAAGAAAGAGAACCAAACATGGAAAAGAACAATAGCATGTATTGCTTCAGTCTCCATTCAAACTCTGGTCTTTCTAGATCTTTCTCTGAATGTAGATATCTCCTTACATCCTGAGACTTGTAGAGTTGTCTTAAACCT
>CM053581.1:110818213-110851503 GCA_028627135.1 Pseudochirops cupreus
GATTAAAATCTGGTATGGCTAGGCCACCTTCCCTGGCATTTCTTTTCATTAATTGCCTTTATATTCTGGATTTTGTTCTTCCAAATGAATTTTGTCACTATTTTTTCTAGTTCTGTAAAGTAATTTTTTGGTAGATTGATTGGTATGGCACTAAACATGTAATTTAATTTGGGTAAAATTGTCATTTTTATTATATTAGCTCCACCCAGCCATGAGCATTTGATGTTTTTGCAATTAGTTAGATCTGATTTTATTTGTGTGAAAAGTGTTTTGTAGTTGTGTTCATAAAGGCACTGGGTTTGTTTTGGCAGGTAGATTCCCAAATATTTTATAATGTCTACAGTAACTTTAAATGGGGTTTCTCTTACTATCTCTTGCTATTGGACTTTGTTGGAAATATATAGGAATGCTGAGGATTTATGTGGGTTTATTTCAACAATCTTTTAAAATCACATTCACTAGTTGAGGGGAAAAGTCAGCACCCTGAACTTCAGAGAAAATACAAACAGAAAACACAAGCAGAAAAATAAAGACCAACAGACAGGGCTCTGACTGCCTAAATCAACTATATACTTTACATATATCCCTGGATTGAGAGAGACTTTATATTTGAGCAGTCAGGGAGCTCTGAACATACAGGCACTCAGAATCTCAACCAGGTAATCAATCACCAGGCCCTTCTCAACATCACAGCTCTTGTGACTCAGTAGCTAATTAGAAATTAGCAAAAGGTGTGAAAACCTTCCTATAAGCAAGCTTCCCCTAAACAAGCTTCCCTTAATGGGCTCCACATGAGGTCTTTTAATGGGCAGAGAAGATCTTATACCCCATTAACATTACAGAGACCAAATCCTAACTCTGACACACTAGTTTATATGATTTTGAATGAAAAATCTGGCCTATCTGGGCCTCAGATACATCATCTATAAAACAGAGACAATAAGACATATCAAGCCTCTATCACATAGCTGTGAAGGGCTTTAGACATGTGAGTGATCATTAGGTTAAATCTTGCCCCTTGAAGCATAAAAGTTCGATCTTTCACAGCCTAAAAAACAGATCATGATCCTGTTTTTCAATATTAGCAATGAAAATGGAAGATAACTGGTGATTTCTATTTCTCTAGCCCTCACCTCTCCCTGAAGCTTGAATCTTACCTCACCCAACTGCCTCCTGGACATCTCTACCTAGATTTCCTGTAGACATCTCAAACGGAATACATCTATCCATGTTTTTCTAAAGTCATCAAACTTGTCTTTTCTTATAGCACAGTAATGTTCCATCACGATCATATACCATAACTTGTTTAGCCATTCCCCCATTGATGGGGCAGGGGGGAGAGGAAGGAAGAGGGAAGAAAAAAAAGGAAAAAAAGCAATTTACATGATAACTTTATTATATATTTAAAAGGAATAGCAAGTTGTATAATAGATGCGTAGTTTCATGTGCAATCACCTTTTTTCATTACACTATGTTATGCAGATGCTTGTTTAATTTCACAAATTAAAAATAAAATAATTTTTCAAAAAAAAATACAAAAAAATCCTTTAATATGTGTAACACAACTTATTACCTTCCCCCCTCCCCCTAAACACATCCTTCTTCCTGATTTCTCTACTTTTATCAAGGAAATTACCATTGTTTCAATCATCCAGGTTTACCACATTGTGTTTGTTACCTAGACTCTTCATCCTCCCTCACTTCCCACATCCAATCCATTGATGACTCTCACCAATTCTGTTCCCACAATATCTCTTGGATCTGTCATTTTCCCTCCACTTAAACAGTCACCGTCCTTATTTTTTATGTGCCCCCCTATTATCTCCTCTCTGTTCTATTGTAACAGCCTTCTAACTGTTCTCCCAGCTCCAGTCTCTCCCTTTCTCCAACACAATGTCCATGCAACTGCCAAATCAATATCCCTAAAACACTCTTTTCAAGAAGCTAGAGGTTTCCTATTGCCTCTAGGATCGAGTAGGAACTCCTCTGCTTGGCAATTAAAAGCCAACACAGACTCACTATACTACAATTTAACTTTCCCAGCTGATGTTATGTTGTTCCTCATCCCACTCTCCACATTCCTGCCAAATTGTCCTGTTTGCTTTTCATTCTGTTTCCTCCTCTGCCCTCCCCTCCTTTCTCCTCTCCTTTCCTCTTCTCCCTCTCCTCTTACATCATACACTTCCTTGAGGGTGTTCTGCCCACAGGAAGGAAAATTTTAATAGCCAAAATCTACCTTTGTTAATTTGGTGTTTACTGGTAACTGGTGTTTCTTTCTCAACATCATGGTCCTCTTTCTGAATGAAGGATAAACCACAGCCACAACCACAGTAGCTTAGGTTCTACCTCTAGGACCCCTAGCTCCCTTAAAGGCTCATGATGCCTTTCTGATTTCTTCTAGTAGTTAGTGTTGCCCACAAAAATAGCTTTTAATTTAATTTTACTTATTTTTAATTTACTTATCTACATATATATTCTTCTTCCAACCCCTGATAGGTTGTAACCTCCTTAAAGTTAGGAATCCTTTCATTTTTGTAATTCCAGTGCTTAGAACAGTGTGCCTTGAACTTGGTAAAGGCTGAGTGAATGAATGAGGTGGTAGTGGTAGTTGGCAGCACAGTTTGGGAGTAAAAAGCATTAAATTTGGAGTCACTTATGGACCTGAGTTTAAATTCAGCTTCTGTAAATTACCTATTTGACCTTAGGCAAATTATCTTATTCCTTTAGGTTCAGTGTCTTCATTTATAAAATGAAAAGGTTGGCAAAGATGTCCCCAGAAGTAGCTTCCAGGTCTAATTTTTATCATCCCATGAGCATTCCCTTTTCTGGATGCTCTTGGTGAATTTTGCTTCCTACCCTTGATCAAGTTGGCCACATTTTGTCTAGGAACAGGCAGCCATCTTCCCCCCATTGCTCAAAGGGAAAAAACAGATTGGGGTTATGAGAGCTAAGAGGCTTTCCAATAGTCAGATAACATTAGAAGCAGAAAGCTCAAACCTGCTCACTCTCCTTAGAGCTTCTCTTGCCCTGACCCCACCCTTACTCAAATTCAAAATCTTCCAGAAACTTTATTGTCTCATCCCTCAAAGCAGCTGCACATGAAGAAAAAATAATAATAATAAACATACTGAGCCTTCAGTTTGATAAATGGCATTTTCCAAAATCTCATATGTATAACTAGTAACTAAGAGTATGTACTTGAGCAGGATAATCCCTGGAGTTTCTGGTTTTTATGATCAGTTGTGTTGGCAAAGGATATCCTCCATTAATCTATCTCTACTAATCCATCCTTCAATAAAAACAAAACTCTTATTCCATTAGCCAGAGGGTGTTTTTTCCTCCTCTTTTATTCAGCTCTCCACACTCCACTGCCTCTGGGAGGTGAGGTTAAAGGAAGGGTCCCAGGGCAGGCAGAGTAGGGGCCTTACCACTCCAGGTCCAAGCACACTTCAATTGATTTCAACAAATCCACCAAGACAAGTTAGAGAAAATTGCAACCAGGTCAGGGGGTTGGGTCCAAAGGAGTTCTATTGATTCATTTTTGTCAATAATTGGTCCAGACAAGAGAAAAGCAGGAGGTCTTAGACCAGAGGGATTACTGTCATTCAAAACTGGCTGGGGCTAGGGATTACCTAGTGCCCTAGTTCAGGGGCTAGAAACTAGACTCAAGGGACCAGGAAAGATGATGTATCTCACAAAGAAGACTTGCATATAATCACCTGCTTATGTTCCTTGAGGCCTACCACAAATAGTGAAGACTTTACTGACCTTACTCACTTAGTATAGTCTAGATTAGAGATAAACAACCTTTTAATATATTTACTTAAAAAAAAATTATTACACACTTTAAACAACATAACCAACAAAAATGCACTTTCAGCTATTTATATTTAAAAGTGGATTTCCCTATAAGAAGGAAGATTAGAGCAAGAGAAGAAGAGAAGAAGTGGCTTTAAAAACACAGGTTGGTCCTGGGTTGTATCTTCTACCAGAGCTGGAATCCCTTTCTCCCACCACCTCTCCCTAGTCATATTAATGCAAGACTGATCAGCAGTGAGGCATCTCCAATCACCCTTGATTGCGTCAGGGAGTAAGACCTGCAGAATCCTGAATCACCAGTTGTAGAGTTATATTGTAACTGAGAGAGCTAAATTTTCAGTGTAAGCACTCACACCTCAGGAAATCAACAAATGCTAGAAATCAGGGCTTGACTGCTACTTTGTTCATTGTCTGGACTTAAGAAAGTGGTAGAGAAAATACTAATCATGCAGATTAAATGTGTAAGTATGTCCTGCATACACTTTTTTCCAGAGGGCTGGATGTTAAACATTTACCAGCACACTCCTGAATAAAAGACCGTGAGGTCCCAAACATTGCAAGTCCATTAATGAGCAAATCACTAACTTACCTTTTGCTGTTTCCTAGGATTGAGCCCTTTGCTGAATTTTCAGCAGGGGCAAGCTAAAGGCACAATATTTTGTTCCTGGAGGTTGGAAGGAGTGGGGTAGGATGAAACTCGGGAAGGGAAGTGCTTGCTGTTCATCATAATTTTCTTGTCACATATTTTGCATTTTTATTTTAAGTGTAAAGATGGGGGTTGATGTAATCATAGGCGTCAAACTTAAGATGCTCAGGCACAGAAAAATTCCTGAGGGAGAACCTGATTAGTTACAATGTAATGGGAAGTATTCAATAAAATGAACAAAAATAAAATACAACATAGATAATGTTGATTTGTGGTTTTCTAAGTCAACTCAGTCCACAAGGATCACTTTCTATTTGAGTTGGATATCACAGGTGTCAAATCAATAAAATTACCTGTACTCCACCAAAAATAAGTGATAAAAATTATATGATTTGATACCTTAGCCAGGTGATAATAATCAATGTATCATAGTCTTTAGACTAAAAGTTTTTTTTTAAGTCCATAATCAACTAGAATATTTCATAGGAATAGAGTGTTCAGATTGGTTGAGGAAATTTGCCCCTATGAGGCTGATTTTTTTTAAAAAAATGGAGCCAGTGGGAACTAGGGTAGAACCCAAGAGATTTAAGTGCCTGACAGAGGAGAGAGTGTCCTAGCTAACCCCAAGAGAAGGAGCCAATTTGGGGAGAGAACCAAAGTCCCTGGCCTCTACCTTGGTCTCATATCCCTGGAGTACAGTGCCTGATTATTAGTAGGAGCTTAATGAATGCTTCTTCTCTTTCCCTATCCTATAACATGCATACCAAAAAACGCACTAAGAACTTCAGAATACATTAGAGTGCTACATTTCTAGAGCCTCATACCAAAATATGTAGTTATGAAATTTTTGGATTTTTTTTTCTGAAGTGTAACACCTTTACTACAAATGTGTTTTTTAGTTCTCTGAATAGCATATACATAAAAGACAGGTCTCCTGAATGGCTAAGAAGATTTCTGAAACTATAGCACTGTGTATGGTGAACATGAGGAAGATGTGATTCCAGGTTGGTGAAGAGACAGAGACAGAAACAGATCAGAGTAATGGAATTTGAGAGAGACATGGTGAGAGGAGAAGTTTACAGGAGTCCTCAGAGGTACCACCAAGTATGGAATTCTAGTCACCTCAACACATTCCTTGTTTTTCAGTGCCTGCCCAGAGAACGCCGAGAGGACTTCTCTGATTACACTGTTCTCTCCTTGAGTGAGCTTGGGTGTTATCTCACTCTCAAGTCAAAGAACAAATTTACTCTTGTCATAAAGTACAACAGGGCTGTTAGGACTGGGGTCAGGAAGATGAGTCTTCCTGAGTTCAAATCTGTCCTCAGACACTTGCTACCTGTGAGACTTCCGGCAAGTCACTTAATCCTGTTTGCCTCAATTTCCTCTTCTGTAAAATGAGCTGGAGAAGGAAATGGTGGGCCACTCCAGTATCTTTGCCAAGAAAACCGCAAATGGGGTCATTAAAAGTTGGACATGATTAGAAAACAGCTTAACAACAACAACAAAAAATGAAATACAATCTACCCTAACCAGAATAACTTCCCTGATTTCTGTTTCATACTTTGCCTAAATAAATATGTTTATTTGCTATCTGAGATTGCTTTTTGTATAATAAGAGTCTGGTGGGATGGAAGATAAAATTCTCAAGAGTAAACCAACCTTCACTCTTCTGATCTGGGGCAGGGCGACCTCCCTCTTGGAGGACCCAGGAAAATTAATTTTATTCTGAACCACAAAACAGAGCATAGTACCCCTAGACTGCAAATGTCTGTAACAGATATAATTCTAGCCAAATAGCCCTCTTGAAAACAGAGGGATGAAGGAATAATATTCTAGTCATGGCCATTTGACTTTACACAAAGATGGAAATCACAGTCATCCTTAGATATGTGGAGTAGGGTGTTCCAGATCTTATTTCTTAAAATATATCCCTGCAACACGGGCTACCCCAAGTTTACTGTAGCCCTCAGGAAAATCATCCAGTAAGATCTAGGTCATTGTTCTGTATGTTGGCTCAAGCTTAGAATATTTCTTCTTCCAATATAAATATTTTATGTGTGTGTGTATGCCTGCACATGGGTATATAAATACACATATTTTATATCTATAATGCATTTTACATATATATAGATATATAGCTATATATCTATATATATACATATATATGTGTTAGACATATGGATTAAATATATATGTTGTTCAGACATGTCCAACTCTTTGTGACCCCATGGACCATACTGCCCATGAGGTCTTCTTGGCAAAGATATTGAAATAGTTTGCTATTTCCTTCTCCAGTGGATTGAGGCAAACAGAAGTTAAGTGACCTGTTCAGGGTTACACAGCTAAGAAGTATCTGAGACCAGATTTGAACTCAGATCTTCCTAACTCCAGGCCCAGTGCTCTATCCACTGAGCCATCTAGTTGCATCATTACATGTGTACGCATATATGTGTATATCACATATGTCCATGAATATATCTATATATACACATATATACATGTATACAGATATATTACATATTTCAAGGCTGTAACCAACAGGCAAAGGGTTTGTTTCCAGTGAAATCTTGTTGGCCCAATGACTTATTTAACTGTTAACTGATAATATTGTTGGGTATTAAAGTGAATTGAAATTTTCTTAATGGGACTTGTTGAAGGATCACTTTGGAATTAACATTTTATCTTGCATATTTGAGTCACCATGTTCAGTGATTGCTCTCTATCTTCATTGAGGATTATCACTTTTCAGGGTATTTATTGTCAACAGTGATCATGATATTGTTAAGGCCCTATACTATATAGTAGATACTTTGAGAGAATATATTGCATAACATTCAAGGTGGAAGAATAAGTGGTAGCCATATTACACAAATTGTCTAAAAAATTGAGACATTCTATTATGAGGGTGTTGCCTTTTAATATTTTTATAATTTTGTTATTTGAAAAGGCTAAAGATAAAAAGATAAAGGCTAAAAGATAAAGATGTGAGATACATACAAATTAAGAAAGCAGCCCTTGAGAAAAGGCACTTACTCAGGGCAAAGATGGCAGCAATGTCCTGTTTCCCGGTACCTGTTTTGAATATGACAGATGAAAGGATTTTGGAGTTAATAGTTAGAAAAGTCTGAATCTCAGAACCATTTTGTGATTGTTGGAAAAATGTATATTGCCTGTTTATGGCTTACGCAGCAGAAACAAAGGTCGAGTTACACATCATCGTCCAGATCATGGAAGTGAATCACAGTTATCCCATTGAATCAATGGGTAACTCTAAAAAGAAACCTTAGAGTATAATATAAATTTTTTTTATCATTCTTTGAATTGCCACTTAATGATGCCTGGGGGAGCTAACTGCTAAAGGAAAAGGAGACACTCTGTGTGTGTGTGTCTGTCTGTCTGTCTCTCTCTCTGTCTTCGACGCCTGCTGCCTGGGATGGCGAAACCCCTCAAGAGGAGCAGAATTAGAGAAGTGCTACAAATCCTAAAGGTAAGGTCTTGGCTCTTTCTGAAAGAAAGGATCTATGCTCTACTTGGTAGCCAAGGAGGACTTGGCACATCAGAGTAGAACAGCCCAGTAGAATAGTGATCCAACTTATCAGTTAAAGAGTTTAACCATGAAACAACAAACTGCATCAGAACCATCTGTCCAACACCCATCAATGAAACTTTGTGAGAACTGTTCTAGATAGGTAGGTAGGTAGGTAGGTAGATAGATAGATAGACGGATAGATGGATAGATGGATATAGACAGATAGATGACAGATGATAAATGAATGACTGACTGAATGAATGAGCAAGCAAGAAGCAAATAAATAAATAAATGGACATGGAAGCTCTCACAGAGCTATGAGGGTGCCCTGGACACATGTAATCCCTACCCATCTTCATCACTCCCACGGTACTTTGTGCCCACCCTCCCTTAGAGACACTGTGTATATTGGTAGTGTCATAGGTTTGTGGGTAGAATTTCTTTTTATAATCATTCTTGCTTTGCCTGCTGTTTAGTAAATGCTTAATTTAATTCAGCTGGTTGAGTAGCAGAAGTGTAGCCACTCACCAGGATTAGCCCTACAACCTGAGAGAGTTTGTTGGAGCAGCTGCCCACCCCAGTGGAAACCCTTGACTTACCTGCCCCACCAAGAGCGCAATTTGGAGCAGGAGGAAGAGACAGACAGACAGACCACCTGAGACAGACAAAGACAGAGACAAATTCTAATGAAAGGGGTGGTGAACACTGGCTATACCAGTATTCCTAAAGAAATAACTTGATGAGGCTGTGTGAAAACTGGGTATTAAACCATTTGCCATGGAATAAAAGATGGTGGGGAAACTTAAATTGACCTCTGATGAGAGAATGGATTGAGAACAAATTGAAGAGTGTGCTAGCTTATGCTCATTAGACAGTGAGATCACTGTCTTCAACAGTCTAAGATATGATATTATCACCTTCTGCAGCTCAAGGTATTGTTGGGGTTGTTAGTGACAAAAGACAGACTGTCAGCCTGTCTCTGCAGATGGAAAGCTATGGTTCCTTTCAATAACTAGAGGTATTGAACACACAACCCTAGGAACCCATGCTGCCCAAAATATGCCCAGATATGGGCCAGATTAAAATGTGATTGGGAACTTTTAAAAAAAATTAATAAAAATACAATTAAACAGATAATAGGTGGTTTTCTTTTTTTTTCTTTTTGGTGGGGGGAAGGCAGAGCAGTTGGAGTTATGTGACTTGCCCAAGGTCACACAGCTAGTAAGTGTTAAGTGTCTGAGATCAGATTTGAATTCAGGTCCTCCTGACTCCAGGGCTGGTGCTCTATTCACTGCACCAACTAAGCTGCCCCTATAAGTGGTTTTCTTAAGTCAGTAAGCAGCCCATGGGGATCATTCTGTACAGTTTGGTAGTGCCCATTTCTATTTGAGTTTGACAATACTGCCCTAAATCACACAACCATTGATTTAGAGCTGAGAGAGACCTTAGAAACCATCTATTCCGACTTTCTCACTTTACACATAGAGAAACTCAGGCACAGAAAGGGTTAATGGCTCTAAAGAAGAAACTGGGTGGTAAAGTGATTTGAGGGATAGACCTGGAGTCAGGAGGACTTGAGTCCAAATCCAGCCTTAGACATTTACTAGCTGTGTGACCCTGAGCAAGTCTCATAACCTTTCTGTTTTAGTTTCCTCAT
The DNA here is from genome assembly GCA_028627135.1 of Pseudochirops cupreus. Lineage (NCBI taxonomy): Eukaryota > Metazoa > Chordata > Mammalia > Diprotodontia > Pseudocheiridae > Pseudochirops > Pseudochirops cupreus. Next base: position 110,827,865 of record CM053581.1, read on the forward strand.
CCATAAAATGGGCACAATAATAATAGTACTTACCTTCCAGGGTTGGTGTGAGGATCAAAGGAGAGAATGTTTGTGGGATGCTCAGCACAGTGTCTGGCATAGAGCAGTAGGTGCTCAATAAACACTCATTCCCTTCCCTTCCCCCTCTGTCTCATTGTGGGGAAATTCTGAGGGAAAATGAGGGTAGGCCCTGAACCCAAACAAGCTATAAGAATAGGAATGATGAGAAACTATCGACATGTAACAGCCGTGCAACAGATACAGCCCCATTTTGTCTTTCATTTTTATCTCTGTATTTGGGTATGTGGATTTTTTTTTCTTTTATAGACTGAACCATCCTAAAGTATAGTCACAGTCAATGCATATAGTCTTCTGTAATCCTTTTCTCTTCACTTGTAATTATTTCACACTCGTGCTTTTAAATTTCCTTTATCTTTCATAGATCTCATTTTTGGAGGCATTGTAATATTTCGTTAGATTGGTTTGTTTGTTTTTTTTGTTTTGGTTTGTTGGTTTTGTTTTTTTTGTTTTTTTTTTTTTTTTGCTTTTTGGAGAGGGTAAGGCAGGGCTTTTGGGATTAAGTGACTTGCCCAAGGAAGTGTCTGAGGCCAAATTTGAACGCAGGTCCTCCTGACTCCAGGACTGGTGCTCTATTCACTGTGCCACCCAGCACCCCCTTTCATTAGATTGTTATGTCATATTCAAGCTTCTCGCCAACTGTTAAACATTAATTCTTAGCAATTTAAAATTATGATGTTATGAGTATTTTGAGAGTTCTTTTTTCTTTGTGATATAACTCATCAGGTGATAGGATTGGATTACATTTGTGCCCTCTGTGCTGCCCCTTTACCTTGGAAAAAAGTCCATTTATGTGCAGTTCTACTAGTAATGTATAAGTGTATCTCTTTTCTCCCACAGGTTCAACAGAATTAAGGTATTTTTTATGTTCACTTATTTTTTGCTAATTTGATGAGTATGAAATAGTATTTCAAAGATATGTAGCCTCTATTTAACTAATTATTAGTGAGGATTAATTTTTTTTCTAATGGTTGTTCACAGTGCATGCATCCTTAAATTATGTGCTCATATACAGTGAATATTTATCCAATAGGAGGTAGGTTCAGTATTCATATTGCAACAGTTCTCCCAGAACCACTTTCCCCCAACCATCACTCATGTTGAGGTCCCCAGAGGGTTGATTGAACATTGTTGACCATCACTTGTTGATTATTACTCTCAGAGTTGTAGGGTTCATCCTGAGGAGTTTGATTTCTAGTGACCCTTATAAGTCCTTTTCCCCTCAAGTGTGTTTCTAATCAGTTTTTTGGCAAAGGACATTAACTAAAATGACATAGGAAGACTAGTTACTACAAGCCTCTTCCCCTTTGCACTTCCATGCCAGGGGCTCACTCTCCTCCTGTACATACAAAGGTCCCCAAGGAGATTAGGGTCAAATCTAAAGTACAAAGGCAGAAAGGTACGTGGCATAGGTAACATGTGCCAAAAGTGAACCTAGAAAATGCTAGTACACAGGGCAGTTAGGTAGCGCTGGGGTGGCTAGGTGGCGCAGTGAATAGAGCACCAGTCCTGGAGTCAGGAGGACCTGTGTTCAAATATGATCTCAGACACTTGACACACTTACTAGCTGTGTGACTTTGGGCAAGTCACTTAACCACAATTGCCCTCCAAAAAGCAAAAACAAAGTACTGAGAGTCCTTTTCAATTTTCAACGTTTGTGGAGTCATGAAGTTTTGATGCAGAAAGTGGAGAAGAATGAAGAAGCCTCCTGATAAGGGTGAAAGAGGAGAATGTAAAAGCTGGTTTGAAGCTTAACATAAAAAAAAATGAAGATCTTGGCAACTGGCTTTGGAGAAAGAAGACATTTCAGATGAACGATAGAGTTGGACACCAGATTGTAAAGGGTTTAGGAGATACTGAGAAAAGTGAAGGCATCAACCATAGACGCCTTTTTTCAAGGAGTTTAGCTGAGAAGGGGAGGAGAGATGTCGAATAATAGCTAGTTTCAGAATCAAAGGACCTGGATTCAAATCCCGACTCTACTACTTATAGCTATGGGACCTTGGGCAAGGCACTTCACCTTATCTGTAACTTCTCATCTGGAAAATGAGGTGGTTGGACTAAATCATATTTAAGGTCTCTTCTTTCTCTTAATCTATTATCTCCTGATTACAGACTCAATACCGTTTCCACCATTCCATTAAAGAATACAGATATAGATTTCTTATTCTGACATTAAAGGCTTCCCCAGACATAGTTCCAACCAACCTTTCTAGACTTTCATCACACTACTCCTCTTCTGCTCCAACTATTCTTTCTTATCCTGACATTTCCTGCATTATAGGTAATATGGAACCACTGAGGGTTTAGGGGCAAGAGAGTAATATGATAAGGTGTGAGTAGTAAGATCATTGCTTTTGTACCTAAATGCATGATTAACCAATAAATCAACAAGCATTTATTTTTTAAATTTCTCATCTTCTCCAGGGGCTCTTACCTGTTTTTGTACCGTGTAAGCCTCTGGCAGTCTAGTGAGCCCCTTTCAAAATAGTATTTTAAATGCATAAAATAAAATACAGAGGATTTCAAGGGAAACCAATTATATTAAAATGTAGTTAACAAAATATTAAAAGTTGCAACTTCACAGATCGCCTAAATTCTAAGTAGTCCAGGGACCCGAGGTTAAGAATCCCTGGGATAGAGGTAGAATCTCTTTGAGAACCACAGAGAAATTGATGTTCTCCCCAAGTGGCCCTGGTTGGAAGGAACATACAAGCTACCACCAGATGAGCACAGGATCATCAGCACCTGAGTCACTGTGATGGAAGAGGGTCAGCAGTTGTAAGAAAGGACCCCTCGTGGCTTAAACCCATAGAAGGCACACGTTCGTTATTTAACTGAATAAATGTTTGGTAAATTGAAAGACATACTTGTCTCAGCAAAGCAACGGGCTACATAATACAGCTTGGAGTTTGTAATCCTCTGTCCAGAATTCTCTCCTTCCTGGCTTCTCTGGTTTCCTTGAAATGTTAGCTAAAATTTCACCTTCTATAGGAAGTCTTTCCAATCTCCCTTAATTCTGGTGCCTCCTTCCACTGATTATTTCTAGTTTGTCCTCTATATACCTTGTCTGTACATGGTTGTTCGCGTGTTGTACTTCCATTAGACTGTGAGCTCCTCAAAAGCAGAGACTGTCTTGTAGCTTTCATTACATCCCTAGTACTTAGTACAATGCCTGGCATATAGTAGGTGCTTAATAAATGTTTATTTACCAACTAACTGACCTACCTTCAGTGTTTGAGATCCTTGGATTATGTCATTTTGAGCACTAATGTGAAACTAGATGGTATCATGGAAAGGACTCTGGATGAAATTTAATAAGAATTGAGTTCTTATCCAGAATTGGTCACCTATTACCTATGTGACCTTGGTCAATTCACTTAACCTCACTATTCCCCAATTTTTTTTAATTTGAAGATAAGAAAATTGGATGGTGCTTTTTGAAGGGCTTTCCAGCTTTAGATATTATGGTTTCTTTGTGTCATTGACTCGGCCCCATGGGTCATTGTTGAATTGAAGAAGATTTTAATCTGCTGGTTTTCTAAGTTTTGTTTTAGTTTTCTGACCAATCTGTTGGCCTGGTCTTTGTTTCTTTTGTTGAAGAAAGTGTTTATAGATATTAATTTTCTCCTAAGTACTGTTTTGGATGCAAATTTTGGTACATTGTCTCATTGTTGTTATTATCTTTAATGAAATTATTAATGTTATTACCTTTAATGAAATTATTTAATTTACTTATTGTTTCTATTATTTTACTCTTTAGGATTAAGTTATTACATTTCCAATTATTATTTTTTTATTTTTTGCTTCAAAGGCTTTTATTGAGTATAATTTATATTGCATTATTTGTCCTTCTGTCTCATCTCACCCCATTCTAATCCATATTCCAAAGCTGCCAAAATGGTTTCCCTAAAGTTCGGGCTTGACCATGTTACCATATTGAGTAAGGACTCACTAAAACTCCAGTGGTTGCCTATTGCCCTTAGAATGAAACATAAATTCCTCTGTTTAGCATTTAAAGCTCTTCCCAACCTGACCCCAACCTACCATTCCAGCCTTATCACTATACATTAGTCCCCTTTTAGTGCTCAATATCTGACCACTCTGGCCTTCCTCCTGTTTGTTACTCACACAAAAATACATCTAAAATACTCAGACATAAATGAGATACTCTCCATTAAGTAGAAACATGTTTTTAAAAGAAAGTAAGAATTTATGTTGAAAACTTTCTATTTAGTTGAAATGAAAGAGAACTAGCTTCTACATTGTGTCTGATGTATATCTACACAGAGAGAGAAATATGACTCCTGCCCAAAAGTACTTACGTTTAAACACTATCACAATCAACACCAAGCATTTTTTCCCCACTTAATAGTATTTTTTTCCCAATTACATGTAAAGATAGTTTTCAACATTCACTTTTATAAACAAGCATCTATTAAGAATTTTCTATGTGACACACATTGTACTAAGCACTGGAGGTGACCCTGCCCTCACAAAACTCATAGGCTAAAGAGGAAGACAACAATTCCATCTATGTTGGTTACTTGTTGTCTTTGTTTTTGAAAAGAGGCAAAATGACATCACTAGATTAGAGTCATGTTATGGTACATCTGACCGTAGCTGATCAGACCAATAGGAGCTCAGAGTGCTCTACCACAGGTCGGGCACAAATGGTCCATATGAACATTTGGGGTGGATACTCTAAGTTTGTACATTTCATGTTTGTTTTGAGCTACTTCAATTCTGCTTTGCTCATAGAGCACAGCACCTTCTCTGATGTGAGCATGCCATACTGAGTCGTCCTGTGCCAGTGTCTCACATGTCACACAATCAATTCCAAAGTTCTTCAGAGAGATCTTGAGAGTGTCCTTGTATTGCTTTTTCTGACCACCATGTGAGCACCTTCCCTGTGGGAATTCTACATAAAATAGTCTCTCAGGCAAGCCTAAGTTTGGCATTTGAACAATGTGGTCAGCCCATCGGGGTTGCATTCTATGCAGTAGAGTTTGAATACCTGGCAGTTTAGTTTTGAGAAAGGACCTCGGTGTGTGGTATTTTATCCTGCTAGGTGATTTTCAGAATCTTCCTAAGATAATGCAAATCAAGTGATTCTGTTTCCTGGCATGGCACTGGTATACTGTACAGGTTTCATAGGTATACAGTGAGGTCAGCACAACAGCCCTGTAGACCTTCAATTTTGTAGTCAATCTAATACCTCTTCTCTCCCACACTTACCTTCAGAGCAGTGGTTCTCAACCTTCCTAATGCTGCGACCCTTTAATACAGATCCTCATGTTGTGGTGACCCCCAAACATAAAATGATTTTTGTTGCTACTTCATAACTGCAATTTTGCTACTGTTATGAATCTATCTAATATGCAGGGTGTATTTTCATTGTTACAAACTGAATATAACCCACAGGTTGAGAACCGCTGCTTCAGAGCCTCCCAAACACTGAGCTAGCTCTGGCAGAGCATATATCAACCTCATTATCAATGTGTACATCCCTGGAAAGTAAGGTAAGTGAACTTACCCATAATATTCAAAACTTCTCTGTTTGCTGTAACCAATGGTTCCACATATAGATGGTGTTGTGCTGGATGGTGGAGCACCTGTGGAGTTTTTTGTGTGTGTTGTTAGGCCAAAGTTAGCACAAGCAGCAGAGAACCAATTCAGACTTTGTTGCATGGCATCTCAGCTTCAGAGGTTGCATTGAGGGCACAGTCATCTGCAAACAGAAAGTCATGTACCAACTCTCCCTCCACTTTAGTCTTGGCATCTAGCCTTTTCAGGTTAAATAAGTTCTATTCTATGATAGAATTTTTATTCATTATGTTTTATTCTTTGACATACACTACTGCAAAAATGGTGATATTTTCAGTTTCTCTTGGAACGCATATCATTGGGGAGTGATAGTTCAATGTATTTTAACTTCTGAGTATCAGCTATTGAATGGTATTAAAAACACTTTCTGAAAATAAAACTATGAATAGTTGAGGGACTATAGACTAGGGTAGGAATAAGGGGAGCCTTCCAGGTGTAAACCATTTCCCTAGAACACGTGGAGAATAGTGTTTTGAATAACCGGGAGAATTCATTCTTTTATTATTGGTGGCTACCTGTGGTAGCCACATAGATTATAACACTAATCTAAATATAAACAGTCATTTTGACTCTATATACTTCAGGGTTTTAAATCATTATATTTCTTATCAAAAGGTGAATGCTATAAGCTAATTATTATAAACTGTTATTGATAAATCACATGAGCCCATAAATTTTGTAATATATTTTTTAAGTCAAAATGTTTAGACAGGAATCCCCTCCACATATGTGTGTGTGTGTGTGTGTGTGTGTGTGTATTTGCCAGTCTCATTGCCCACATCCTAAAGAAGTACTCAGTTTTGAATGTACATAGTAGTAGGTATCTACAAGAAGGCAGATTTCAACTGAATGAAAGGAGCTACTGAGAGGCAGTTAGGCATATTTTGGGTGAGGGGGAGGGCCTGACCCATGCTAGATGGGTATTTACGTGGGTAAATAACATAAACTCTCAATGCCTTATACCAATGTTCAACAAACTGATTTGACAGCATACCTCTGTCAGTTAAAAAATATATTTATAGATTAGATGCATGCATTACTGTACTAGGACCATGAGGTGGTACAGTGGATAGAGTTTCAGGTTTAGAATCAGGAAGACTCATCTTTCTGAGTTCAAATCTGGCCTCAGACACTTATTAACTGTGTGACCCTGGGAGAGTCACTTAATCATGTTTGCCTCAATTCCCTTATCTGTAAAATGAGTTGGAAAAGGGCATGGCAAACCAGTGTCTTTATCAAGAAAACCCCCAATGGGATCACAAAGAGTTGGGCATGACCAAAACGACTTGACAACACTACTGTATTAATATGTTATATTATGAAACTTACACAAAAATGGACATTAAAAGGAAATGAGGGTAAAATAAATAATTTTTACAAATTTTATTTTATTAATGTTATAAAAACATCACTGCTCTCACCAATATATTACCTTTTTTAGAGAGAATAATGTGATTAAAATACTTAACTATTAAAAAAAATTGTGTCCTGACAGATAGGCCAGATGCATAAAAAATATTTTTTATGATATTAGCCAAGTGTGTGAATTTTTTGGTTAATTGAAAGATTCACAAATCAATAATAAATCATAAACCATAAGTAAGTGAATGTTTCTGATATTAGTCAGATCAATCACTTTTATTATAGGGACTAGACCTGTGATTTCATTGGTATAGGGAGTTTCAAGGTGAGGAAATTCACTCTACCCATGCAGGTCTGCCTCTTTTCTGCAATTTAGAGACAAAGAATTACCTTAGAGCGCTGAGAGGTTTTGATTACCAGGGTCACACAGCCCATATAAGACAGAGGCTGGGTTCAAAACTCAAGTCCTCCTAGTTCCGAGGCCAACTCTCTGTTTACTACGCCGTGTTGCCACTCACAGATTTTTACTGCTTTTCATATGGACTTATTTCATTCCATACTTATTTTGAAATTGTTATCACTCTATTTTATTTGCATCACTAGCTCCATGCAATTATATTCCATCCAGACAGGCCATTTTCCAAATGCCCTCTGAAATCTTCAACTTCTGTGCATCTGTGTGCTCTGCCCCCTAAACCGAGAATGAACTAACTCCCTCTTCCCCTGAAGTCTGTCAGAAGCCTTCTTTTCCCTTCAGGTTCAGCTAAGGCACCACCTCTTCCTTGGTTCTCCTGGTTATAAGCTCTCTCCCACCTACATTTTCTTGAGCATTTTGTAGCCTACAGTATAAGTTTGCAAAACCAAGTACTTATGCTGACTAGCGCAACGGAACCATTGCTACAAACATTAGTTTCTATTACCTATTAAACAATACAAACAGGAGCAAACCAGCAATCTGATTTCCAAGCACTTCCCAGAAAGAATGTTGGGATTCAATGACAAGGCTCTCTCTCTGCCTGGCTAAAGGTCATATGTCTCCCTCCAAGGTGGTTTCCTGAGAAATCAAGTATCAGTCAGTCAGTCATCACTGCCCTCAAACAAACATGGGAGATCCTTGAGTCTCCAGTCTCAGAGGAGACCCAAGGTCAGAATGAAGGCTGGGGTTCTCCAAGTAAATTTCTTATAGTTCTAATTGTGGACATTGAGAGTTTATGTTATTTGCCCATCATCACATGGCTAACAGGGGTCAGGTGCCCCCTTAACTCAGCCCAACTGCATCTCTCATTGAGTTGAAATCTGCCTTCTTGCAGATATCTACTACTTCTAATTGTCCCCAATGAAGCAACAGAGAACTAAAAAGTGTGTTTCTAAATCCAAACTTACTATTTCAAAGATTTCAAAGACAGTGATTGAAATTGCTAATCTAGGTAGTGCAATGGAGAGAGAGGTGGACATTGAGTCAGGAAGACTTAAATCAAAAACCTGCCTCAGACACTTACTAAATAGGTGACCCTGGACAAACTGGACAAATTATTTATCCTGCTTCCTCACTGTAGCAGCAAACACCCTAGCATACCCAGGATAGCTGCTAGCCCAGGTTCTTTTTTTTTTAAATAAACTTTTGTTTATTTTTAGTTTACATCATTCATTTCCACAACATTTTGAGTTACATATTTTCTCCCTGTTTTTCCTCCACCCACCACCCCAAAACAGCGATCCCACTATATACCCCCTCCCCCAATCTGCTCTCTCCTATATCCTCCCCCATCACCCCTCTGACTTTCCAGTAGGGCAAGATGGATCTCCCTACCCCAGTGCCTGTATATCTTATTTCCCAGTTGCATGTAAATTATAATAATAATTATATATATATTTTACATTTGATTTTAGAACTTTAAATTCTAGATTCTTTCCCTTCCTCCCTCATCACCCACCCCCACTGGAAAGGACAAGCAATTCAGTATAGGCTGTACATGTAGCACAAGTTCTTTGATCTGCTTTTCTAAAGGAAAGCAACTCAAAAAGGGTTAACAATCTTACTTTAATCAATCCAACATATATCATTTACCTAGTTCAGGGGGAAAAGTCAACACCCTGAACTTCAGAGAATACCAACAGAAGTTACAAGCATACAAAAATGCAGACCAAGAAAATAACACAATTAAGCAGATCAACAGACAGGGCTTCTAGCTGTTTGACCATTATGTCCATACCTCGTTAGTCACCAGAGGGAAAAGTGCCAACATCTGGGTTTTCAAAGCCAGGGGGCTCAACAGCTGCCCATAATCTCATCTGGACAAATCACACAACTCTTCCCATGAGTGAACCCCAAAGCAAAACTTCACATCAGGGTATATATAGCCCTCCCCAGGGTCAGAGAACATCACAACCCTCATGACCCACTTAACTACAAAGTAACAAAAGTTGTGCCTTCCTGAAAAACAAGCCTCCCACCACAGGATTCATGTAACCACATGCAGCCTATTAGGGGGTAGAGTCTATTTTTAAATCAGAAAAAGTCCTCAAATTCACCTAGGCCTATTAAACAGCAGGGGAGATCTTCAAATTCCTATTACCATTACACTCACCTATAAAATAGGAATGATAACACCCATCTCCTTGAGTGGAGACTCAAAGGGGCCTAAGCCCAGTCTTAGACTGAGGGCTCTGGGGCAGCTTAAGGGTTTTCTCTCTCACCCTGACTGTTTAATTTTTTTGTATGCCTATAATAAGCAGGGTCCTCTAAAGCTTGAGGTGCCCGGAGGGAAGGGCTTAAAGGAAGTACTGTATAAAATATATATAGTATAAATGAGTGGTAATCTCAGAGAAAAAGACACTAGAAAGGCAGGTGGAGGGGAAGGCAAGGAGAGAAAAGAGGGACTGGAAATGGACTTTATAGACATGGGACCCGTTAGTGAAAATGCTCAGCTATTTTGACTTTATTGACTGCTATATTGTATATCTTTCAATAAGGAGGCATCTTTTAAAAAAAAATTCACCTGTGCTTATCTATGTTGCTCAAATCAGCTGAATAATTACTAACAAATAATTATTATTTATGTGATAATATTTTCATTTATCTCAATTATCTCATATCTCAACAATATAATATTATTATAGTATATTATGTCTTATCCCCCAAGATATGCACAAGGATTTTTTCTGAAATAATGAGATATATTCAATCACATTGCTCTCACTAGCAATATTACTGATAATATTTGTTAGTGAGAACAAAAAGTGTTGTTTTGTTGTTGTTTTTTTAATACACATTAGAAATATTGGGATTCAAGAATAGCTTGAAGGATATCAAGCTGCATCAGTTGATTATTTTTTATCCATAAAGCAAAAAAAAATAAAGATAGGATGAAATTTTTTATTTTAAAGTGAAAATATAATTAAAAATCTATAGAATTTGATATGCCTGATCCTCACCAAAATAAAAACATTTAAAATATTTTCATTTCTATCTCATCTTTTAAAATTTACATATTGTGTTATAGTCTATCATATATAATAGTACATGAATATAATTTATAAATATACATATGTTGTATGCATACTCAATCTTGCATGTATGGTGATATGTGCTCAAAAAATTTTGCTGATAGAGACCTATGGAGATCACTGAGCTTTTATTATTTTATTATTATTTTATTTTATTACTATCTATAATTATTTTTATTATAATCTATAATTTTTATTATCTATAATCATTTGGGCAATTTAAGAGGGTCTCATGAGTTTGACTTGGGGAGACTAGGATAGCTCCTGCATTAGATATGGGGTTCAAAGATTTAAAAATAAGCAAGTTAGTTCCCGTGCTAGATGATGGCCAGGGGACACAAAGGACACTTGAGATCATAAGATTTAGAGCTACAAGGGACTTGAGAGATCAATCTAAACCAACCTTTTCATTTTACAGAGAAGGAAACTGAGTCCCAGAGAAGTAGAGCAATTTGAGCACAATCACTCACTCAAGAAGTAGCAGAGTCAAGATTTTATAATCCCTTCAAGATACCCTCCCAACCCTGTCCTCCAAACAATGGAGTGAATTAGGGGGAGTTCGAGAGCCCAGATCTGCAAGATATTTAGACCAAACAGTCAAGATTTTAGCATGGTAAATCTGTCAGCTTCTCTGTTACAACTAGAGCCACAAGGTTATAGTGGCCAAGTATCCTCTCCCACCCCAGGAGACACTGCACTGTTGATGGGAAAGAGGGGAAAGAGCCAAGCCAACTTAAATGCTTAGAAAGCATCTTTTGTGAACAGAGCCCTGTGTTCCTGAGGACTCAAAGATGAAAACACCAACATCACCCCATCCTTAAGGAGCTCATTTTCTGGGGAAGGACAAGATACACATACAGTGGTACTTGACTTACAAGTTTAATTTGTTACATTACTGAGCTCGTAACTCAATTTGCTTGTATATCAGATCAGTTTTCTCCATTGAAATTAATTGAAATGCCATTAATCCATTCCAGCCCCCAAAATTCCAGCCACCCCCATATTTTTTGTTTTGTGTTTTTAAATAAGAAAAAGTATTTATAAATAACAAATATTGTATAAAAACATAATAAAAGAGAATTAAAGAAATAAACTGGTTTTTAAAAGCATATATTTACCATGGATATCAGATGACTTGAGCTAACAGAAGATACTGGCAGAGGGGAAGGTGGAGGAGATAGATGGAGGAGGTTAGAGGAGTTTTGTTTCATGCTCTTTCAGTCACTTTCGTTCACTCAATCGCTATACTCTTAACGCTACATTTTATCCCTGAACTTAATTGCTACAACATCTTTTTTACTTTTGCTTAACTTAATTTTCTTCACTGGTGAGTAAACACGTGGACTGAATGAGTGAGGCATGGGATGCTGGGTGAGGGTTGGGTTGTGGCGTTTGCTGCGCCAACTAACAGTGGCTCATATCTCAAATTTTGGCTCACAATCCAAAGCAAAAAATCGACTGACAACTCGGATCTCAGAAATCTCGTTAGGTGGTGCACTCATATGTCAAGGTACCACTGTATTGTCATGGCAACAAAACCCATTTATTACAATTTAGAACACAAGTGAGAGGCAGCAGGGCAAAACAGCTAAAGTTCTGAATTTGAAGTCAGGATGAAGTGGGTTTGAATCCTGACCCCAATGTTTACTACCTATGTGATGCTGAGTAAATTATTTAACCTTTCCGAGGTCAATTATCTCAACTATAAAATGAAATGGTTAGAATTGATTACCTCTAAGGCATTTCCCAGCTCTAATCTAGGCTCTCTGATTACAGAGAGAGGTGTGTTTTTATATGGCCTTTAGAATATGTCACTTCTCACAGGTAGCTATACTATAAAGAAAACATAATCATGCTGTGTCTCAACTAGTTAGTCACTGGCCTCAGGGTTAGTTTATTGTGTTTCAGAGGAGGGAAGAGAGAGATTTTTTTTTAATCTGTTAGTCCAGCGGTTCTCAACCTGTGGATTGTGACTCCTTTGGGGGTCAAACAACCCTTTCACAGGGGTTGCCTAAGACCATTGGAAAACACAAGTTTCCAATGGTCTTAGGAAGCAAGACACGGCTCCTCTGTCTCCAGGTGGGTCTGCCCACATGCAGATATGACCACATATCAGTATTAAAGGGTCGTGGCATTAGGAAGGTTGATAACCACTGTGTTAGTCTGTCATTGACTTTGGGAGTCCTAGACAGTGTGGCTTCTGTCTTTTGATTGACCTTGCATAAGAACTGGGGTTAAAGAAGGGCTTAGATGTGACAATCCATTTAATGATGAACTAGAAGCTTCTTCGAAAATGGCATCACTCATGACCAGGAAGGAAAAAACAATGCCTCACTCTTTCTGCCTCACCAACGTAGAACTATGACATATGGCAGACTGAGTTAAATGGCTAAGAGCTATCACCGAGAGAGGGAGGAGGAACTGCAGGAGTGAGGAATCTCTTAAAGCTGGGGTCCATTGGAGAAGAGGAAGGTCTCAGAGACTTCCTGAGGAATATGGTATCTGTGTTAGACCCTAGAGGAAGGAAAACATTTCCACAGGCAGAGATGTAAAGGGGGAGTGTTTCCAGGCATGATCAAAAGTCAGCACAAATGAATAGAGACAAGAGGTGGGGAAATGGGAGAACAGCGAATAATCTGGCTTGGCTGAAACAGAGAATTCATAAAGAGAAGAGTTGTATAAGGTAAGGCAGGAAATATAGATTGGAGCCAAATAGTTTGGCACTCAAGGACATTCAAAGAGTAATGTGGTTTTTATCCCATAAGCAATGGAGAGTCACTGAACATTTCTGAGTCAGTAAAGCAACATGATCAAAGACTGAGAAAGATTGTTTTGGCAATTTGTGAAAGCTGGATTGGAAAGGGGAGAGTCGAGAGATAGAGAGACCATTTAGGAAGGTATTACAGTTGTCTGTGCAGCCCATAAAAAATAAATCTCCCTATTAAGCCTTGAGTTAAGAAGAAGACAACCAACAGACTTCCTGGGGTTTGAGAAAGGCATTACTGGTAAATAGATGGTGCAGAGCAGAGAGAGGAGCTAAGCCTTCCTGAAGTATTTGGTGTTGAAGAGCCTACACAGGCCCCCAGGTGTCTCCTGAAAAGTGACAGTCTCCTCCCACAGGTCGGAGCCCACACCCTGCCCCCCTTCACTCTCCTGCTGAGATTTTTCCATGTGGCTCCATCAACTTAGATGATTAACATCTGGAAAGTCACATCTCTTGTCCTTCTCTTCCAGGCCCAAATTCTTTTCTGTCCCAAGAGACTAAACTACATCAGGGCTAACACGTTGTTCTCTATCCTGTTCCTCTTCTTCCTGAATCACATACCTCGCCTCAGGGTCCTGAGAGTCACGCAAGCTTCAAGGGCATCCTGTTTAGGAAGAGTCGGGCCAAAGGAAGGAAAATATTCGGAGACCAAAGAATGAAGTATTTTGCTTCTTTCTAAACTGAAGGTAGATGGTACGTGCAGCTGGAGCCCAGGGCTAGATTAAGGTAATGGTGTGTATGAGTTAATAGGATAATGCCTTATTCTTCCTCATGGTTCACACTCATCACAAAGGAGGCTTTGTGATGTAATCAAGGTAATCAGGGTAATGAAGAAAGGTACTAATCTGGGTCAAAAGGCAAGACTACCTTCTCTCTGAGCCACAGCTGAAAGAGGAGACTCAAGATTTGAAGTAAGCATAATTACTATCATCATTAGCACTGACTCACAGGGAGTGTAGGGCAATTCACAACAATGGTTAAGGTATAGTAGGCTATGAAGGAGGATTGAAGGGATGTGAAATAGGTGACTGCATCCCTATTTTACTCAATATTAATCAGTGATTTTTAGTGATAATTTAGTGATTAATCAGTGATAATTAGTGATTTTATAGGGGTGGTGATTGATGGTAACTATCAGTATATCAATATAGTACACCTACAATCAATATACATTTAGTAAATCAAATTAGCCAATCGATATACATTTTGTCTTAGTCGATCAATTAATACATTATGCCTATTATCTATATGCATGTACAAGTGAATCAATCAACGCAGTTATCAATATATATTCAATCAAATAGGACAGATTCTTTCCTATAAAAGGACCTCAAGGTTCTTATAAAAAACCTCAAGCCTATTATAAAAATCCTCAAATGATGTGATGTATAATCAAAAGAAATTTGCTTGTCTGGAAGACAACTAGAGGACCACCACCCTTTCTTCTTCCTGCTGAGCAGAGGACCAAGCCCAGCATGACAGATGTGACTCAATTACATGGAAAGTGTCCCAACCATTCCATTGCCTCTCCACCTTTCATTCGCTATCTCCTTACTGTACAACATGAGGAGCTGGTTATGAGCATTTGGCCAATGAGTGACCCTGGTTGCCAGGCTATGGTCTGCCATTCTACCTGCTCTTCAGCTTATATAGATATTTTGATATTTGCTCATCAACCCAACCCCATGAGTCAGCTCCTTGATTGTGGTAGGACCTCCTGGAAGGTCAAGATAGGTCTGTTAAAATCTGCTTGCAATCTGTTTGTCAACCAATGGAATTCTGTATTTTGTGTAGACCCTCCCGGAGGGTCAAGGGCAAAGTTAATCCACTGATCAGACTCTCTATTTTTGGCCTGTTCTGCCTATGGGCAAGCACTATAAAAGTAAGACCCTGGAGGAAAGGGGGCATCTCAGATCATAATGAAGGTCTGGGGTCCCATTCATTAAAGGGGGCCAGGTGTCTATAATAAATAGTTATTGGCTTAGAGTTCTGACTGAATGGTTTTTCTTGCTGATTGGAATTTTTTGGCCTACAGATGTTAGTAGTGTCCTCCTGTTACAGCTGACCTTCTTCCTGACATGGCTGCAGGACACCTTGCAATGCAAGGTTCCACTGGCATGAATTTCTGACAGTATAATCAAATTAGATAATATATGTGAAAGGCATTATAAACCTTAAGGCTCTCTATAATTGTTAGCTATTAGCTATTTGAAGTAAGGCTATTCAATTTAGTTATTATTATAGATATCCCTTCCACATCATGACTTTCTTCATTCCAGTTTCAATATAAGCATAAGAAATTAAATGATAATTTTGGGGGGAGTTTTGCAGAAGCCATAGAAAACACACAAAGACCAGCAGATGACACAAAAAAATTTCAGCAACTCAGAAATGCACAAAATGTATGTATAGTATTGTATAATCTCAATATATTTTATCTTTTAATACCATAGTAATTCAGACTTCTTCTCTGGTACAAAGGGAGGGCCAAAATTTTTTATATGGATTTTCCAGATTACACGGGGCACCATACCCCTAACCCCCACAATGTAGAAGGGATAATGATATTAGCTCTTAGAAACAAGACGTGGTAGACTAAATATGTATGTAGGATTGGATCCATTTATTGCTTCCTATATATAGAAACCAGAAGTACAGATATATTTGGGAAAATTTTCTTCTTTTGTACAAAAAACATTTGTATTAGATATTATGCAGCGGTTCTCAACCTGTGGGTTATGTTCAATTTGTAACAATGAAAATACATCCTGCATATCAGATATTTACATTACAATTCATAACAGTAGCAAAATTACAGTTATGAAGTAGCAATGAAAATAATTTTATGGTTGGGGGTCACCACAACATGAGGAACTATATTAAAGGGTCACGGCACTGGGAAGGTTGAGAACCACTGGTATAGTGTATTGTTGCCCTTTATGCTTGCATGCTGAGGGTTAGTAGCTTCCATTGAAGCATATCATCCGCTGTATTCTTTTTTTTTTGAGAATCCTTACCATGTGGGCTTTGTCTATTATTTTCCACTGGCCTCTCCCAACACATGTTCTAAGATGACGGTAGCTTATTCCAAGGTCATTTTCAGAATACTTATTAGCACTCCCCTCTAGCCTGAGGTAACAATTATCTGTTAGAGTTACTAAAATATGCTAAGGATAAATACTTGAAACTGCCCAGTGTAGAAGTTTCATCCAGGTAATAGTCACCTGTCTTTGAGTCCACCAAGGGTATTGAATGTATGCCAAAGCTGAAGTGCCCAAAAGATTCATTATAAGTTCCTAAGACTGTCCATGGGTTCAGCAACATGTACACTACTAACCAATAGGTAGGCCCCAAATCTTCATGACCAAATCAAAAAAGGACATTTCATTGAGAAGCCACACCAAAAGTAAGCCCATATCCTTACTCGTAAGAAAGAACAATTCTGCTATACATGTCGTTGCTGCAGAAGCTTTGCTGTTGCCGGTCTTTTTCAGACATGGGAGCTGATGAGTCGTCAAGAACCTAGGAGAAATATCAGAGACAGCCAGATTTCAGCATCTTTCTCCATTACCTTGGGACATGGCTAGTTGTATTATATCCTTCAATAAATTCTACTTAAATACATAAGTTATTAATTAAACTCATCTTTCACTTCTTAGTGGTCCAATGGTAACTTTTGTAATATAGCCATCCATGCTGGAAAGCATTTCCTGCTAAATGTTGGGAAAAGAGCAGGAGCTATTCATCAATGGTTATTGTCTGGCAAAGTTGGCTCTTTGAGAAAGTGTTGCATAATGGCTAGAATCCTGGATGTGGATTCAAGATCTGGGTTCAAATCCTACTTCACACACCTGTTAACAGTGTTACCTTGGGCAAGTTAGCTAACTTGACTGGACTTCCATTGTCTGTCCTCATGCAAAACATGGGAGATGGCTTGTGGGAGACCTTCCAGATCTAAATCTATGACCTCTCCAAGGCCCCTCAAACTCAGGAATCCTGCCCATTCTTACACTAAAATGTAGTTCTTA
Organism: Pseudochirops cupreus; assembly: GCA_028627135.1. Lineage (NCBI taxonomy): Eukaryota > Metazoa > Chordata > Mammalia > Diprotodontia > Pseudocheiridae > Pseudochirops > Pseudochirops cupreus. Next base: position 110,845,211 of record CM053581.1, read on the forward strand.
CGGTATATATAGTTTCTTCATCAGTAATTTGAGCTGCAATAGTGGAAACAGCACCAGTTTGGGAACCAGAAAATCCATGGTCCAAATATATTCACTAGTTAGTGAGGCATTTTCTCTGAGTCTCAGTTTCCTTAGCAATACAAAGATAAGAATATTCATTCATACTAAAACCATCTAACAGGTGCACGGTGAGAAAAGCATTTTCTAAACTTTAAAGCCCTATGAAAATAACAGCTGTAATGATTATTATTCCCTAATGACTTGAAGATTATTCCAAAGTCTTCAGCTATTTTCTTAGAAGAAGTCTTTTGAAAGATGCTGAGATCAAGATAAGTCTTTTCCAACTTAACAACTTTGCTTAGGGCCTAGAGGACACTTTCAACTGCAAGGTGCTACCTATACCCATTACACCTATAATCGTCATGAATGAGTTGTTAAAAAACCATTTTGCTATTGTCTCTTGGAATAATGATATAGCTATATGGCTGTGCCCCAAGCCTGGAATGCCCTCCCTTCTCATCTCCACCTGCTGATTTCCTAGTTTCTTTTAAGTACCCAGCAAAATCACGTATTTTAAAGAAGCCTTTACAACTGCTCTTAATTCCAGAGCCTTCTCTCTTTCAACAATTTACTGTTTATCTTGTATGTAGCCTGTTTGTGTATATGCCTCTCCCATTAGCCTTTGAATGCCTCATGGGCAGGGACCATCTTTTACCCTTTTTTTGTAGCCCCAATGCTTAGCGCTGTACTTGGCATGTAGTAGGCACTCAATAAATGAATGTTCATTGACTTACTGACTCTACTGTTATCGCTGTTGCTGTTTCTGCTGCTGCTGCTGCTGCTGTTGCTGTTTCCGCTACTGCTGTTGCTGTTTCTGCTGCTGCTGTTGCTGTTTCTGCTGCTGCTGCTGCTGTTTCTGCTGCTGCTGCTACTGTTGCTGTTTCTGCTGCTGCTGCTGCTGTTGCTGTTTCTGCTGCTGCTACTGTTGCTGTTTCTGCTGCTGCTGCTGTTGCTGTTGCTGTTTCTGCTGCTGCTGCTGCTGCTGTTGCTGTTTCTGCTGCTGCTGCTACTGCTGCTGTTGCTGTTCCTGCAGCTGTTGCTGTTACTACTACTACTACTACTACTACTACTACTACGGATGATGATGATGATGATGATGATGATGATGATGATAGTACTCTACAAAATCCTTTACAAATATCATCTCATTTTATCCTCACAAGGTAACCCCCTGGGAGTTAAGTGTTATTATTATCTCCATTTTACAGATGAAGAAACTGAGGCTGAGAGAGGCTAAGCAATTTGCCCACAGCCACACAGCTAGTAAGTATATCAGGCTGGATTTTAACTCAGGTCTTCCTGACTCTGAGTCCAGCATTCTACCCCATTCTCCATCTAGCTGCCTCCGTATAAGAGACATGAAGATGGGTCTTTTGATCAGAAAGAGGATGAGAAGGTTTGGATGGGTTACAATTTACTCAGATGCAGGGGACACCCACATTGATGAGAACTACTTGAGAATATCATTTACCCTGGCCCAAAAAGTCAGCATTAAGATTCCCCCTTTGCAGATGGAGGAACTAAGGCATCACCAATAATATAATGAAAAGTCATCCACCCACAGGACTGTGGTTAGAATGAGTTGCTGTGCTAAGGTGGAGAGGGCACTGGACTTCAAATTAGGATGCCGTCAGCTCCAGTCCTACCTCAGACACTCCATTCATCAGGTCACTTAAGCTGTCTCTTAGCCTGTTTCCTTGACTATAAAATGAGGCTAACAAGGGATAATAATAGCATGTGCCTCACAGGGCTAATGTGAGGATCTAATAAAAGAAAGCATGTCTGTTTTGGTTTGGTTTTTTGGCTTTTTTGCAAATCTTATAGTGCAATATACATGCCAGCTCTCATTATCATTAGAGTTTATTACTTCAAGCTTCTGTTATGGAGTTTGTCTTCTAAGCCCTTCTCTAGGGTACTAGTGGAAATTATAACTAGAATGGGGCTCTGCCTCCAAAAACAAAGGTCTCTTCTCCAGATCTACTATGCTCCCAGTAAAGAATCCTTAGGAAAAGGGTAACATAATCTCTATTTTGGTGCATTTCTGCTCTCCAAGTATAGCAAAAAGTTCTATGAGGGAGACATGGGTTCTCCTGGGAAAAAGCATCTCAGAACATAGAACACATTCTAAAGTGAAAATGTGAGCTGCCAAAGTGATTCCTAAAGTACAGATATAAACATGACACTTTCCTGCTCAATAAATCTCACCAGCCTCCTTGTGTCTCTGGGATCAAATGCAGATTTCTCTTCATTTAAAGTTAAAATTTAATGCTTGGCATTTAAAGTCCTTTACAACCTGACTCCAATCTACTTTTCCAGGTATTCTTCACCTTTCTGCATTTTATAGTCCAAACTGGCCTTCATCCTGCTCCTCACACTCAACACTCCATTTACCACCTCTGTGCCTTTGTCTTGACTGTTCCTCATGCCTGTGATGCGCTGCCACCTTCCTCCCCTCCCTGTCTTGGAATCCCTCATTTTTCTTCAAAGCTCAAGTCAAGTCCCATCCCCTACAAGAACCTCTTCTTGATCCCCCCAGCTGTTTGGGCCTCTCCTGAAATAACCTTGAGTTCATTCAGTCTAGATCTAGTATATATTTCTATGTGCATATGCTGTCTTCCCCCAAAGAAGGCAGACTCTCTGAGGGAAAAGACTTTTATTTTTCTTTTTGTATTCCTGACACCTAGTATAGTGACTGGCACACTTTTGTTTGTTTGTCTGTTTAGTTGTTTTTCAGTTGTGCCTCTGTGACCCTTTTTTTGGTGTTGTTTTTTTTTTTTTTTTGGCAAAGATACTGGAGTGATTTGCCATTTTCCTTCTCCAGCTCATTTTATAGATGAAGAAACTGATGGGGTTAAGTAACTTGCCCAGGGTCACACAGCTAGTAAGTGTCTGAGGCTAGATCTGAACTCGGGAAAAGGAGTCTTTCTGACTCCAAGCCTGGCACTTTATGTACTATGCCACCTAGCTGCCCAACTCGCACATAGAAGGTGTTTAATAAATGTGTATTGAGTGATTAATTGAAAAAATGTCAGAGCTAGGAGGGACCTTAGGATATAGAATATTAGAACTAGGAAAAATCTGAGAATATAGGATATAGACTATCAGAGGTGGGAAAGACCTTAGTAGAAAACAGAAGGTGGGAGAAACCTTATCATATCTCCTAGCCCTTTACTTTTACAGATGAGAAGTGACTTGCTTTGAAAAGTCCACATAGTGAATCAGAGTGAGGACAAGAGCCAAGTTCTCTTGAATACCAGGGCCCTTGCTACTGTACAAAGTGATGAGGTCTTATTGAGAATTCCCAGATAATGAGAGGTATGAAGAAGAAAGTTTGTAAGCCCAAGAGAAATGAAAATATAAACCTGAACGTGAAACACGAAGACAACTAATTGTCTCAGTGAATAGTTCAGTTCTAGATTTGCAATCAGGAAGCGCTGAGTTCAAATCCTACCTCAGATACCTATTAGTCATGTCACTTAAAACCTCTCGGCCTTAGTTTCCTCATCTGTAAAATGGGGGGTTTTGTTGTAAAGATTAAAAGAGATAATGTATATAAAGGACTGTATGCATCACTGACAGTCAAAATTATTATTATTGTTTTAGACTTTCAAGGATAAAGAGGTTAGGGGAAACTATGGATTGTCACTTCCTAGTGACTCTTAACACCTATTGGTAATATAGACAGTATCAGGAAATCTTGACACACATCAGAAGAAGTAAAAATTATTTCTTTAAAGTTGTAGGATATTAACAAAAATACTAAAAAGGTAGAAAACATTAATGAATATACAAATATGTATGTATATATATGCATACTTATATATGTGTGTTTGTGTGTGGATGGATAGATAGACAGATAGATGGAAGGTCAGTGGGAAGGTCAGATGGAGGCCAACCCTGTCATAAAAGACTCAGAAAACCACCCAGAAAACAATCCTTGTAGTTCTCTGGTCTTAGTAAGTCCTAGAAAGGTATCCGATTTTAAAAAGCGATTATGACCCTTGCTGCCTCCTCCCACATCCTTCCTCCCTCCTTCCCACTGCCCAAGTCTCACCTCTCTATGTTCTAAATGTGTGTTTTTAAAGGGAATTTTAATGGTCAGTTTACAAGAACCCTCTTTACTGTGAAAGTCTTCCCAATCACATTTAAATTACCTGGTTTTAAATGTAAGGAAGAAATGACAGACTAAGCACATTTAAAGTGTGTAATTTATATTCAGAGTCCCAGTGTTGCACAGGGAGATGTGGAAGGAGCACACTTTCCATCATGTTGAGCAGGTATTGGCTATGGGCAGCAAACAGTCCCTCGTTTGGGAAGAGGCCGGCCTGGCTGGGTCAGGTTTCAGGGGCCAGTGTCTCCATGGTGTCATTTCCTGTCTGTGATATTGGTTTAAGAGGTCGGTGTATTTTCTCCACTCCAAAACAAACAGGAAACCTGGATTTAATCAGTCAAGTATTGCAACAGATTTTCAGTGGGTAGTTTAGCCTTCCCCACTAGCTTTCTTTAAGGGGTTGAGAAGTAGAGTGGTTAGTTATCCATCTTGTGACTCCAAAGCCATTGGATTTCTGTTTGGACCCATTATTAATGAGTCTTTTGGAACAAGCGGTGGCCCCAAGAGTCCTCTTTGTCTATGTAGATTATGGACTGGGGGCAGGAGCTGGGGCAGGTGGGGGAAGGAATGAGAGCTAATTTTCTTTGAATCTATGATAGAAAAGAACTCTTACCTACTTGGTTCAACCTAATACACTTCACCCTAGCCTGGTTTGATTCATCTACTCTGATTTGGCTTAGCCTAGTTCAACTCGATCTAGTTCAGTTTGGTTTGACCTGACTTGGTTTAGTCCAGGTCAGTCCTGCCCACACTGGTCATAGTTCTCTTTAGTCCATCTTGGTTACCTATAGATCTGCATAATTTGGCTCAGTTCATTTCTTCCTGAGTTTGATCAGTTCAACTTGACCCAATACAGCCCCAGCCTAGCCAAGGTTAGCTTAGGTTGGACACAGGAACAGGTCACCTTTTTGTACAGATGGAATCAGCTGAGTTCATTGTGGTCAATAGATTGGTGTTTTAACCCTGACTTCAACATACTACCTGTGTGACTGTGGCTTCTTCTGTATTAAGCCTCAACTTCCTCATCCGAAAAATGAGGATAATCCTACTTTCACACCTAAGTTACTCAGGTTTTGTGGGTAAAATGCTTAGCAAATATTGAAGTTCTATATAAATGTGTCTTATCACTATGAGTACTATAATAAGAGTATGACTTGGAAAACAAGAACAAGATCCCAATTTTGCCTTTCTTTGTATCTCCAGCTCTTAGCACAGTGCCTGGATCATAGAAGACACCTAATAAATGTTTGTTGATTGACTATTGATTTCTAGAATACTATCATTAGTAAACTATGTTTTAATTTCAATAGTGCCCCATCCAATACCCTGTTTTAAGATCCAAATATTCTTTTTTTTTGCTTTTTTTTTTTGGAGGGGAGGGCAGGGCAATTGGGGTTAAGTGACTTGCCCAAGGTCATATGACTAGTAAGTGTGTCAAGTGTCTGATGCCAGATTTGAACTCAGGTCCTCCTGACTCCAGGGCCAGTGCTCTATTCACTGTGCCACCTAGCCGCCCCAGATCCAAATATTCTTGAGCTGTCCAAAAATGGGATAGGCTTTCTCAGTAGAGCTATCAAGAAGATATAGTGAGATAATGAGGACACAGCATGTTGTAAGCCACAAAGCATCATATGAATGTGAGTTATTATCAGAACTAGACAAGCTGAAAAGGAATTATAAATCTAGGGCCAGAAGTCAGAAAACATCCAATTCAACCCCCTCATTCTACAGAAGAGGAAACTCAGAGGTTAAAGGACTTGGTAAAGGTCACACGCGGGTTTATTTTTTTTAATCTTTTTTTTAAATTTTATTTTAGTTTGCATCATTCATTTCCACAAGATTTTGAGTTACATATTTTCTCCCCTTCTTTCCCATACCCACCACCCCAAAACAGCCATCCCAGTGTGTTCCCCCTCCCCCAGTCTATTCTCTCCTATGTCACTTTTTGTTGGGCAGGATGGATCTCCCAACCACAGTGAGTGTGTATCTCAAGTTCCAGTTGGATGTAGTCAATAATAATAATAATAATAATTGCATATATACAGATATAGATATATATTTATAACATTTGATTATGGAACTTTAGATTCTAGATTCTTTCTCTTCCTCCCTCGTGACTCAC
>CM053581.1:110852003-110901315 GCA_028627135.1 Pseudochirops cupreus
CCACAATATTCAAATTGTTTCTTCCTGGCAGCTTGCAATACCTTCTCCTTGATCTGGGGATTTCAGAACCTGGCTATAACATTTCTAGGAGTTTTCTTTTGGGGATCTTTTTCAAGAGGTGATTGGTGAATTCTTTCAAGTGGGCAGAGAATACTGGGACATGTTCTACCCAACCCAAAATTTGACTGGCAATAAGTGTCAAAGGCAGGATTAGAACCCAGGTCCTCTGATTCTAGAATCAATGTTCTTTCCACTGTCCAAGGATAGCTTTTCCCCAGGCACTGACATTGGGGAGGGCCACAAGAAATATGCTTCCATGAGGTCTCCCAGTTCAGTAACTAGCCCCAGGGCATGCTAGGAAAGAGTTCTCACCCTCCAGGAGTGGGGCTATCTTCTATTCTACCCAACCTCCTCTACATCTGATGCCATCCTAGAGCCTCTACCAATGGATTTACCAGTCGGGCTAGTAGTAGCTCTGGTTATTAGTATCCTTAAATCAGTCATTCCTATGAGATGGTGAGAACAAGCAACAGCTAGGTGGTATAACAGAGTAGTGGACTTGGAATCAGGTGGATGTGAGTTCAAATCCAGCCTCACTTACTAGCTGTGTGACCCTGGGCAAGTCAATTAACCTCTCTCAACCTCAGTTTCCTCATTTATTTGCCCTGAGAATAAAATGAGATAATATTGATAATATTCATAAAGGGCTTTTTAAATGCTAACTTGATATAAAAAATTCACCATTCTATCATACATTAAGGTTTACCAAGTGTTATGCTCACAACAGCCCTGAATAGGAAGAGAAAGATTACTATTCTCCTTTCATAGATAAGGAAACTGAGACTCAGCAAGTTTAAAGTGACTTTGCAAGGCCACAGTTGATAAGTATCAATGTTAAAACTCAAAGTCAGGTCTCCTGACTCCAAGTCTGGAACTCCTTCCATGATGTCAGGGAGCAGGTTTCATATCTCTTTTCTTTTTTTTTTTTAATCTTTAAATAGTATTTTCTTTTTTCCCACAATTACCTATCAAGAAAATTTTAGCATGCATTTTTACAAGATTTTAAGTTCAAAATTTTTCTTCTTCCTTCCCATTCCCTCTTCCAAAAATTGTAGGTAATTTGATATAGTTTATACATATGCTATCATGTAAAACATTTCCATGATCATCACAGTTGTGGAAAAAGAAACAGATCGAAAGAAAAAAAAACAAGAGAAAAAATAAAGTAAGTGAAAAAATGTTTCAATCTACCTTCAGAGTCCATCAGTTCTTTATCTGGATATGGATAGCATTTTCCTTCATGAGTCTTTTGTACTCGTCTTGGATCATTGTGCTGCTAAGAAGAAGTGAGTCATTCATAGTTGATCATCATACAATGTTGCTGATACTGTATACAGTGTTTTCCTAGTTCTGCTCATTTCACTTTGCATCAGATTCTATAAGTCTTTCCAGGTTTTTCTGAAATCTGTCTGCTCATCATTTCTTATTATACAATAGTATTCCATCACATTCATATACCACAACATTCATATTCCTCAATTGATGGGCATCTTCTCAGTTTCCAATATTTTGCCACCACAAATAGGGCTGCTATAAATATTCTTGCACATGCAGATCCTTTCCCCTTTTTTTATGATCTCTTTGGGATGTAGACCTAGTAGAGGTATTGCTAGATCAGGGGTTATACACAACTTGGTTGTCCTTGAGGCATAGTTCCAAATCACTCACCAGAATGGCTGGATAAGTTCACAACTTCACCAACATTCATTAGTATCCCAATTTCTCCATATCCTCTCCAACATTTACAATTTTCCTTTTCTGTCATGTTAGTCAATCTGGTTAGTTTGAGGTGGTAACTCAGAGTTGTTTTAATTTGCATTTCTCTAATCAAAAGTGATATAGAGCACTTTTTCATATGCCTACATAGGGATCTGATTTCTTCATCTGAAAACTGCCTATTCATATTCTTTAACCATTTGTCAATTAGGGAATGGCTTGTATTCTCATAAATTTGACTCAGTTTTCTATATATTTGAGAAATGAGGCCTTTATCAGAGACAACTGCTATAAAGATTGTTTCCCAGCTTTCTGATTTCCTTCTAATCTTGGTTGCATTGATTTTTTTGTACAAAAGTTTTTCAATTTAATATGATCAAAATGATCTATTCTACATTTTGTAAAGCTCTCTATCTCTTATTTGGTCATGAATCTTCCCCTTCCTATAGATCCGACAGGCAGACTATTCCTTTGATTTCTAATTTGATCGCTTCATTGCCATGGTATCTTTTAGCAAAATGTAGTTTCCTTCCTTATCTTTTTTAATTAGGTCTATTTTTGCTCTTACTTTGTCTAAGACCAGGATTGCTATCCCCTGCCTTTTTCACTTTAGCTGAAGCACGATGGATTCTGCTCTAGTCTCTTACATTTACTCTGTGTGTCTCTCTGCTTCAAGTGTGTTTCTTGTAAGCAACATATTGCAGAATTCTGGTTTTTGATCCACTCTATCTACTTCAATTTTATGGGAGATTTCATCCCATTCCCATTCACAGTTATGATTACTACATGTGTATTCTCCTATTTTCTTCTTGTTTGTTCTCTTTCTCCTTTCACCCTTTCCTACCTCACCAGTATTTTGCTTCTGTCTACCACCTCCCCTAATCTACCCTCCCTTCTATCATACCCCCCATCTTTACTTAATCTCCTCCCCTACATTCAACTGATTGCACATATTATTTACTCTGAGTTAATATTGATGTATTGTGAAGCATATGGCCTTACCTTCTCATCTTCTCCTCTACTGTAATAGGTCTTTCTCATCTCTACATGTGAAATAATTTACCCCATTCTACCTCTCCCTTCCTTCTGCAACCATTGTATTCTTCTTTGTCATCCCTTAATTTTTTTTCTTCCTTCAAATTCACCTTCAAGTACCCACTGCCTATTTATATTCCTTCTACCTGTACTGTTAATAATACAATTTTTAAGAGTTACAAGTATTATCTTTCTGTGTAGGGATGTAAACGGTTTAGCTCTATTGAATCCCTTGTTTTCTTTCCCCTCTTTACCCATTTATGTTTTTCTTGGGTCTTATATTGGAGGTCAAATTTCTGGTTTAATTCTGGTTTCCTTCTGAAGAGTTGAAATCTTTCTGTTTCGTTGAATACTCATTTTTTCCCCCTTGACGTATTATGCTTAATTTTTTCAGCAAAGTGATTCTTGGTTGCAGTCCTAGTTCCTTTGCCCTCTGAAATATCATGTTCCATGACCTCTGATCATTTATTGTTGCTGCCAAGTCCTGTATGATCCTGGTTGTGACTCCCCAATATTTGAATTAGTTTTTTTCTGGCCATTTGTAGCATTTTTTTCCTTAACCTGATAGTTCTGAAATTTGGCCATAATGTTCCTTGGGAGTTTTATTTTGGGATATCTTTTTTGAGGTGATTGGTGGGTTCTTTCAATAACTACTTTGTCCTCTGGTTCCAGGATGTCAGGGCAGTTTTCCTTGATAATTTCTTGAAAGATGCTGTCCAGGTCTTCCTTTTCATTATGGATTTCAGGTCCTTCTCCAATGATTCTGATATTGTTTCTCCTGGATCTATTTTCTAGGTCGGTTGTTTTTACCATAAGGTATTTTACATTTTCTTCCATTTTTTTTCATTCTATTGAATTTATTTGATTGATTCACAATGTCTCATAGAGTCATTAGCTTCCACTTGCCTAATTCTAACTTTTAAGGTGTTGTTTTCCTCAATTAGCTTCTGTGCTTTCTTTTCCATTATAAGGAGTTGTTTTCTCCATTAGGCCAGTATTTCTTTCTAAGCAGTTTTCCAAGCTGTTGAGCCTTTTTTTTCCCATAACTCTCTTGCAATACTCCCATTTCTTTTCCCAATATTTCTTCTAACTCTATTATATGATTTTTAAACTCCTTTTTGAGCTCTTCCACAAGTTCTTTCTGAACTTGAGACCATTTCCTGTTTTTCTTTGGGGTTTTGTCCAGTGTTTTAACATTGTTGTCCTCTTCTGAGTTTGTGTCTTGGTGTTTCCTGTCACCATAATAACTTCCTATGATCAGATTTTCTTTTTGTTTTTTCTCATCTTTTGGCGGGTGGGAATTAAGGGAGGGAGCTTTTTTTTCTTTGAAATTTGATCCCTTCTCCCGGGGTGGAATGGGCTCTGTCTTAGGCTTCTTGTACCAGTGGCTTCAGGGCCTGGCTGTTTACCTAGTGCTGCACTGATGCTGTCCTGAGACTCATAGGGGACTCTCATATCTGCTGCTGTGTTGGGGGGAGGGATGGCTGGTGCTGCTAGAGGCTATGGGAGTCTGGTTGCTTACCTGGTGCTGAGCTGGGGTCCTAGTCATGGTGTCTGGCAGGTGCTGAGGCCATGTAGGGTTTTTCTGCATTTCCCTGGAGCTATACTGAAGCATGTGAACGTCTGGCTACCAGAAGATGCATCTTCACCCTAGGCTACACTGAAGCATAAAGAGGTCCAGCTGCTGGAAGATGCCTGCCTTCCCAGGGCTACACTGGAACAAGACTCTGAGATGGAGTCTGGCTATGTTAACACACATAGGGGTCCTGGTGTTGGTGCTTGCCAGCTCCACCACACTGGGGCTCAAGGTCTTTCACTGGTTTGCTGAGGTGGGGCTTGCTGCTGGTTTGCTGGAATACTTCCTGTCCTGGACTACACCCTCTTCACTTGAGTGAGACAGACATTTTTTGCCACTCCTCCAAGTCTCCCAAGCTAAAAGACTACTCTAATCCACATTTCCACTGACTCCACTGTTCCAGTATTTGCTCTGGGGAGCTATTTTATGGTTGTTTATGGTTGTTGTGTGGAGGTAAATATGGGAGAGCTACAGTGATTTACTGTTTATTCCACCATCTTGGTTCTTCCATATCTTTTCTATTCCCCATGATGCCCAGGTTATAATAGGTGCTTAATAAGTGGCTATTGATAGACTGATTGATTGGAAATAAGTCAAACATTCACTATTTTGTGAATCTTCTGGTGCCCAAGACTTAATTCTTTCAAAGTCTGTGTTGTATGTTCTCTTCAGGACATGATCAACAACCTGAAAAGAATTAGACTGTAAGTTCTATGAAGGCAAATTGTGATTTATCTAATCATATCAAACTTAGCCCAATACAATGTATTATACATAGTAGGCATTCCAAAGTGTATTAGTGAACTCTTTGCCCATCTACTCTCCCACAACTCATTCCCTTCCCTGACCATAAGATGGCACCAGGCTTCCAGGAGTACCCAACAGAGTTGGTGACAGTCACCCTACGTCTCCCTCATTGCCCTTCATCACAAAAAGCCTGGTGACCCATTCAGGAAATGAGATTTCCAGGGCTTTGGATTTCCCCTTTGCTGAGTGTTGGTGAAATTATTGGCCCCAAATTAAAATAGTACCTGCCTCAGTTCTGTTTTGCTTAGAGACAGTGACAGGGCCGGATTACCCTTTCAGCATCACATCTACTACATCAAGTTATACTAAATAAACATCTACAGAGCTGCTGAGTCCAGGAGCTTCATAACGCACCTATCAGTGGCTCCTATCTGGGGTAGTCTGGAAATCTCCATGAAGGGAGCACTGCCTTTCACAGTATTCCCTTACTTTCACACTGTGCTCCAGCCAAACTGGACTATTTTCCATGCCCTACCTATGCCCTGTATGTTCCTGCCCTTGCCCATACTGTTCCATGTGCCTATAATGCCACCCCTTATGACCTTCTCATTATTGAATTCCTGCCTTGGAAATCCATCTCCAATGACACCTATTCCAGGAAAACCTCCCTGATACCTTCATTTAGAATGATCTTTTGCCCCTTGGACCTCACAGACTGCTTCATGTACAAAGAATATGTCATATTCACCCCCTTATTAGACAGTGAATTCATTAAGGATAGGCAGCTTAGGATCACAGAGCTATAATTGGAAGGGATCTTAGAAGGCATCTACTCTCCCTTCCCTTTCACTTTACAATGAAAGAAATTAAAACATTAAATGACTTGCCCCAGTTCACACAGGTAGTAAGCGTACTCTGGGAGGTAGGTGATATTATTATTCCCATTTTACAGATGAGGAAACTGAGGCAGACAGAAGTTAAGTGACTTGCCCAAGATCGTATAGCTAGGAAGTGCCTGAGGCTAGATTTGAACTTGGGCATTCCTGATTCCAGGTCTTTCTCTCTACTGAACCACCTGTTTATTCAGCTATTTAATTGACTAGCATTCAGAGAAAAGTAAGCAAAGGACTGGAGAGTCAGAATTCATGCCAGATAAGATCATTTTAAACAAATGAAGACAGTTAGCCTAGAGAAGATAGAACTTAGAGCAGAGAAAAGGAAAGACATCATCTGTCTTCAAGTTTGTAAGGGCTGTCATAGGGATTCTAGGTTGCAAGCACAGTGGATAGAGTACCAGGCCTGGAGTCAGCTGAGTTCAAATCTGTCCTAAGACACTTACAGGCTATGTGATCCTGGGCAAGTCACTCATCCCTCTTTGCTTCAGTTTCCTCATCTGTATAATGAGCTGGAGAAGGAAATGACAAAGTACTCCAGTATCTTTGCCAAGAAAATCCCAAGATGGGGTCATGAAGAGTCACACATAACTGAAACAATTGACTGTCAACAATAATGAGGAGTATTGGACTTGGTATGCTTTGCCCAACAAAGCAGAACTAGTCAAAATGGTGTTGAATGAGTGAGTGAATGAATGAATAAATGAAGAACATTTCAATGCATAAAATTTAGACTTAAGGTAGGGTAAAATTTCTCAATAATTAGAGCTTTCGAGAAATAAAGTGAACTACCCTGGGACTTAGACCTCACTGGACAGCTTCCTACAAAATCAGTTAACCACTTATCACCACTGCCATAGGGGAGATTCTTGTGCAGGTATGGGTTGGTTGGGCTAGGGGACCTCTGGTGTGCTGCTTTCCAATGCTGAGATTCTCAATGAAGCCTGGGGGAAAACATTTTTCATTCCACAAAATGGCTCTGACTTGTTTGCCAGCTTCCATCCTCAGGAGGGTCCTATATCTTGACTGTATAGAATCTGGTTTCCAATATAACTGCTCCTATGACTGATAGCTCTTTGGCCTCAGGAAAATCTTTTTTTTTTTCTTTCAGAGACTCAATCTATTTACCTGGAACAAAATATGGAATAAATGTTTGCTGATTATCTGTAAGATAAGGAGGCTGGCTAGACGAACTCTAAGATTCCTTCTAGCTGTAATTCTTATAAGACTATGTGTTAGTTACTTCATGGAATAACTAAACAGTTCTGCAAAATTGGGAGATTGTCCCAGGAGGGGTACCCAACCCTGGCTTATGTTTTTTTAGAATCCATGTGGCCTTTTCTCCCAAAATCAATAAATCAAATCAATATCGTTGTTGTTGTTAATTTGTGACCCCATTTGGGGTCTTCTTGGCAAAGCTACTGAAATGGTTTCCCATTTCCTTCTCTAGTGCATTTTATAGATGAGAAAACTGAGGCAAAGAGGATTACATGACTTGCCCAGCATCACACAGCTAGTAAATGTCTGAGGTCAGATTTGAACTCAGTCTTTCTGACTTCAGACCTGGGGCTCTATCCACTGAACCTCCTAGCTGCCTGTTATGATTATTATTATTTATTACTATTACTTGAATTTGTATAGTGCTTTAAGGTTTACATAGCACTTTGCATATGTAATCTCACTTTATACTTAAATCAACTCTCTTGGAATTTTTTTTTCTTTATGGGGTTTTTAATGTATAATCTTCAACTCTAAAATGACTATTAATTCTTTTATGGAGTATTCTTTTCACCAATGCTGATTATAAACTGGCTATATCTTAGTAGAGTGTTTGAAGGTTTCTGTGGTTGAAAAATATGTTACCTGTAGCTATAAATTCCCTCCCAAATTTAGTTAAGGTGCTCTTCAGATGATATATACCATCTACTTGGGTCCATGATGTTTTTTTGTTTTTGTTTTTTCTCCCTCTGGTATGCTTTAGTGACTCTATCAACCACTCACCAAATTAATTTGATCAACTCTGCTTCCCTAAGAAAGGGTACATAGAACAGTATTAAGTAAAATCCCACCAATCAATAGTGAGATTTCAGATCAGCTAGGCTCATGAAGAAACTTGTTTGTTGAGTCCCTCTTCTGTGTCTGTGTAGGGGTGTGTGTATATATATATATATATATGTATATATGTATATATATATGTGTGTGTGTGTGTGTGCATCTGCCTACACCATCGTCCACTTCAGGCAGAGGAAAACTGGATGAATAGCTGTGGGTGAATTAGGAAAAAAAACAGAGGAAAAAATACTTTTTGGGGAAAAATATTGAATTTTGATGGCAGCAATACTAGGATGTGAAAATTGTCAGGAGATGAATTAATCAAGCAAGCAAGCATTCATTAAAGCTTCCTATGCTCCAGGCACTGGAAAATGGAACAGGGTCTTCTCTTAAGGAGCTCCCATTCAACCAGTGAAGATGTATCCAAGGGATCCAATTGACACAGGTGAGTCACACAGCAACACCTTAAAAGCACATCTGGTCGGTAGTTCCAACCTCATGGTTCGATTTGCACATTGACAGAATTCCCTGAATTTCATGAATTCATAGACATGTCTAGAAGCACATGGGAATGCAAACACACCCTTGTAGGTCTCCTATCCTTCTCCTTTACCTGAATACACATATCAGCAAAACTCTAGGGAAGGGCCCTGGGGCCTCATAGCTATCCTGTCCTTCCCTCCTCCCCTCCTGTGGGACATAAAGAGTGGCATGGCCGCTATAGATACAGACAGTCGTTACTGCGTAGCTCCTTTGAAGGCATAGCCAGTGGTTCAGGTTACTAACAGAGGAAGACAAAAATACAGCACACAACACATTTCTGTTTCTCTTGCCTAAAAAGTCAACGTTAAACCACTTTTCTCTCCAGTGCCAAGAACTTTCTGCCTCTGAAAGCTCTAAGACCTACACCCATTCTTGTTGCCTCCCAGCCCTGGGAAGGGCTGAAAGGAAATTGCTGAGCTTGTCAAGCAGTCCTCATAGACAGCCACTTAATCTCCTTGTTTATTATCTCTCTAGCCCCAGCTCACAGGAGCAACTTAAGTCCAACTTTCACTGTGAGCTGGACCAGGAGCAATGGGGCTGAAACCCTTCCATCCTAGACTCTTCCCTTTCATTGGGACCCATCATTTGTTGCTATTAAGTCTTCCATCCCTGTCTTCTATCCCCTGATCCCCTCACTGAGGCCCCAGGCCTTCTGCTAAAAAAAATATTCTAAGCATACACACAATTCTGTGCTTCCCAGATATCCTCTCTAGACTACCATCTATCTAGGCATGTTACCCTTGTTTTCTGCTTCTGCTCCATTGAACAGGGGAAGAAGGGGCAGTGAGTGCAAGAGTCTTAAATGAATGAGTCAATGTTTTCCCTGAGACCCCTGGTCCTTTAAGTGGAAAACCAATGTGTGTAAAGACAGGCGTTGTGTCTGGGGGGCCATCTTTTCTGCCAGTTGGATTGGCCTTCTTGGAAGTCTCCCTGCTTAGTCCTCTAATTTCAGGGACCATGGCTTATGGAACTAGGCCCATTATTACCGCTGTACCTTGGCCAAAAGGGGAAAAAATGAAGAGGGGGGAGGTCTAAATTAGGGCCTCTGTAACCACTTATGGGGCCCTAGGCAAATGTTTTGTGGATGGCCTTCTTTTATTTTTTTCCTCTATTTCTTTCCCTCCCACCCCCAGCATGTGTTAGGAACAGAGAAAATGTGCTCTCTTTTAACACTAATTTTAAAACAATACCGTATGAGCCTTTTGGCTCATGGATATTTCATTTATGTTTATCCGCCTGCAAAGTATGTCTAACTTCACATCCAGAGTCAGATTAATGAGATGTTGCTATTTCAAATAAGATCATAGAACTTTCAAACATAGAATGCTGGAGCTAGAGATCATCTGCTTAGTTGGCTAGTTGGTTAACTAGCAAATCTACCTTTACAGGTGAAAAAACTGAGACCTGGCAAAAGCGAGAGATCTTTCCATGGTCACACAAGTTGGTAGCAGGTCTGAGATCAGCGCCCACATGGACAATCACTTGGTACAGTACTGTTCACAAAGACATAGAGACTCTTCAAAATATTTTCTCTATTATGAAAAACTACTCAAACATCACTGTCAAATGCTAGGATTTAATCTCTTGTTAGTGTTGGATTGCCAAAGGTCTCTAGATCCTTTCCCTCTCTCTCTATCTCTCTCTCCTCCTCCTCCTCCTCCTCCTCCTTCCCCTCCTCATCTCCCTCTCTCCCTCCCTCCCTCTCTTCCCCCCTCTCTCTCTCTCTCTCTCTCTCTCTCTCTCTCTCTCTCTCTCTCTCTCCCTCTCTCTCTCTCTCTCTCTCTCTCTCTCTCTCTCATATTCAGCTAAAAGTCTCAAGCTCAGGGAACCCAAGGAAACCATCTCTTTTGCCTGTAAGCAAAGGCTTCCTTAACCCTGATTCCTAATTGACCAGTGACTATTGACTTCCTAGTAAAGTAGAGGTGAAATTAATTAATTTATAGTACATCTTCTGCCCTACTGATATAATCTAGTTAATGACACAGTAGTGAAAAGTGGAATGGGCTGCCCCCTGAAGTAGTAAGTTCACTATCACTTGCAGTATTATGGTGGAGGTTGGATGGCCACTTGTTGGGTATATTAGCACAATGCTGGCAAGGAGAGAGTGCTTAATAAATTTTATGTTTCTGGCAAATTTCTGGCTTCTTTATATTTTGAGCAAAATCATGGCTCAAGAAGTTCTCAGGGAAAAGAACTAGTATATACCAGTGTGTCTGGAAGTCTCTACTCCTTTTCTACATGATCTCTTGCAGTGTTTGTTTCTTTTAAAACTCCCAGGCAAAGCTCACATACCCCTTCTGGTTCAGAGCTCTCGATAGTCTAGACTTTTCTTGAATATGTGAGAGAATGCTTACTTGTCCCTGATCTACAAATCCCGGGATGTCAGTCAGTCCTCAAACTCCCACTACACAGTCATAGCGGAATGAAATTTAAAGCCTTCCTAGGAAGGGTTGGATTGTTATTCCCCGCTTCTTCCAACCTACCCCAGGTTCTGAGTTGAAACCAAATTCCCCATGCTAAAGCTGAGGCCCAGTTGTTAATCCCCACATGACTATCTTGTTCCTTTGTTTCTCTACTGTAAAAGGATAATAGCTAGGCTCTGTAAAGACCAGAACATAAAAAGTTCATAGAGGAAGTGGAACTCAAACTATATCTTAAAGAATGAGTAGGTTTTGGACTGCTAGAGAGAAAGAAAGGAGGAGGCATTCCATAAAGGGGGAAATGAAAAAAGGTATAGAGACATAAATGAGCCTTGGTTATGAGGGGAGACAGTGAAGAGACTGGTCTGCGTAAAGTGGTGAGGGTTTGCCTTGGTTAGGTTGGAGAGTAATGAGAGGGAAGATTGGATAAGCAGGGTAGGATCAGACTTTGAAAAGTTTTGAATTCCATGATGATGAGTTTGTAGTCTGAGACCATAGCCAGTTGGGAGCCATTGAAATTTTGGAGCAATAATGACACGAGGGGGAGCATGGTTTACTGGAAAAAGAAGCAGATTTAGAGTCATGAGACCTGGATTGATGTCATGTTTTTAACACTTGTTAGCTATATAGTAATGGGGAAGTCACTTCATCTTTCTGAAGGTCAGTTTCCTCATCTGTAAAATGGAGTAATAATAATAATAATGATAACATTATCTGCTTTACATAGGGATTTTACTTTTCTGACCTTACATTCAAGGTAGTATCTGTGTATGTGTATTGTATAAGGATGAAACCTTGTTCAATGTTTCAGAAAGATTAGTCTGACTAGCAACAGAGTATAAGATATATTAGAAAGAAAGACTGGATACTGAGATATCATTTAGATGCTGTCAGGGGAATCAACAGGATGTAAGTGATTGATTGGACATTGTCCAATATCTAGGCTCTTCCAGGAAAAGTTCCTGGTGTTAAAGAAGAATGTAATTCTCAGAATGACCCAGGCAAAAAAAAAAAAAGACAAGAATAGATGTACTACCATCTTTCACATACCCCAACCTTACTTCCTAAGAATAAATAGCAGTGACTGTAATCCTCAGAAGAATCTCTGGAGCTCATGCCCATGCTGGAAACAAGACAGCCTGTTACAGTATCAGTAAAAGCACACATTGCCAAAAAGCGGAGTTCCTACGTACCTCCCCTTTTCTCAGCCACAGATTTTCACCAGTAGAACATAATCTTAAGGACTGTCCAAGAAACAGATTTGTTATACTTTTTTTTCCTTTGCTGGTTCATCACTCATATTGTGCCTCTTGTCTGGGAGCATGACCCAAAGCTCTAGCCTGGGCCCTTTTCTCTCTCTATACTCTCTCACTTGATCATTTCCTTCAACTTCCATGGGTTTAATAATTTATTATCTCAATGCAGATCCAGCCCTAGTCTATCTCTGATTTCTAGGACCACATTGCCAACTGCCTTTTGGATACATATCTCAAATTCAACAAGTCCAAAATAATAATCTTTTCTGCCAAATCCACTTTTCATCTGAACTTTTTTATTTCTGTCATGGGCATCACCCATCCTACTACTCACCTGGGATCTCAGCCTCAGTATTGCCTTCATCTTCTCATTCTCTCTCATCCCACCATATCCACCAGGTCACCAGAGTTTATTGTTCTTATCCCTATAACATTTTTTATGTCTATCCCCTTCTTCATTGTCACATGGCTACCATTCTAGTTCAAGCCCTTATCACCTCTTATCTGGGCTATTGCAATAACATCCTAACTAGTGTCCCTAACACAAGTCCCCAACCTCTGTAATTTATCCACCACACATCTGCCAAAGTAATTTTCCTAAAAAAAAAAAAATGAGTCTTACCACATCACTCCCCTACTCAATAAATTCCAGTGGCTCCCTATTGCCTTTAGGATAAAGTATAAATTCCTTTGTTTGGAATTTATATTTCCCCTCCCACCTAGTTTTCCAGATTTATTATGCATTTGTAAAAAAGAGATTTTTTTTCCCTCCTAACTAGAATTAATGTAATCACAGAAGGCCCAGAATGCAATAGCAAAGTCTAAGAGTTAAGCAATTTTCATATAATACTACCTTGAAATCTGTGTAAGTCCTTAATTACTTTGAGAGTATGATTAGATTTTGGCTACTAAAAGGCAATTGATAGCACCCAGGAAATATTTTGTAACTGATTGAGAGAATCAGTCTTATATACTGGCCTCTTGGGCCAATATTTGAGATACAAGTCAAACGGCAGTTGAAGAGGCAGGTCAGAACTGGAAGATTCCCAACTTGAGAGTGCATGGTAAAAGCAAAGCCTTTTGCTTGTACCAGTGGACAGCAAAGATGGGGTGAAATAGAGGTGGAGGACTTCTTTTACCCTCCTTCCCCCACTGGGACCATGCCATCAGTGCTGCTGGTCCAGTGGGACAGAGACCATGCATTTACTAAAAGCTAACTAAATCTACCAGATGATTGTTAATGTGAAGCACACTGATGGAGATTCATGAGCTACAATATAAGAAGTAGCCACCCACAGTGTTGCTAGAGAGGGGAACAGCAAACTACTCCCAAATCTCTGCCAAGAAAATCCAAATGGGGCCACAAAGAGTCGGATACAACTTAAACAACTAAACAACGAAAGCCCACAGAGTTACCCCTAGAATCTGAAATAGGAGTCACCTCTCAGAAGACCCAAATCATGAGTCTGATTGCTAGTTTGGGGAATAACTTCAGAGGGTGTGTTGCACATTACTTTCCTTCCTCATTCTAGACATCCTAGCCAAATTGGATAATTAGCTATTTCTCAGACATGATGCTCTATCTCCTGATATGACTCAATGCTTTTTCCCATACCCGGAATATACTCCTTCCTCACCTCTACTTCTTAGAATCCCTTTTATCCTTCGAAACTTAGCTAGTCACATTCTACATGAAAACTTTCCTGATCCTCCCTCCCTCCCCCGCTATTAGGCTGTCCCCTCTAAAACTGCCGTGTGTGTGTGTGTGTGTGTGTGTGTGTGTGTGTGTCTGTGTGTGTCTGTGTCCATGTGACACAATTGGAAAGAAGACAGGAGCAGCTAGTTAGCCGCACTGCTATGATAACCAAGGAGTTAAAACCCTCCACCTGGGCCCTGTGTAGCCTTTAAAGGATATTCTTAGCAATGAAGAAGAGAGAAGCTGAGACCCCAATATCTTAATGAGGGTGTGGGTATGCCCCAGGGAACAAGAGGAAGGAGGCAGAAAGGGAGGTACCATGTATTCCTCAGTCCCTGAGGATGAGGGATAAGAATATAAAGGAGTAATAAGAGAACAGAGAAGAGCAAGAACAAGAAGTTTCCATTATCTTCTGACTGGAGAGTTTGTCTTTTGGTAAAGAATGAAACTATAAGAAACCACATGAGCTCCTCAAGGCAGTTCAGGGGCAGATTTTGTGGTAAATCAATTTCTGTATGAGATAATTCCTATTTCCCAGGCTTAGTGGAGGGCAAGAGAGAGAGATGGTGTCTGTAATGGAAAGGAAAGCCCAGGAGACAGTCATTTTCTTTGCATTAAAGACTAGTCACAAAAGATTTTTGGTTTAGTGGTTCAGCTGTGGCTGAAGTCATCAGGGTTTGGACTTTTTTCAAGTCAGCAAAGAGCTGAAACAGTTCATGGTGGAAGATTAAACCAGAAATATTTCTTACTAGTTCTACTTCCAAAAAGCCTATGGAGCATAGAAATCAATTCCATTCGAAGTTGGGGAGGGAGCAAAAAAGGGGAATTTGGTATCCCCCAAGGAGAATTTTCATTTCTATCACAGTTCCTTCCATTTAAATATTACTTAGTTCTGAAAGGAGATGAGAAGGTGGACTATAACCCCTTTATCCCTCTGGAAGGGAATTATTGAATCATAGATCCAGGACAGATAAGGCACCTAGGCAGCACAGTGGATAGAGCACTGAGTTTGGAATCAGAAAGACTCATCTTCTTGGGCTCAAATCTGGCCTCAAATACTCAGAGTTACAGTTGTGTAACTCTGGGCAAGTCACTTAACCTTGTTTGCCTCAGTTTCCTCATCTGTAAAATGAGCTGGAGAAGGAAATGGCAAATCACTCCAGTAACTTTGCCAAGAAAACTGCAAATGGGGTCATGAAGAGTTGGACATGACTGAAAAATGACCCAAGAAAGATCCAGAAAGACTTCTAGTCTAGCCTCCCACTCAAGTCAGGAATCCTCTCTATAGCAGGGTATTGAAACTGGGATCCAGGGGGTATAGAGGAACTTATATGGGAAAAAAGCAATTCACTTTCATTTTCACTAACCTCTAACTGAAATTTAGCTTTTCCTTTAATTCTTTAAAAAAAAACCTCCCAAGAAAGGATCCATAGACTTTGCCAGGCTGCCAAAGGAGTCTATGACACCAAAAAACACCATAACTCAGCTCTTCAGCATCCCTCACAGGTAGTCAGATGGCCTCTACTTTCACACTTCCAGGTACTTCATCAGCACTTTGAGGAAGCCCACTCTTTTTTTGGAGAACTCTTATCTATTTTAAAGCATATTCTCTTTAACTTTTACACATTGGTACCATTTTGCTTTGCAATCTCATCAATTCCCATGGATTTAATCATGATCTTTATGCAGATGTCTGATTTATTTATCCAAACCTAGACTCACTCCCAACATCCAGTCTCCCTTATCCAACTGCCTAGAGGACACCTTGAATTAGATGTCCCATAGATATCTTGAAGATGTGTCCAAAACAGAACTCATTATCTTTCTCCCCAAATCTTTCACCCTTTCCACCATCCTTATTACTTTCATCCCCCTGTCATCACCCCTCCTGTCACCCAAGTTCCCAATCTAGGGGTTATCAGGGACTTCTTATGTTCTCTCACCCCCTACATCCAATCTGTTGCCAAGTCCTATAAAACCTACCTTTGTAACTGCCTTACACAGCTTGTCTTCTCTTCTCTGACATTGCCATGACCTCAGTTAAGGTCTTCATTACCTTATTCCTGTACTATTATAATAGACTTCTGATTGACTTCCTTGCCTGAAGTCTGTACTCGCTCCAGTCCATCCTACATTCAGGTTCCCAATCTAAGGTGTGATTCTCCACCCCTCCCTCTCCTTTTCCACATCATTCAACTGAAATTACTATCTCTAAAGCCACCAATGATCTCATAATAGGCACATTTAGTGGTCTCTTCTCATTCCTTATCCTTCTTCACCTCTCCATAGCATACAACACTGTGAACACCTTCTCCTCCAGATACTTCCTCCTGTCTGCATTTTTGTGACTCTACTCTTTCCTGATTCTACTCCTACAAGTCTGACCACTCTTTCATCTCCTTTGTTAGGTCTCCATTCATGTCAGTCAATCAATCAAAAAACATTTACTATGTGTCAGGCATTGTGCTAAGCTCTAGGGATAGAAAAAGAGACCAAAGACAGTCCCTGCCTTTGTAAGAAGCTTACAGTCTAACGGAGTGAACAACACGCAGACGAATATATATGAAGCTAGCTACATACAGAATAAATAGGAAATAATTAACAGAGGGAAGGCATTGGAATTAAAAGGGATTGGAAAAGGATTCCTGAAGAAAGAGGCCATAGGTGTTCCCCAAGGTTCTGTCCTCTGTGCCCTGCCTCTTCTCTTCTCCCTCTATCCTATCTCCCTTGGTGATCTTCGATCTCATGGGTTAAATTACCATCTCCATGCAGATACTTCTCAGATCTGTTTATCTAGCCCTAACCTTGAGTCTTGCATCTCCAACGCCATATTAGGTATGTCCAAATTGATGTCCTATAGATATCTTAAACTTAACATGTCAAAAATGTAACCCCTTATCTTTTTTCAAAAACTCTCCCCTTTTCTGAACCTGGTGAAGTTCCTCATGACCTCACTCCTGGGGTGTTGCCTCATGGTTGGTCTTCCTGACTCAAGTCTCTCCCCTCTCCAGGACATCTTCATTCATCTGCCAAAGTGATCTTTTGAAAGTACAAGTCTAACCATGACACACCATCCCCCTTAATAAGCTACAGTGGCTCCTCATTGCTTCTAGCATCAAATAGAATTCCTCTGTTTGGACTTTAAGATCTTTCACAGTCTAGTTCCTCCCTACTTTTCCAGTCTTCTTACACTTTAGTACTGTCAAACCCTCTATCATCCAGTGACACTGGCCTCCTTGCTCTTCCTCTCACAAGACTTATTCCATTTTCTAGCTCTATGCATGTTCAATGTCTGTGCTCCATAGTTGGAATATCCTCCTTCTTTGCCTCTGGCTCCCTTCAAGTCTCAGGTAAATCCCAACCTTCTGCAAGGAGGCTTTCCCAGTCCCTTTTAGTGCCTTCCCTCTTAAACTACCCCCAATTCATGCCATCTGTATTTTGTTTGTGCACAATTGTTTGTGTATGGTCTCCATTAGACTGTGAATTCCTGGTCAGCCTTCTCTAGGTAAGCACCAGTTTGTCAATGCATCACTTAGCATGTTTCTCCCAAAATTCAATAGAATGCCCTGAAGAGACTGTATCTAAAACACTGGACAATGGGGCTTCCTCCTCCTCATTCTGGAAACTGTGTTGTTGTTCATGCGACCTAAGATTGCATTAACTTTTTTTTTTATTTTGGCAGCCATATTATACTTTTGACTTATATTGAGTTTACAGTCACCAAAATGTGCTAGATCTTTTTCACACAAATTAAGCCAGTTTTCTCCATCAGGCAACTGATTTTTTTAAAAAATCAATGCAGTGTCCACATTATGGGTGCAGTAGTGAAAGAAGAAGTAGTTCTGGAGTTACATGTCCATAGAGGTTCATTTAAATATGTTTGAGGCCTACCTCTACTGCTTATTACCTAAATAGGGGCCTCAGTTTACTCATCTGTAAATTGAGGAGGTTGGATGAAGTGTCCCCTGATGTCTGTTCCATCTCTAAATCCTGGGCTGTATTAAAGAAGACCAAGGTATGAGAAGAGAGAAAAGGAAGGGACTACATGTAAATTTCCTATGAGCCTTTCTTCTCTGGGGGAGGAAGAAAATCAGGGGCCTGAAAAAATTCATTAGGCCCCCATTTCAGTTCTTCTGCCCTGCTTAGACTTTCAAATGTGGTACAAAATATCCATCAAATTCCCATTTTCCACCATACTTTAAAGATACCTCCTTGTATGTACTTTAGCACCGGTCCCATCCCTGGAACCAGAGTTCAAAGTCACTTTGTCTTGGGTCATGAGGGATGCAATAGGCTATCCAGGACCATCCCCTCAGGAGTTTGGGGCACATTGTACTGGGTGGGTGGGGGAAGAGGGAATGATTATTGTCTTCAAGTATTTGGAGAGCCATCACATAGAAGAAGGATTAGAATTGTTTTGCTTGGCATCAGAAGACAGAACTAGGAGCAAAGGGTGGAAGATTCAAAGAGACAAATTTTGGCTCAACCTAAGGAAAAACTTCCTAACAATTAGAGCTCTTTCAAAGCAGAACGAGTTGCCTTATGAGTAGAATTCAATTCAATAAGGATAAAAACCTACTACATAAAAGCCATTCTGGGGAGGAAGGGAGGAGAACTGAGTGTGCAGGATACCAAGTCAAAAAAATCTTCATACAGAGACCTATTCAAACCAATCATTGGGAACGTGATAGGGGAGAAGTCTTCTTAGTTATGGCTTTGACGGATTGGCATTTGCAGTCTCTTAGAACGCTAAAAGTCTAAGTTCCCATGTGTGGCAACCTCCATCCCAATGTTTTTCATTGGTGAAATGAGGTTAAAATGAACATCAGGAACAATCTTGAAAGGGGAAAAACGTCATGAGGTGGAGAGACATGAAATCTACACAGAAAAGTATGGAGGGAGAGTAAAGGTATCTCACCTGCTTTGAGTTGGGGGAGAGGGTTTTGTGATTTGATCATTTGTGTATGAACCCTAGGTCTTTTTGAACACCATTGAGTAATGTCCTTCCTTCTTTCCCACTGAAATCCTCTCTTAATCACAGCCCTGCAGCCAGCAGTGGAAGCCTACCTGAGCAGTGCCTGGGAAGCTGCTATACCACAGGAATGGCTCAGTCCCCAATCCCCATAGGAATGCTCGCCATGAAGGATCAGCCTAACAGAAACCAATTGTTTTGGTTTTTTTTTTTTTCCCCCAGAGGCCTGTGGAATATTCAGCTCTTTACTTCTCTGGCTTCAATTTCCTTATCTATAAAATGGGAGGTATGGAGTTGAATAGATCATCTTTAAGATTGCCTTTGGTTCTGATAGTAATCTCAGAAACCATATATCACAGACCTTATGGGAATGGCCTACTCTGCAGATATTGTCCCAACCTGCTTTCTTGTGCTAGGTGCTAACCTAGGCAAAATGGGGCAGCCACACTGCTCACCTCTGTCTCTGGGCAATCAACTCACTATAGCTATCATTTCTAGTGATGGCTGACAGAATTTCAGAATCTCAGAACTCAAAGGGACTTCAGAGGTTTGTTGTTGGTTTTTTTTATGTTGGAATAGAGTTAGAATAAAATCTGAAGGTTAGCGCTAGAATGGACCTTAGAAAGCATTTCATAAAATCCCCTCAATTTTATAGATAAAGCAGCTAGGCTCAGGGAGTTTAAATGGCTTTGCCCAAAATTATACAATTAAGTGAGAGTTAGAACTTGAAATCCAATCTGGCTCCTACCGCAGAACTCCCCAAGTCCAACCCCTACCTGAACAGGAATTCTTTCCACTGTCAGGGTTCTCTTTTAGAGTATCCTAACTTACCAGCAGAGGCAACCGGTTACACACCCAACTAATTGACACTAGCGTACCTTTTAGAACAGAAGAGTTACGGCTCTGAGGTCCAAACAGAAAAGTTTATTAAGGTCTCTCTATGGGGAAGCCTTAAAGCCATATCCGAAGGCAGGCTTCAAAGACATCTCCAAGGCTTAGATCTTATATAACCCCCAGATCCACCTACCACACGTGACAGAGCCTAGCTGAACAGAATTGTGAGAAGGGGAGTGCAATTACAAGGGTATGAAGGCCCCAGGGTGTGGAGACACCAATCAGGAACAGCAGGTAACCCCACGCAAGAGAATCTTGAGCAATACAGTATCCCCTGGCTGGGGACAGTGCAATATGCTCTGATCTCCACGTGACCCAACTAATTCCCAGGCCTCAAACACTTCCCTGTGGCATGATACAACTGCTTGCAATCTTGCACATATTTTCTGAACCTCACATTCCACAATATCTCTGAGAGGCAGTGACCCCCATCTCCATCAATGAGAAACTCACTACCTAACAAAGCAGCCTATTCCATTTCTAGACAGGTCTAATTTTTAGAATAGTTTTCTTGATATTGTCCAATGCATCCTTGTATGGAGCATAGTTGTATCTCCTGACACAGAAAGAAGAAAGCACTAAGTAGAATTTTCCCTTAAGAACAGCAACAGAAGAGGTGAAGAGAAGAACTTAATGCTGCTCTGCTGAGGACAAATCAGAACCAACTTAAACCTTCCATGTGATAGTTCCTCAAATGTTTGAAGTGACTGGTGTGGAAGTAAATAGACCAAGTCACTTAGCTTTGTTTTTAGTGATAGAAAAGATAGGATGGATAGATAGATAGATAGATAGATAGATAGATAGATAGATAGATGGATAGATTAGATAGATGATACATTAGATAGATAGATGATAGAAAGACAGACAGGATAGATAGATGATAGAGGAGAGAGAGGGGAGAGAGAAGGGGGAGAGAGGAGAGAGAGAAAGAGAGAGAGAGAGAGAGAGAGAGAGAGAGAGAGAGAGAGAGCATTTATTAAACACTTAAGTATGTGACAGGCACTCTGCCAAGCTATGGGGATAGAAAAAAAAAACTGACAGTCCCTGCCACCAAGGAGCTCACATTTTAATGGGCAAAGACAACAAAGAAAAAAAGGAACTGAAAGAGCTGAGGGAAGATACCTGTGTTGGGGTACAGTCCAGAAAGACAATCATGAGCTAAACAGGACTAGCATGGGTACCTCCTCAAATGGAGGTTTGATCAGCTCTATTACAAACACATTTATTAGATTATCAAGAAATTGCTAAGACTATTGACTGACACAGATACCTCCTTATCCAGACAAGAATCCCAACTAACAAATGAGAGTTTTTAACATACCTTTCAAAGGAGTTTCTAGAGAATTCTAAGCAGTTAGTTACACCTTCATGTCTTGCATCAGAGTTGCAACTCAGACAGAAGTTTTGTGATGTTAAATCATGACAAATAAGTGATATACATAGCCTCAAAGGACTCTAGGATCAAATAAGAAAGTGTTGCAAATCACAAAGGTCTAAACAGTTGTAAGATTATTAGGGCAGGAGGCTTTTATATCTGTGATGTTCTAGCTATAGATATTCTAGTGATATTCTGATATGTAGGCAATTCTTCTTGATTCTGTAGCTTGTAGCTTGTTAGTAGTCTAACCTTTGTTTTGTTTTGTTTTGCACTTGTATTAACCCTTTTAATTCTGCTTTTCCTATAAATTTGGGACTTTAATAGTATGCTTCATTGAGTGGTCTCAGTGTATCTCTTCCTATTCCCCACCCCAAATCTTCTCTTCTCCAGGCTGTTTCTAAATCTTTCCACTGATGTTTAGGTCTGTGGCAGGGGATAGGGTATGGTCAGGGAAGATTAGTACCTCCAATGTGAGAGCTACTGAGACCTCTCCACCTTTGGGGTACACCTGATCCACCCAACTTTCACCTGTGGTTCCAAGAAGCTATAGCGTGTGCAGTGGCCATACCTTGGTAAACCGTTTTGGCAGACAGGCTAAATCAGGGGTGTAACCAAACGTAACCAAGAGGTCTCAAACCCTTTGGTAAGTTAGTGGGACACATATCCCAAACGTATGGAGACTCCCCCCCCCTCCCCCCCGGTGGAATAGGTAGACGAGAACAATTTGTTCCAACAGCTGTGAAGGCGGCTGAAGCAGGCTCTACGGAGTGCTTCGAGTTTGGCTAGACATCAGAGATGCCAGCCAGGGTCATCCACTGCATCCCCAGCCATCACCAGTCCTCTTGACTCTGTCCTGCCCGGGAGTTTGATGACTCTGGAAGAGAGAGGGAGGTCAATGACTTTTTGCCCAATTCTGCTTTACTTAAATCCAATTTATGAATGAATCAGAAGACATTGCCCATAACATTTTTACCAGGTCTGTGGCATAGTAGACCAAAAGCTGAACCAGAATCAGTAAATCTAGGTTCTAATCCCAAGGGCTACTATTACTGATAATAACCCTAGCATCTTATATGGTTGGAAAGTGCTTTACATATGTTAACTCTGTGTAACTTTGAGAAAATTACTTAGCCTCTCTAAGCCTCAGTTTCCCCATTTGTAAAATGTAAAATTCCCACCCTGCCTACTTCTTGGGTTGTGGGGAGCATGAGCTGAAAGAATTTTGAAAAGGGCTACAAAAATGTAAGATTACTTAGGAGTTGTGCTGTGGACCTTTTTCCATTAAGTTTAAATCATACCTCTCCTACTTACCATCTGTATGGACTTGGGCAAGTCGCTTCACCTTTTGGGGGCCTCAGTTTTCTCAAGTATAAAATGAGGGAGTTGGACTAGGTGATTCTGAGGTCCCTTTTAGCTCTAAATCCTATGATTTGTTGAAGAGGATGAAGACATAGGATATGAGGAAAGGAGGGCAGGTGGGAATGCTACACATAGATTTCCCGCTCACATGAAATATAAAAAATTCCATGCCACAAATTTCCAAATTTACACTTGAGTGAATTTCCAAATTAACCCCTCCCATAAACAAAGAACTGAAGGGTTGAACAAGGTTTATCAAGACAATTTTCTGAGGGTCCCCCACTTCATTCTTCAGCTTGGACCTTTAAAAGTGATATGACCCAAATCTACAAAGTTCCATTTCCTACCATAATTGAAGCATACCAGTGTTCCTTGTATATAATTTAGCACTACTTCCGACCAGTGCTAGAATAAGATCATTAACTTGTGCTTTATACAGATCTTCTGTGAACATTAAGTCTGGGCATCCTTAGGGAATCCTGAAGAACTGAGTGGATTCTTTCATTGCTGTTGAGATAGGATAAAGTGTCTGCTAGTAAATAAATAATAGTAACAGCTCACATTTATAAAGCACTTAGGGTTTTCCAAACACCAAGCCTGTTCCATTTAAGCCTGACAAGGCAGGAAAGGCAACTTCTGCTGGCCTTTTCCAAGCTTCTGTCTTTACTTGTATTCCTGCAGTGGTTACTAGGGCATCAGAAATTCTGGCTATTTAATTTAATCATTTTGCCCAGGGCAGTTCTGTAAAGTATCCCCCCCACAGAGCCACACATGCCTCACATGGAGATTGCACAGGGAGGCTTGGGGTGGATTTGACTCATTAAAGAAACTTAAGCATGTACCAATCATCCCAAAAGCATGTGCCCAGTTCTGGGAGGTTGCCAAGGGGTTGTTAGGGGGTAGGGAAGGCCAGTGGATGGACAAGGTTAGATTAGCTCCCAGTGCCAGAGGCTTGGACTCTGATAATAAGGAAATGATGTAAGCCAAAGCACAAAGGTTTCTTTGGCTCCAGTAGTAAAAATTGTCAGCTTGGAATTCAGCTAAAGACTTTACAGCAAATACTTTAAATGACAGAACCTATTAATATTCCCAGATAATTACTCCCAGTTTTATAAGCTCTGTGTCTAAGGGGATTCCAGGCAGGTCAATTAAAGGGGTTGGCTGGATTTACATTATTGAAGATCCTCGTGACTTCCTACCAACTGAGCCCTACTTGGCATTTATTTCAGTTTGGACTTGTTGCTACAACTCAGAACGAAGTGTGCACCCTTGAGCCCCCCGTCACCTCTGGCTGCCTACAAAAGTCAGGTTGGGAGTAGAGAGGAAGTGACAAAAGAAAGTGATGGTAAAATATGAGGGCTGAAGAAGAGATGTGCTTTATCCAACTGCTTCCTCATCCCAGCATCTTAAAATCTCCTCCTTTCAAGGCTCAGTTCAAGGGCTAGCTCTCTATGCAAGCTTGGCTGAAGCCTTCCTTTCTCTCTAAAACACCCCTGCCAACTGAGAGGAAACTCATAAGCATCGCATTTCCCTAGGGCAGTTGGACTGAATCTCTCCTTTGCCCTCATCACGTATGACCTTGTTTCACATTTATTTGCATTTGGCTTTCATTCTCCTTATTAGGTTGCAAGCACCTGTGGGTAAAGGATAGTCTCATCTTTTCACTGTGGCATCCTCAGCACTGAGCTCATAAAAACCCTATTGTTTTGATACATCTATGATCTCTTCAGCTGGAATGCTCCTTCCACTGGTGCCTTAACAATGATTTTATCCTTCAAACTCTGGAGGAAGTAATGAGGGGAACAGGTACTCTGGACATGATTCTTCCCAAAACCAGGATGACCTCATTGCTCAAGTAGAAATGATTGACACTCTGTGAGGAAGTTAGTAACTACTCTACCCTAGAACTGGTGATAGAAGAGAATAAAGTTAGGGAAACTTTGACACACACCCTATACTTGAGGAAAACATATCTCAAAGAGTTTAGAGAGATGTTAAAAAGGATTTGATTACCTAAAATTTTGAAAGAAGTGGTAGCAGGAGAGATGTGAAGATCTCAAAAATGAAATATTGAAGACACCAAGAGAAATAATTGTGATGAGGAAGAAAAAAGGGAAGCTGTCTAAATAGTCTGATGTGGATGCACAAGGGGATTATGAAACATAAATTTTTTTTTAAAAAATGTTTACAGACAAGTATAAAATATGGAAGCAAGACAAAGAAAAGGAAAAGGAATCCTAAAGTGTGTCACTGTCCTGAAAGAATAGTTTCAAGGGGACCAAAGAAGGAAAGGTACTACTGCACAGGATGAATGTGATGGCAGAAAAAAAGACAGGACCATTCCACTCATATCTGTTTTCTCTGGCAGGCAGAATGTTCCCTGGGTAGGAAAGGACAGAACA
Source organism: Pseudochirops cupreus (assembly GCA_028627135.1). Classification (NCBI taxonomy): domain Eukaryota; kingdom Metazoa; phylum Chordata; class Mammalia; order Diprotodontia; family Pseudocheiridae; genus Pseudochirops; species Pseudochirops cupreus. Next base: position 110,877,003 of record CM053581.1, read on the forward strand.
AAAATGTTTAACAGGGAGTTGAAACACAAGATAAGTAGAGATGATAAAAGTAAACCTAGCTGTCCTCTATGAGTTCAAGCTACCAGGACTGAAAGAAATGTATCCCAGGATAATTAAACAAGTAAATATTTATTAAGTACCTAGTAGGCACCAGTGCTAGGGATAAAAAAAAAAAGATAAAATAAAAATAGTCCCTGCTCTCAAGGAACTTATCTTCAAATGGTGGAGACAATATGTACATAAAAGAATATAAGGCAAGGTAAACTTGGAGGAGAAAGCACAGTTGCTGTGGAGACCAGGAAAGGGCTCATGCAGAAGTTGTCTTAAAGGAAACCAGAGATTCCAAGAAGCAGAGATGAGGAGAGTTGGGAAGGAAGCAGAGAGTAAAGAAGAGTGAGGTTTGAGGGATGAGGGAAAGACAGAGACAGAGAGGGAGAGAGACATTCCAAGTATGGGGAACAGCCATTGAGTGCAAAAGAACAGAGACGGGAGATGGAGCGTTTTATGTAAGGAAACAGAAAAAAGGCCATTATGCCTGGAGGAGAATAAAATGAAAGAAGGCTGGAGAAGGTCAGGCACACTTTTATAACAAACATACATATTCATCTGATCTTAAAGATAATAGTAAGCTACTGGAATTTGTTGAGTAAGGGAAATGGTTAGACCTGTACTTTAGCAACGTCACCATGATGGTTGTATAGAGGATGAATTGATTGGGGAGAGGTTTGAGGAATAGAGACTAATCATGAAACTAATGGAAAAAAAAAAGAACTTACAGATATGAATACAGAACTGTTGTCAGTGATCTTTGAAATTCTAGAGAAAACTGGGAAGATGCCAGGAAATTGAAGAAGTGTAAATGTTGTAGCTATTTAAAAATCAAAGAGTGTAGTCTGCAAACTAGAGGATGGTAAATGTGGCTTCAATTTTATAGCAAAATTTTAGAGCCTATCATTTAAAGAATAACCAATGAACATCTAGAAAAGCAAGTGGTGATCAGGACCATGTAAAGGTCATGCCATACTGACCCTATTCCCTTTTTGGAAAGGGTTACTAGATTGATAAAACAGAGTACAGCTATATGTAGATAAATTTTATGGAGATTTCAGCACAGCGTTTAACATACCATAGAGATGTAGAATTGGAGTTGGTTGAAAGACCAGATCCAAAGAGAAGTCAGTCAAGGTTCAATGTCAACATGGAAGGAGATCTTCCATTGAAGTGCTTCACAGATATATTCTTGGCCCTGATAAAGGCGATACATCCTTTGATCAATAGCTTTGAATGAATAATAATATTGACAATATTTCCATGAAGAACTATAATAATGACTTTTTTTTAAAGTAGTATAATATAATGACTAAAGGACCAGACTTGACAGAAGGGATTCAAGACCTACTTCTGACACTAACTGGCTGTGTACAGATGGATGACACATGTCTCTGAGTGGCCCAAAAAACGCCTTAAGACTAGTCTATGGATAAGCTGTCAATCAACATTGGATTTTCACACCAAGAAATTCCTACACCAATAAAATCACAAATCTGGACACCCCTCCCCCCAAAATAAACAATGGCAGTTGGTATTTTGTATAATACTTAACATTTTGCAAGATGCTTTTAACAGAAATCTCATTTTGGCCTCGTGACAACCTTATGAGTTATTATTGCTACATTTTACAAATGAGAAAATTGAAATTCAGAGAGATTATGTGATACAGCTATGGTAATGTAGCTAATAAGTGTCTAAGGTGGTAGCTGAACCCAGATTTTCCTGACTACAGATCTAGCATTCTTTCTAACTGTATCATGTAGCCTCCATTCAATGAAAGCAGAGACAATCTGCTCATTAGATTTGCAGATGACCCAAAGCTAGGTGGGAGAGCTAACACAACAGATGACAAAGTTAGGATTCAAAAAATCTCAATGAGCTAGAACATTGAGCCAAATTGAATAAGATGAAATTTAATTGGGATAAATATAAAGTCATTCATTTGGGTCCAAAAAAAATCAACCTTACTCACAAAAGAACTCAGAATAATAGCTAATAGCAATTGATCCAAAGAAAACTGGGGGTTTAAACAGATGTTAAGCTTAATATATATTAAGAGTAGGATATGGTAGCCAAGAAGGCATGTACAAGTTTTACGCTTCAATAAAAGAAGAAAATCATCCAAGGAATAAGGAAATCATAATCTTATCTGGTTGGGTTATATAGGGAACTTTGTGCTCATTTCTGTACATCACATTTTAGAAAGGACACTGATAAGCTGGAGTCATATAGTGGCTCAGTTGAAAATTGAGCAGATAAAATACAGGATATGTAATAACTAATTTCAAGTGTTTGAAGCACTTGTCATGAGGAATCAGGATTAAGCTGTTTCTATTTGCTCTTTTAAAAAAAGAGAGAGAAAAGAAAGGTGTGGGAAAATTTAAATTTTATATAAGAAAAACTTCCTAGAAGAGCTATACAAAAGTAAAACAGGCTGTCCTAGGAGGCAGTGGGTTCACCTTCAATGGAAATCTTCAAGTAAAAACTAGATGACCAGTTGTTGGATGTTCTATAGAGGGCATTCTGTTTCAGGTAAATCTTTGAGATTTAGTGATTCTAAATAATATGGAAGCCCATCATTCCTCTCTCATCCTGAGTGATTCATTATCTCCAAGATCAAATACAAAATCCTCTGTTCAGCATTCAAAGTCCTTCACAGTCTAGTCACTTCTACTTTTCCAATCTTTTTAACATCCTATTTCTCACCATTTTGGTTGTTTTTATTGTTCAGTCATGTCCAACCCCACTAGGGGTTTTCTTGGCAAAGATACTGCAGTAGTTTGCCATATCCTCCTCCAGTTCATTTTACAGGTGAGGACCTGAAGCAAGCAGGGTTAAGTGACTTACCCAGGGTCACACAGCTAGTAAGTGTTTGAAGTAGGATTTGAACTCATCAAGATGAGTCTTCCTGACTCCAGGTTTGGCACTCTATCCACTGCAACATCTAGCTGTCCACTTTCCGGTGACACTGGCCTCCCTGCTGTTCCTCATGCAAAACACTCCATCTCTGGACCACACATTTGCACTGGTTGTCCCCCATGCCTGGAAATAATATCTCATCTTCTCCACAAAATGTTTCCTGATCTCCTTTCTGTTAGTAATTTTCCTCTTCCCATTGATGATCTCCATTTCATCCTGCATATGTCATATTCAATATGTAGCTGTTGTTGTTGTTTTTTAATATTATCTCCTCCATTAGATTGTGAAGTCCTTGAGGGTAGGTAGCCTTTTTTTTTTTTGCCTTTCTTTGCATTCCCAGTGTTTAGCACAGTGCCTGGCACTTAAATTCTTATTGACTGACCAGTTGCCTATAAATCTCCAATAAAGGATCTATCCAGTTGCTGTGAATTGTTCTCTGATCCATCTGTTCTACCTCCTCATTTTCTACGTGACTGATCTATCAGGTGATACACATCCTCCCTCATGCCTTTTATGCCACTTCTTACTCACAAGTTACTACTGGTAGTAGATTGCAGCCTCCAATGCATTTCTCCCTTGTCTTTGGGATCATGACATTCAACAAATGTTTCTTGAATTCTTAAAAGTGAATCTCAGGGGAACAAACAAGAATTCAGACCCTGAGCCATAATTTTGGGGACTGTTTGCTGCTTTAGATTTCATTCCTGTTTTATTTTGTTTGGGTATGAGAAGTGAACATACCAGTACTGGGTTTTATAGCTCTAATCAATACAAACCATTCTACTTGACTCCCACTCCATAAAGGTCTAAGACAGTGGTTCTCAACCTTCCTAATGCCGTGACCCTTTAATACAGTTCCTCATATTGTGGTGACCCCCAACCATAAAATTATTTTCATTGCTACTTTGTAACTGTAATTTTGCTAGTTATTAATCTATCTGATATGCAGGATGTATTTTCATTGTTATAAATTGAATATAACCCACAGGTTGAGAACCTCTGGTCTAAGACTTGGCCTAAAAAAATCAAGCTAATGAATTTTCCTATAGGCCCACAAGGGAACTGGGGACCAAAGCTTATGGGAATTTTTTTTAAAAGTCAAAACTTGTGGCAATAGTCATATTCGTATAGAACTCTGACTCAAGGACAAGCTATTCAGTTGTGAATGCCACAGATTTCTGATGAAAGTAGGTTCTTTATAAATATATATTTTTATATATGCATACTATATATAAATATATATTTATACATATACATTGAAGTGACAGAAAGGAAACAATTTTGAATTGGAATAGAGAAAAGCCTGCTTAAATCTAAAGTGCTTGTGAAAGCAAAGGGGGTTCTTTCTTCAGTTCTGGAAGAGGGTATTGCTGGGAAGTGGGTGGGGGTTGGTGGGGGAGTAGAATGAGATGCTGGAAATGATTTCCCACCTGCCGACATCACACATCTGAAACAGCTGTGAAAGAAAGGACTGAGGGGTGTGCCCAGATGTGTGGGGGAGACAGAAAATTCCCACACACATGCAGATCTGGCGGAAACATACTGTGAAGCAAAGCAGGTTAAAAACTAAACCTTTTTGTCCCATCCATCCCCTTTAATCCCAGTCTGAAATGTGTCTCCCCATTCCCATCCCATCCCCCTCTCCTCCTCCAAATCTGATTGGCTCTCACTGTTGCCCCTCCGTGTACACTCTTTCATTGGCTGCTGCTCATTGCATTTTCTTCTTGGATTCGGGGGTGGAGTCAGGGAATGGTGGTTTGGGGCAGAATTTTTTTGGTTTTGTTTTAATAAATAACATCTTGACCTCCCCTGAAAAGTTCCCCTTTCTGGCTGAACCATCATGAACAATTTATCATTTATTGTTTGGCGCTGTCAGGAAGACAAGGAATGCTCACACTGATGTCACCAATTCAAGTCAGAATTCAATAATAACCCACAAGTGACCCCTCTGGTCTCATGTTCCCTTCTTGCTGTTGCCTCTCAAAGGGCAGACTCCCAGCCACTACTCTGGTGACTGAGCCTCTTGGCTTAGTGAATCCTGCCTTCTGTGGCTGGTTCTGGCATCAAGGGGTTGTACTGTTGACTGTACAGTGGAATTTGGAGTAGAGCAGGACCATTTTGGGTCCCATCCATACCATCCAAGGAAGCATAATCATTGAACATAAATATGTGTGCGTGTATTACTTTAAAGTTTACAATGTACTTTATATGCATTATCTCCGAACATTCTCAAAACCCTGAGAGGGAAATACTACAGATACTATTCTCTCCATTTTTCTTAGTATCAGCACTGGAATTTGAACCTGGTTCTCTCCTAAATTCAAAGTGGGTGATCTTTCAACTAAATCCTAGCGTACTTCGTTACAATGTGGTCCCTCAACAAAAACTAGCCTATTCTCCTTAATGCTAGTGCTAGAGATCATTTTCAACTTACCTGGTCTATAGCTTATTTGTACATAGTTGTTTACATGGTATCTCTCCCATCAGACTGCAGTCTCCTTGGAAGCAGGGCCTTTCTTTATATGTCCTGCACTTTTACACAGTGTCTGGCACATCATAAGCTTTCAATATGTATTTATTGACTGATAGACTTTCAACTAAGATAATTCCTGGTCCTTCTAGTTTCAAAGTTGTAGAGCTGGAAGGGGTTCATTCTCTAACCTAGGACTCCATTCTTCTAATTGGTGACTGTCTTTTGGGGAACATTATTTAAAGAACACTATTTGTTTTACCTGACTACCATTTCCTCTACAGTTTCTCAAACAATATTTCCTTTATTTCCTTTTCCCTACCAATTCTGGAACCATGAACCTTCATCAAATCAATTCTGATATTGTTCTTGGATGGAGCATGTCAATTTTCTCCCCTTTGGCCCCACTCACCTTGCCTTTAATTTTTCTGGCCCAAGTCCCTCTCCCTGGCTGCTTCTCTCCTATCTGTGTTTCTTCTCCAATTAAAGAAAGTAAACACTTTTAAAAAATTAAAGAAAGTAAAATTAAAGTAAACACCATAGAAAATATTGAGTAAATGCCTTTTCATCCATTCTAGTCCAGGCTCCTAATTGTATTGGTAAAAACTAAGGCACAAAGAGGTAAATTATCTTGTCCAAGCTCATATTGTAGGTAGCAAAGCCGGGATTTGAGCCCTTTATTCTCATAAGATACTACCTTGTGATTTTCCCTTCTTCAACCCATCAATACTACACAAATGTTGGTTCTCCAGATCATTGTATACCAAAGAAAGACAACAATGTATCCTTCAACTGAGAATGCCTGTGGCAAAAGAATGACTGTTGAGCTTTCCCTTTGGGAGCGCAGGTTTAAACATAACACTGGTCTTCACAAAGAGCAGTGTTGGGGGTTATAGGCAACAGAGAGCACCATGTCTGGGACAACCATCTGAAAATAAACACTCGTGAATGGAGACAACAGAAGGCTTAGGGAGCTTCAAAATCCCTCAGACCACACCACTTAGCTCAACTAGTTTTCTAGGAACAAAATTAGTTTTCACTTTGCCCTTTTAACACATAAATCATTAGGCTGATAGAACACTGAAGCACTCTTAATACTATCTCTTTCTCTCAACTGATTCCATCACTTTAAAATCCCTTTTTAAACTTTCACTAATTGCAGCCTAGGCTTTAGCCTACACCAAATCCCTTCCTCTATCTCTCTGTCTTACTCTGCATGTCTTTCTCTCTATCTTTCCCTCTCTATACATGTCTCTATATTTCTCTGCCTCTGAGTGTTCCTTTCTTCCTTTTTCCTTTCTGTGTCTTTCTACTTTTCTTCCTCCTCCCCCATCACAGGTGAAACACCAAGGGAACCACCAATCAGACTTTCTGTTTACTCTCAAGACAAAAATTTTCCTAACAAAAGCATAATTATGGAATAGTACATACTCAAAACATATCCCTTAGCCTCCAAACACATTGAGTGTTATCAAACGTGCTGGTTTCTGGACCTTGGCCAAGAGCCTTGGCCGAATCAAGGCTCAAAGGAGGAAAAGTAAGAAATTATGGAACATGTCCTCCCCTCCCCCTTTCAGTTCTCCTGTTGAATCAAACCACATGTATGTTCTTTAAAAGTGCAGACCATACAAGAATTACTTGGGAGCACATGTCTCAGTGCAGAGGACTCATTTCAGAGATTTTAAAAATTAGCAATTGAAACAATATAACCTAAAGTCCAGGGGGCATTTGGAAGTGATTAACGACCATCAGCTTGTGCTGTATGTTGGAAGCAAGAGTTGTTAACCAGCCCCTTAGAAGCAGCTACTAAAAGACAGCAATTGAATCAACAAGAAACTGTGCTCAGCAAATGGATTCTGGATTATGAGGAAGGCCAGGTTTCTACTTTGAGAAGAACTGAGAGTTCTGAGACAACAGAATGGAGCCTGGGAGAAAAGGATCACGAAAAGGCAGGAGGAAAAGCCATACTTCATAACAACTGGAGGAGAATCTGAAGAGGATATCCAATCCATCCTCCTGCCTCCATAGCCAAACCACTTCAGAAGAGAATCTGTCCTGTTTGGAAACCAGGGCATGCTAAGCCAAGCGCTATTAGTCATTCACTTAGCTGACATTTACTGATTTCCTGCTAGGTCCATATTTCTATGATATGTGCTGAGTAGGCAAAGAAAGAGAATGCATGAATGCATGGCTCTTGTCCTTTAAAAACCTTGTAATCTTATTGAGAAGACTAGGTTGAAAGAGACTCAATGTAGCATAATAGAAAAGGCATTGGATAAGACTCAAGATAATCAGTTAAGGATCTACCATGTGTCAGATGCTAGGGTAGGTACTTGGGATACAATCCATGCTCACAAGAAGCTAACCTTCTAATGGTGAGGATAAGAATTACAGTATGTATAGAATGAATATGAGGAGAATAAACACAATGGAGTTAAAAGTAAGGTAGTTTGGGAGGGGAGGGCACTAGGAGTTTGAGGGATCAGGAAAGGCTTCATGAAGAAGGTGGTACATCTTGAAGTAAGAAAGAGATTATGTGAGTCAGAGGTGCATGGGACAGCACCAGTACAAAACATGGAGAGATGAAATGGAGTGTCATCAGTGAGGAACAGAGCAGAGGCCAGTATAACTCGATCTTTGAATTCAGGAAAGGAAACACTTGTCCAATGAGGCAGGAAAGATAGATTGGGGCCAGGCTATAAGGGGAATTTAAAAAGCAATATCCAGTGGCACACTATCCTCCATACCTTGTTGGTTCCTGGGTGAATTTAGACTTAACAGCACTTTCTATATAGCATTCATTCCATCAAGTTTCTTTCAAATTCAGTGGTATTGACGTATGGATGAGTCCACCTCTCTGCTATTGATGAAAGGCATTCAGACCTTACTCCTTACAGTCTGGCATAGACTCCAGCTACTAGACATTAATGGCTCTCTTTCCTGATTTCTCAAAGCTCACAAGAACATAGTCATCTCTAATCCCCTTCATCTAAGACAGGAGAGGACAAATACAAAGAGGCAAAGAACAAGGCCCCATGATAGCTTCTGTTGTGGAGGGTACAAGGCCTATCCACTTACATCATTATCTCTCATGCAAGGAGTAGCTGGGCATGAAAGACCAACCAGCACCAGACTCTGCCACCCCCATGCCAGCTGACCAGTGTCTTTTGATTTGTGTCTACCCCAGTTGTAGCTCCATAGCCAATCCACTTGCACATGGCTAGCACACCAGAACCAGAAACAGAATGTCTACACATGCTCCAAAGTCCATGTGGGGATTGCATCAGCTGACTACTCTACATATACTCATCAGGGCTGGGCTCATTTTCAATTCACCATTTACAGACATAACTCACAGACTCCATTCTGAGGTTCCAACTCAGTGTTTGTCAGTAATATGTCTGGGCTGTTTGGGAGAAAGAGATTATCAATTCAAAATGAAAAGCTACAAGATGACCTAAGAAGAATGAAGCTAGGGAAAGGAAAGCCAAGGTGACAGATTTTAACCATAATAAGTCATGAAGACCCAAAGAAAAAGAAAAGGAAAAAGCAGAATTGTTAAATATAAAGTGAAAGAACTCTAAAAGGCATTCGATCTGAAGGCATCTCTTAAGAAAAGAGCTGCCCAGAAAACAGCACCTGCCACAAAGTTTTCTGCCAAGATCCCCACTAAGAAAGCAGAGGCTCAGACTCAAAAGACAGCCCCAGTCAAGTCAATAAGAATTTATTGCTATGAGTTTACCTACTATGTGCCTGTCACTGAACTAAGTGTGGGGAATTACAGAGAAAGGGAGAAAAAATCCCTGGTTCTCAAAGAACTCACAATTGAATTGGGGAGGTAAAACGTAAACAGCTTTGTACAAGCGAGGCATAGATCAGTTAAGCTGGAGATGATCAGTTAAGGCAAGGCACTGGAAATAAGGGGGATGGGGAAAGGCTTCTTGTAGAAGATGGGAATGGAGGGAAGTCAGGAGGCAGGGATGAGGAGGGAGAGAATTCCAGACATGAGGGAGAAAGATAATCAGTTTAGTTTTAGATGTATTAAGTTTGAAATGTCTACCAGCATCCAATTTGATTGTCTTTTCAATATGTTCAGTAGATGTTTGGAGATGCTAGTCTAGAGATTAAGAGAAAGTTTAGGGTTAGATGAGTAAATCTGAGAATCTTTAGCATAGAGTTATAATGGAATCTATGGGAGCTGATGAGACACCAAAAGTAATTGTATAGAAGGAGAAGAGAAAAGAGCTCAGGACAGTACATTAGGGGTATCCACCACTACTGGATGTGAACTGGATGAAGATGCAGAAAAAGAAGTAGTCAGGTAGGAGAAGAACCAGGACAGACTCGGGTCACAAAAACCTAGAGAGAAGAAAGTATAAAGGAGAAGACGATTGTCAGCAATGTTAAAGGCTACAGAGATGAAGGTCAAGGAAAAGCCATTGAATTTGACAACTGAGAGATGATTGGTAACTTTGGAAAGGAGAGTTTCAGTTAAATAATGAGGTCAGAAGCCAAACTGCCCAGAGTTAAGGAGAGAGAGAGAGAGAGAGAGAGAGAGAGAGAGAGAGAGGAGAGAGAGGGAGGGAGGGAGGGAGAAATGGAAGGAGGGGAATGAATTGTAAATGGCCTTCTCAAGGAGTTTAAAGAAAGGACGAAGATGGGACAATAGATAGAGGGGATGTCCCAGCCTAGAAAGATCAGAAAGTACCAAACACAGTCTCAAAAGGCTCCATCCCATAAAGTAGTTGCCAAAAAGTCTAAAAAAATGAGCCTCCCAGAAATCAAACAAAGATTGTATTCAATACACAGAAACAAAAATTTATAGGCCTAAGGAGGGCCAAAGTAGCCCAGGTCAGAAATAAAGCAGGTCAAAGCTTCCATGCCAATCAGTCGTGTGATCAGGCCCTGGGTAGCCCTTGCAATTCCAGCCCGGGTGAGATAGGGAAGCCTAATCTTAAAATAATAATAATTTTAAAAAAATAAATAGGAATAAATATACAGTAGGGTTTAAAACAATGAACCACATAATAACAGAGTTGGGAAGATATGGCTAGATAACAACTCATGTTATAAAACAACAACACTAAAAGATTAATAAACTCGATGTGACTCAACATGAAAGCCAAAAAAAAGCAAATACCATCTTGAGCTTTATTAATAGGCAGTTTCATTAAAAATAGGCTTGAGTTCCATTAATAGGCAGATAGGACGGGTGGTGTTACTTCCACCACGCTCTGTAGGCAGAATGGAGAGTCTGAGAAGACCATGTTGGGAATACTGTGTCCATGTGTCCAGCTATGAGCACCACATTTTGGTAGGGCATTAATAAGAAAAGATTGATCAATATATTTTGCTTTTTTACACATAATACTTAATAAATACTCTTTTAGTTTGATGGAAAGCTTGTCTTGTGGCACTCAGCTAAAGGAACCGGAGAGCTTTAACATGAAAAACAGAAAGCCTAGGGGAGATACAACAGCTGACTTCAAGTATTTGAAGAGATGTCCTAGGGAAGAAGGATTAAACTTATTCTACCCTGGCAGACCTGGGAACTGTCAGTAAGAGTCACAAAAAGGTAGGGTGAGTCTGAATTTGAGGGAAAACATTCTAATAAGTATCTGCAAAGTAGGGTGGGTTACCTCAGAATGTAGTGAGTTTCACATCTCTGGAGATTTTTATCTCTGGATGACCACTTGGGGATGTTGTAGCAGGATGTGTTCAGAAATAAGCCATACTAGAATTTCCATCTATCTCCGACACTCTGTGATTCTTTTTCTGTTTCCCTCCCTCATGTGTTGGGGATTGAGGGGATGGTGGGAGGGTGGGAGGGCAGAACTGTGACCAGAATGGACAAAGGAATAGTGTGTAGGACTAAACAGCTGTGAGGTGATTATGGAATTTACACCCATTTTCTCTTCCCCAAATGGTAGAGAAAGGGTTAAAGCTTCAGTTTCTGACCCAGTGGAGTTGGGAATTTTTTGAGAATTTCCTCCTTCTGCTTATAACTGTTTAAGGATGTGCCCCAAATGGAGGCTCTGAATCCCAATCTGTCCTGACTTGATTTGGGGAAAATTCTGCCAACTGCACACTTAGGTACAAAGGACATGGCAAATAGATCAGAATTTCTTTGAACATCAAAGAGTCCAAGGGTGACTTGACAGCAAGCAAGGGGGAAACAGAGAAGTTGTTGGGCCCTGTGTTGATGGTATAAAGATCAAACGGGGCCCAGTGGAACATAATGCTCACCTAAATCTCCTGACTCCAGGAGTCTCCAGACTGCCTGCCATGCCCTGCAGCTTGGGCATTAGGAGAGAAGTAAGATGTCTCTCTTCATTAGGGGAGACAGAAGAGCAATGGAAAACTTCCCACTGATTCAGGGAATGAACTTGTAGATAATTTTAAGGGCCTGAAATGAAGGGGTTCACCTGAACAAAAGACATTAAGTCAGCATGTTCTTTCTCACTGATTAACAAATCCCAGTTGCATGGTATTCTGGAGTCTCTCACGCACCATCCATCCTATCTATCCCCACTCTCAAGGGGCTGCTAAGTCCAATGGCACTCTCAGATCTAGGCCATGAGGGGTATGCAGGGTCTAATGGGGTGAGTACTGTTACCCTGCTTTTAACTGGATGGTGTGGAAAGAGTTCTAGGCCTAGAGCCCAAAGACCTACACTATTTCCCTACCAGGTTGACTGTGAGGGAAATGTTCTGTGAATTGTAAAAAATGCTAAATTTATATAAAGGTAAATTCTTTTAGCTATGTCATGGTAGAAGATGCAAGAGAATAGAATTAACTTTTCAAAAATGTCTTATTTATTGTACAAGTTGGAGGTGGGGTGGGGGTAGAGGTATGGTTTTCATAAAATCAGCCTGAGTGTATAACCATATCCCTCCTGACTGAGGTCCAAGGGAGAGTCCTAGACTTAGGGGAAGAATGTCAGTTGAGGAAAATCCTGAGTTCATTTACTCCCTGACACATGCTCCTGATTGCCAAATTTGGCCCATTGGTAATTCCTCTGCTCTCAGTTCATCCTTTCCTTGCCCAGACACACCCAATAGGCCTGACCATAGTCTCCCGAGTCTTGTTAATCAGAGCAAGAGATACACTTGTTTCTTTCCTCCTCTTTCTTTGTTTTCCGTTTCTTTTGGCATGTGGGAGGAAGAAATGGTGCCTGTGGCAGTGAAGAATGGACTGTTCAGCAGCTCAATGATATTTCCTATTATTGCACAACTTCGCTCAGGCCTGGCTTATGTCAAAGGCTGGAACTTGCCTCCTGAGATGGCCTCCAGGGATGACCCCTTCCAGCTAAAAACTCCTCGGATTCTATGAGAATAGAATCATAGAATCAAAAGCATGGTTGGCCACCGGACTCTGCTGGGGAGGAGATTTGGAGTTTCTTGGCGAGGCTGAGTCCTATTCCTGCTACACTCCGTAAATTTACTTGACTTGACACCCCTGGCCTCTTTGTCTCCCCATTCTTAAAACAGAAATGGAGAAAGCCTCTGAGGAAGCTAGGTGGTGACACTGTGAAGTGGATAGAGTGCCGTAAGAGAAGTCAGGAAGATCTGAGTTCAGATGTAATCTCAGGCACGCCTTTACGAGCTGTGAGATGCTGGGCTAATCACTTAACCTTTTTTTGCCTCAGTTTCCTTATCTGTAAAGTGGGAATAATAATAGCACCTACCTCCCAAAGTTTTTGTGAGGATCAAAGGAGATGATATTTGTAAAGTGTTTTGCGAACCTTAAAAGCATTATATGAATGAAAACTATGATGGTGATGTGGTAGTACTAGTAGCAGTAGAGGAGGAAGAGACAGATAGGTAGGTAGGTAGGTGGATAGGTAGATGGATGGATGGATGGATGGATGGTTGGATGGATGGATGGATAGATGGATTGATGGATCGATGGATAGATAGGTGGGGGGATAGGTGGGTATATGGTAGACAGAACATTCATCAAGCACTACAGATACAAATTAAAGCAAGCAAGATAACTCCTGTCCCCAAGAAACTTACATTCTAATAAAAGAAAACACATAAAGGGAAGCTGGCATGATTTATAGATAAGGGCCAGAAAAAAGTTGTGGCTTGTTCTGGGCAAGGTAAGATAAAAGTTCATCTAGCAGAGCTCAGAATAGTTGCAGTTCAATTTAATTCAATTCACTAAACATTTATTAAGCACCTACTATGTGTGAGTAACTATGCTTAGAATTAATTGCAAAGAAAATAAAAAGAAAGACATTTGCTACCCTCAGGGATCTTACAATCTAATGGGCAAAGAAAAATACAAAAGGAACCCCACAGAGCTGTAGATAGAAGGTGGAATGAACTGAAAGTCCAATTTCTGTGCTACGTAAAAGAGCTATATAAAAAGGGGAGGAAGTGATGCAGCATGTTTTGGAGTTGATGGCCAGGAAGTAAGAACAGTCTATGGTTTGTACTGTCTTTGTATTTCCCAAAGGCCTTAGCATAGAGTGAGAGTGCAGGGCACATAGTAAGTTCTCAAAACTTTGGTGCTGGGTGGGGGCAGGGAGCTACGAGTATACCCAAACCTGTGTTGTCTCTGGAGTATGCCTCCCAGAAGCATATGGGTGGGTCCTACAGCATGGCAATATCACCCAGGATAGACTGTTGGTGAATAGGCAAGCTTCCTGACTAGGCAGTTTAAAAAGATGAAAATCTCAAAGGACTGACAAGTTATGAGTCTTAGAACTTCCATTTGTAAGCAGTCCATCTAGGATTGTAGTCTTTATATGGATAAAGCCGTTTGAGTATTGAGTCAAGGTAACATGACCTACATACAGCAGGGACCCATTGAAGATACTGCCATCTCTGGTTGGTTGGTTTTTTTCTTTCTTGGCTGTAAGCTGACAGTAAGTTTTCTAGTATAACTTTTACAGAGAAGACAGTTGGTTGCTGTTAGACCTAGATTTAAAGCATCATTGAATTTTTCTTATTCTTATCCAAAGGCCTGAGTTTGTATGTGTCCATGGCCACTGCCAGAAACCTAGTGAACAGAGGGCCAGCCTTGGAGCCAGAAAGGCCTGCTTCTGACAGTAACTACCTTCGTAATTCTGGCCAAGCCTCCGAGTGCTCTAAGCAAGTCTCTGAACTTGAAGCTACAGATGAGGTGCTAGCCTATGTTGTTAGAAGGAATTTCCTCCCCTGGGAGTCCTCTATGCCGAAACAGGGTCCCTGTACCTGGGACCATGAGTAAGTCCCTTTAAGCAATCTGAGCCTCAGTTTCCAAATCTATAAAATGCCTATTGTACTTGCTTCATGGGATTTTGTGGGACTCAAATAGATGATGCATGCAAACCCTAAAACACTACATAAACAGAACAGATAATTATCATAATCATTTATATTCTATATAATTATCTAATAGTAATATATTATTATATTATATTCATGTCTTACAATATCATCAATGTTAATAATAAATTAATATAAATATAATAATATTATTATAATCATATAATATAATTATTATATAACAGATAACAAATAATAGATAACAGATATTATTGCTGAAGAGACATTATTGAATCGTAACAATACAGAGTGTTCCAAAAAGTCTTAGAGCTGTTTTAAGCTTTTTTCATTTAAAACTTAAAGACTTTTAGGACATCTCATATATTGCATCAGTGAGTACAGAGCTAAGTATTCACCATAGCTTTACAATTTTTGAAAAGTAAGTGCCCCAAAACAAGAATGCCTTCTCATCAAGGCCTACTGATTTAAAGAATTAGCTGTAAGGACACTGAGGATAGAGGAAAGGCTTTGTTTTACTATGTTATGGATGCCTTGTGGCAGGAGTTCTTACTCTGGGGCCTGTGAACATTTTTTAAAAAAATATTTGGATAGCTGTATTTTAACATAATTGGTTATTCTATGCATTTAAAAACATGATTCTGAGAAGGGGTCCCTCGGCTTCACCAGGCTGACTCTTAAAGGGGTCTGTGACATACAAAAAAAGGTTAAACATTTTTCTGTTTTAAGAGAATGTAAGGTATACCTACAGGGTACATAGAAATCAGTAAAAGGCATGGGTATCATATGAACTGCCTGAAGCTGTATGGGATTACAGAATCACCAAAGAAATAACTGCTAATGGTACCATTTATGAATTAGTTATTCTACTGGTAATGAAGAAATAGGAAGAAACTTTTTTTAAAAAAAATTTTAAATAATCCTGGGGCAACAAGGATTTGGTGAAGAAGTGAAAGACCTGCTAGGGAACAGGAGAAGAGATA
Organism: Pseudochirops cupreus; assembly: GCA_028627135.1. NCBI lineage: Eukaryota > Metazoa > Chordata > Mammalia > Diprotodontia > Pseudocheiridae > Pseudochirops > Pseudochirops cupreus. The sequence goes on from CM053581.1 coordinate 110,892,701, forward strand.
GTTAGGTAAGGCTATCATTTCAGCACCTTATGAATCAGTAACAAGACTATTCTCCATAGTCAGGGAGCTGGTATCCAAGCCATTTTCATCAGCCAGTGATTGGACTAATCATTAAGGCACCATCAGCCTACCAGTACTATCACAATGGATCCCATATGAAATGCTCTAATCATTTTCCAGGGAATGTCTTTGAAATATATCATAGAAGTAATTTTTTGTCGTTTAGTCATTTCAGTCATGCCAGACTCTTTGTGACCCCATTTGGGGTTTTCTTAGCAAAGATCCTGGAGTGATTTGCCATTTCTTTCTCCAGCTCATTTTATAGATGAGGAAACTGAGGCAAATAGGGTTAAGTGACTTGCCCAGAGTCACACAGCTAGTACGTGTCTGAAACCAGATCTGAACTCAAGAAGATAAGTGCTACTCCAGATCCAGCACCCCATCTACTGTGCCACCTAACACAGTAACGTAGAGACGGACTGATAAAGAGAAACAAAGGAGGCTACTAGGAAGTCTCAAATTTTTGATGTCATATAGTCCCTGAAAATGCAGCATCTTAAGATGATGATGAATGAGGACTTCTGGAGATCAGATGGACAATCTGGTGGTGTGGAAATTGCACTGGGAATCTATATCAAGTTCCTCAAAACTCTGTCAGACAAAACCAAGGGAGAAGCAGGAGGTTGATATATATGATGAAAACTTATGAGTCCAATTATTGACTGAACAGCAACAGTCATTCAGTTACTTAGAACTGACTTAGCTAAGAAATTAGAAGCAGAGAAGTCTATCTCATATGGCAGTAAAAGATTGACTAATAGTGTGATTATCTCATCCACAGATTGGAGTTCCTGGCTTTCAAGTGGGTCTATATTGCTAAGTTCTGAGCCTACACATATGGAATTAACTTTCAAATTTGGGTGGACCATATGGACAACAACTCCAAGATATCCATTTACATGTTTGGACAAGCACTGTCAGAAGCTACCTGCCCATGATGGGTCATGGCACTAGCCAGCCATGAGTTGTGTTGTAAGAGATAGCAAAGAGTTGAGTTTCCACAGAACTGCTAAAAATTACTGAAGTAAAAACTACTGATGATAAATTGTGAGAAACAATAGGGAGTTAAGCTTCCATGGAATTGCTAGACATTACTAAAGTAAGATAAAGGAAGTTAGCAAGCAGCAAATGGACCTGACCAATCAGAAGATGGACAAAGGCCTTGAAAGACCTTCAGACCAGAATAAGGACTATGCCGAAGGGAAGTTTCTGTGCTAACAGTATAAAGCTCTTCTCATTTTTGTACTCTGGCCACTTAGCCAGAGATGTTCAATTCCTCTAAATTTCTCCTCAATAAACTTCTTTTGACACCCAGATTTTGGTATCGATGGTGTTTGTGTTTTTAACAATGTGTATTACCAACTAAGGAAGAGAAAGAGTATTTGGAGTAAGAGAAAGAATAAAGAAATAAGGAAATTAAAATCCCCTAAAAACCTATTTCCTTCACAGAGGATTTTCTGCGTAACAGCAAAGGAGGTGGGGATGGCTACCCTCAAGTGCCATCACTACCTCTAAAAATACCACTCCCTATCCAGAAAAAGTAGGCAACTCTTCCAGACTCAGAAGTTTAGACTAGAATCCAGGTTTCCTAACTCTAAACTCTGGGCTCTTTCTGCTACACTATAGTGACTTCCAAGTTTGACATAACTAGGAATCTTGTAGCATAATGTACAGAGCACTTAGTACAGTTGCTGCACTTTATAGAGGCAACAGGATGTAGCAGATAAAGTGTTGGGCCTGGAGTCAGGAAGATGCAAGTTCAAATTTGGCCTCAGATACTTACTATCCATGTGACCCTGGGAAAATCACTGGATCCTGTTTGCCTCAGTTTCCTTTCCTGTAAAATGAGACAGAGAAGAAAATGGTGAACCACTCTAGCATCTTTGCCAAGAAAACTCCAAATGGCTTCCTGAAGAATCAGACATGACTGAAAACTGAAAAACAGACATGACTAAACAACAACCAAAAAAATTATAAGAAGCCAGATTTCAATTTACTTGTAAGAAAAACTTCCCAACAATCCAAGTTGCCCAATAATGTGGAATGGTCTGCATTCGGAACTGGTGAGCTCCCTGCCATGGAAAGTATTTTGTAGAAGCTGGACAATAACAAAAGTGTAAAATCTGTTTTAGAGATGTAGATTGAAGTTGCCTAGTTTAGGTATCATGTTTGTCATGCTTTGACCCCTCCACTAAAAACCCAAAGAAACTTTCAGTTGGATAGCCCACAAGGTTGAACCAACTCCACACATTGAAATTCATCAGTCGTAACTCGGTTTAACAATTTAATTTGTAAACATTTATTAAGCACCCAATACGTGCTATGAACTTGTGCTAATGGACGAAAAAATTATAAATGTATTTAAATTCACTAATAATTAGAGATATAATTTAAAATAACTTCAAAGTACCAACTCACATGCACCAAATTGGAAAAAAAATTACTAATAGTAATGAAAATCAATGCAGAAAGAGCATTTCAGATCCTGTCTCTGCTACTAACTACCCATATGACCTTGGAAAAATTACTTAACCTGTCTAGGCCATAACTTTCTCACCTGTAAAAGGAGGGAGTTGGATTAGTTGCCCCTTTCTAAGTCTATGAGCCAGCATCACTAATTGTTGGTGTGACTGTTGACTCAAGTCTTTCTGGAGAGCAACTTGGCAAGATAAAGTAAAAGTGACAAAATCAATCATGTCCTTTGTCCCAGTTATTCCATTTTGGGAAATATACCCTGAATGGGTTATTTACTTTTTAAAAGAACTATAGCTCTTCTAAAAGTTTCATAGAAGAATGATATGTAATCACCAAAAAACTGGAAGAAATCCAAACATCTAAGAATGGAGAAATGATTGACTAAATTGTAATGCATTAATGTAATAGAATCCTATAGTGCCATTAAGATTGACAAATTTGAGAAATATGAGGAAATATGGAAAGACCTTTACGAAATAATGAAGAGTAAAAAAAAAACCAGAATGAAGAGAGTGGACACTAATCACAACCATATAAGAGGAAAAATGAATAAGAATGCATAATGAATAAAACCCTGATGGAAAAAGAGTGACTGAAGAGTTGTTATGACATTTTAAAGGTTAATTTCATTTATTTAAATGTAAATAGTTGCAAAGCAAGTTTAAATCATTGAATGGATGTTCAACAGTGTTTATAGTAAATCATTTTTTTTTTAAACACATTGCCCTGATCAGACATGCAGCTGTACGGGAAGATTACTTGTCAGACTAGCCTGACAATGAATCATACAAAGGTTTTATTAAAGGAAAAGGAAATTGGCAAATATTATATATTCAGCAGTCTGACAATGATGGTAACCAAGTGACCCATGAAGTCCAAAAGGATTTCCCAGTGTTAATAAAGTTTCAGCAGGAAGAGTTTTCTCAGAACACTGTTTCCCACAAGCCAAAATCGAGGGAAGCAGTATGGAAACAGGCTTGCTTTAGAAGTCAGGAGATGCAGGTTCAGTGACCTGTGTGACCTTGGTACAATCAGCCATTTCCCTTCTCTGATCCTCAGTTTCCTCATCTGTAAAATGGGAGGGTTGGACTAATGATCTCTAAGGTCCCTTTTATCTCTGATATTCCGTGTGCTTTGTGATGAACGTGCTGAATATGAACATGATTTTGAAAACAAGCTCATGAACCCCGAATAAGAACCCCAGCTGAGACTAAATTATTACATATTAAGTAGTGATAAGTTGCACGTATATAGCACTTAAAGGACAGCAAAGCACTTTACGTATGTTATCTCATTTGATCCTCAGAGGTCCATTTCACCCCCATTTTACAGATGAGGAAACTGAGCCAAACAGACTGACTTGCCCAGGGTCACACAGGTAGTAAGTCTGAGGGCAGATTTGAATTCAAGTTTTCCCGACTCCAGGCCAGGTGGACTATCTACTTCATGATCTGGTTGCCCCATCATTGAGGTAGCAGACGTTGACATTGAGTAAGTGGCCTTGTTTGAGGGCTAACGGAACTCAAGTATTCCTATGATGACTGGGAGTAATGATAAGAACCTAGATGCAGGGGTAAGGAACCCGTGGCCTCAAGGCCACATGTGGCTTTGAGGTCGCAGGTTCCCTGCCCCTGCATCCTGAGTGTGCCGGGTGTAAGGCCAGCCTCTCTTAGGCAGGCTGATCCTCCTTCTGCTCTTGTTGTGGCCCTAAAAGCATTGCACCAGAGGTATGGCTGGTGTGGTTTAAACTCATCTTTCCAGTGACTGAGACACAATGGATGTGTTTTGTCCCCTCTGGTGACTACGGACCAATTGTGAACTGAAAATTGTCTCTTTTGCCCTGAATTTTCCTTCCTTTCCTCTCTGCTCATGAATATTTCAAGCTTTGTCCCAAGTCTTCATTATAAGGGACTTATAAAAGACTGTGACGTTTAGCATTGCTGACTGATATTCCTCTTTCGTAAAAGCCTCTTAAGTTCCTAAAACATCTGTCCTAGACCTTCATTAGATGATAGAATTGCTAATAATAATAGCATTCATATAACACCCACTATGTTCCAGACACTGTAATACAATAATGCCAATGCTATCTCTTTTATTGGGTTCTCACAACAGCTCTGGGAGGTATTATTATTCCCATTTACAGATGAGGAAACTGAGGCAAAAAGACATTAAATGACTTCCCCAAGGTCACACAGTGTCGAAGGTCATGTCTGAATTGAGATCTTTCTAACTCCAGGCCTCGCACTCTAACTACGATGCCACCCAACCATCTCAATATCATACATAAAGAGATAATTATAGGGGTGGCTAGGTGGTGCAGTGAATAGAGCACCAGACCTGGAGTCAGGAAGACCTGAGTTCAAATGCAGCCCCCAGACACTTAAGACTTACTAGCTGTGTGACCTTCGGCAAATCACTTAACCCCAATTGCCCTGCCTTTCGCCCTCCAAAAAAAAAATTTTAAAAAAAGATAATTATACACAGAAGTGAATGCTAAGTGCTGAAGGAAAGGCAGAGGGCAGTTAGTAATACAGGGAAGCCAGAGGAGGGTCCCCTCTCTTCCAAACTCTAGGGAAGATTGGGATTTCTTTAGGCATTTAAAGAATGTTATTTTGATAGGTAACAATGAGTCATGGGAGAGCATCACTGCTTGAGGAATGGAATGTACAAAGACTCCAACAGAAGAAGGAAAGAAATAGAGGGGTTTGAATGTATTCATGAATTCATTCATTGAATGCTTGCAAAAGCAGCTTCCTGGCAGAAGTACCCCTTTTTCTGAAATGGGCTAGAACATCGTCATTAATTAGCAGCATTTCTCACCTTACATTCAACCAGAGAGCAAGAGGCTTCCTACACTTGACTCAATTTCATTGCTCCTTCTGTTCTATTTGGATCTCAGTTAAAGTGTGGGCCCAGAATCACCGATCCATACAATAGGGCCTCATACATTCCAAGGGGTTTTTAACTGACAAATTTGTGGTCATTCAGGTTGGGGTTTTCCCAGGATCATCAAGGGAAGAAAATGATGAGATCTCGTTAGAAAAAAAAACAAAACATAGATCTGTTCTCCAATTCTTTCCATTGTTTCTAATATGTAATATGGGACCAGTTCAAAGTTCAAATATGCCACTGAGAGGCATTTCAGTATGTTGTCTGTCAGATAATTACTGTTCACATTTATGTATCACTTGAAGGTTTGCAAAACACTTTAGAGAGTTTTTAATTGCGCTTTAAGGTTTGCAAATCACTTTACTAATAACTCATTTTATCCTCACAAAGACCTGGGGAGGTAGGTGTTATTATTATTCCCACTTTAGAAATGAGGAAACTGAGGCAAAGAAAAGTTAAGTGACATACCCAGGGTCATACAACTATTAAGCATCTGAGGTCAGATTTGAATTCAGGTCTAACGCCAGGTAAAGCACTCTATCTATCCACTGTGAGCTGACTGCATTTTACATGTTCCTTACAACAACCCTGTGAGGTAAGCACTATTATTATCCCTATTTATCTTTGGGGAAACCAAGGCTCAGAGAGGTGAGGGCCAACTCGTAAGTATCCAAGGTCAGATTTGAATCCAGAATCTCCCTGACTCCAGGGTGCTGTCGGTTAGGCCTGTGCTGCCTCTTAAGACTCAAATGTTCAGCTTGTGGACATTTCCCCTTCGTTGTTGACTATCCCTCTCCTCCAGGTTAATCACTATGAGCACTATTTTGATAAGTCTTCTAAAAAACAGAAATGTTCAAGTCAATGCACAGAACAAAGAATTAAACAGTGTCTCCAAGCAAACTCTCTGCATAGGTATTATACAGAGGCTTAAAGCAATAGTTTGAAGTAGGGTGCGTGGAGTATTCAAGGAGGACCAGCACTTCTGCTGTGAGGGCTTACCAAGACTTTCAGAGCTGCTCACCCACCTTTGGCGTCCACTCAATTCTCACTCTTGGTTCCAAGAAGTTATAGCATGAACAGCACCCACACCCTGATAAACCATCTGCACAGACAGGTTAAACCAGGTTGAAGGTAAGTAAAAGGTCTCAAATCCATTGGTGAGTGAGCAGGATATCTACTCAAGCATGTGAAGACTTACCCTGCCAGCAGAATGGGCAGGTGAGAAGAGTTTGTTCCAACACTCACGAAGGTGGCTGAAGCAGGTGCTATGGAGTACTTGCAGTTTGTTCAGACTTCAAAGACACCAAGGCCATTCTCTGTATCTTGGGGTCATAGCCAGTCATCTTGACATTTGTCTTGCCACTGGACTTCAGTGACTCAGGAAGAGAGAGTGAGGTACACAACTTTGTGCAACTGCAACTCACTTAAATCCAATTCACACACAAGTCAAGATATTACCCTGTGACATCACTGGTTCTATTCCAAGGACAAATAACCACAGCAAGGATCCCACTACTTGGAAGTATTGGTAATCCTTTTTCTGCATGTAGTCCTTCAAAAACAATTTCTAAACTTGATACAGCATTGATCTGAGTCTCATGAAGCACTTTGCATACAGTTTTTAGACAACTCTGACATCAGGTATGAAAATGGCCAGAACAGAGAGGGTTACTGTCCTGTAATGGTGATGGGACTTCCTCTGGCAAGAGGCTGGCCCTGATCTATGGTCTGAACACTCTTAAAATGACTTCTCTACTTTGCTGTTCTGTTCTGACAACTTTTAAAGAATAGTTACACATTTTCAAGAGACATTGCCTGTTTATACAATCAAGACCTATAATAAAGCACACAGCTTTAAAAGGCAACCTCAGCAAACTTGTAAGGTATAATTGTGACTCAGGGTTATGATCCTGTTAACTCCCCTAAGGTTTCAGTTCCATTCACCTCATCATTTGACTTTACAGGTAAATTGATCTTGAGAAAGGGTGACCGAAGGGATGAAAAATTATAAAAATATTTACTAGCATAACTCTTATAAAATAGATGGGTAGCTAGATGCCCAACCTAGAGTCGGAGATGACTGAAAATGATTGAACAACAACATAAAGTAGATAAGTACAATCAGCAGTTTGGGCTTCCTATGGGTTTGTTCTCAGGAAAGAAAATCCGTTACCTCTAGCCTTCCCAAATCTCAACATCCAGCCCCTTCTCTCTGAACTCAAGTAGGAAAAAGAGGGGGAAATCTTCCAAAATAGCTTCAAAAGGGTTTAATTTGCAAGCCCAAGCAAGGGGAGGGTTATCATAAACCTTCATGAGGCAACAAACAACTTTACAAAGGGACCAACTGGCTTTCAGCCCAGCAGAGGAGTTTCAGCCCCCACTCCTCTTCAGGCCACACCCATGCAAGGAAAGAAAAGAAACATGATCAGTGGAAAAAGAGGAAAGAGAGAAAAGAGAAGAGACGGAGGAACAGAGTCTTCTACACTAGACTTCCTTTGATTGACTAGTTTTGAGATACATAATGAATTAATGCAATTGGAGCAGGGTGTGGTGAATGTAATCAGGTCCTTGTTGTAACTCTCCATGCCTCCTGTATCAAATCAGGACCAGAGAAGAAAAAGTTTGTCCTGTGAAATAAAACCTCACTCCTGATTCCAATTCTATTTTCATCCATTATTGGCAGCTGCCTTGATAGGCAGAAGAGGCAAAACTCATCAGTGATGATCATAGCAATAACATAACTCAGGATATTTCGAGAAACATAGCAAAATGGATGATAGCTTCTCAGCATGGCTCCATGGGCCCCATCTTAAAAATACAAGAAATTAACCAAATTCTATAACTGAAATTTTAATATGGATGGATGAGCATACCAAGTCCCAAATGACTTGTCCAAAGTCATACGAGTAATAAAATGTCAGAGGCAGCATTTGAACCCACATCTTTTTTAGAGCTGGTGTTCCTACCACTCTATTAAAAATTTTAATAAGAAGAAACATTGCCCTACAATGCAAATTGTTCTGAATAACATTAGAAGTCTATGCAATAACTCCAGTTTCTGGGATAAGAACTCGCTATTTGACAAAAACTGCTGGGAAAATTGGAATATAGTATGGCAGAAACTGGGCATAGACCATCACCTAACACCATACACCAAAGTCAAGTCTAAATGGGTGCATGATCTAGGT
>CM053581.1:110901815-110913650 GCA_028627135.1 Pseudochirops cupreus
TCATTGCCTGAATAATTTGACCCATTGACCTATATATAAGTTTTGTTTGTGGTGGCTTCTCTCTTATCCCTTTTTAGCTACAACCAAGTATAACACAATGACCATTCCTTATAAGGAGAAGAGCATTTAATCAATTAGTCCCCATGACATAAGAAAGTGGACAGCTATAGCCAGGGTAGGGAACCAGTAATACAAAACAGCTAAAGTAGATTGTACTTCTTTTAAAGAAGGGGAGAGTACAAAACCATAGTCATCTTCCCATGGAGTTGTCATGTGGCAGAGATCCAGTCAGACCCCTTCCTCATTCACCTAATGAAGTCATTGAAAATACCAGCCTCAGTGTCTTTAAAGGGATAATGCATGGGGGAGGTACAAACCAGGAGGAGGCCTGTTACAAAACTACTTGAAACAAACAAACAAAAAGGAGCCAGAAGAGAAAAGAAGGATGAAAGGAAGGAAGGAAGGAAAGAAGGAAGGAAGGAAGGAAGGAAGGAAGGAAGGAAGGAAAGAAGGAAGGAAGGAGAGGGAGGGAGGAAGGGAGGAAGGGAGGGAGGATAGAAAAAGCTGAGAGAGAAAGGTTGTCCAAAAAAGATTTATTTTTTAAAAAAGAAGTAAACATGAGAATGATCTAGAAAAAAGACAAAACACCATGGATAAATATTATTCAATAAGGATATTGAAATGAAAACCTTTTAATGAAGAAGGAAAATAATAAGTTCCATGGGACTCCCTCCCCAGAAATAATGGAATAATAGCATAAATGCTAGAATGGTTCAGAAGAGAAATAAAAGATTAAAAATAATTAAGGGTTGAAAATTATGGCAAAATTCAAAACAAAAACAAGAGCTCTAGAAGAAATCACCAAGCGGTAAACAATTTGGAATTCACAAAGAAAAATCTCTAGAAAAATTAGAGACTGTGGTTAAAAAAAAAATGCCAAGTTTGGAACTCCAAAATGCAGAAATGGAAGAAAATTTTACAGAAAAGATTCAAAGGACAACAGTGCTGCTATAGCACGTGAATACTACATAAGCCAAAAATATTGCCCTAAAAGATAATATTACACATATATTTTAAGGCTCATCAGTCTTCCAGAAAATCTTTTTAATATAAAAACTCAGATCTGCTCTAGGAAAGGGAGAGGGGGGGAAAGAAAAGGAGGAAAGAGAAAATAATATATAAATTTATGAAGTAAAATTAAAATTATACTAAATGGATAGTAGAAAATATGTGGGATGAAACTGAGATCAAATTACTTTAAGCTGGGCTAATCACAAGGATGAAGTACTAATTTAAAGGAGAGAAGAAAAAATCCCTCAAAAATACACACAAAAGAATTAAATGAAGAAAGCGTAATACTGTAGCTTTAAATGTGAATTAAGTATCATAATGCAACAAAATAGAATAATAGAATGAATAAAACAAAACCTACCTAATTGCCAAATACAAGAAACAGTTTTTTTAAAAAATCACATACAATTGAAACCAAGGGACTAAAATAAAATTTACTAAGGGATTCCTAAGCAGCGTAAGTTGGAAATACATGTAATGTATCCCCTAGCAAGGGGTTGGCTGGCTATAAACTGCTTTGAGAATTTAGTCCTTCTAATTAGGGAAGAAAGGAAATGAATGTGAAATCAGTCCTCCGAGGGAGAAGGGGAAGGAAGGAGCAAAAGTTTTCATGCACAGTATTTAGGACTCTTGAGAATGAGGAGAGAAGGGAGAGGGAGCAGTAGCACAATGGAAGTATCATGACGGTGGTGGCAGCTGGTGTCTGCCACATCTGCAGTTCTCTTCTTTAAGGTTTTAAGAGGAGACCTCTATCTAAATGGACAAGCTTGAAAATGAGTGTAACTGTGTGTATTAGCACTGGCACTCACTTCAGTAGCAGGAACCCTGAGAAAAACGAGTCAGCTGAGAACAGGCGGGCCCTATCCTGGCCAACCTTCCTTCTGTTTGTTTGTTTGTTTGTTTGTTTGTTTCTTAAAGAATACGTTTTTTTCTACTAAAGGATACATTTGCCAAATTTAAATATCTATGGCTGATCCTACTCTTATATTTCAGGTATCTTTGCAGCATCAGGGCTTGATGGGAGCCACTCAGGAGAGAGGGACATTTCACAGCCCATTATTAGAGAATTGTCTTCTCAACTGGGGGAATAAGCATGAACAGTTACTTAATTACTCAGACTTGAGTCAAAGTTTCACATTATTTCAGATAAAACAATTAAAAATTCACAATATCAAGAGAAATAAACAGGAAAACTGTTTAATGCTTAAAGTCACTTTAAACAACATCATTAAATACATAAATGTTCAACTTAGTATCTAAATTCTAAAAGATAAAGCTGACATAGGTATCACAAAAAGATGTAAGTAACAAGAAGAGTTGTAGGAAACTTTTGTGTTCCTCTGGAGTTGGATATATCTAAGTGAAAAATAGACATAAGTAAAAGCTAGAGCTTGTCAGGCTGCTGACAAATTAGCCTTGATTGACATGGCACTTTCTGATTGGGAATATTAAAGAATGTGCGTGTTATTAGCATCAAATGATTCCTTTATTGTTATTTCATATTTATTTTCCCCCAATTACATGTAAAAACAATTTTTCATTTCTTAAAATTTTGAGTTCCAAATTCTCTCCTTCCCTCCTTCCTTCCCCTCCCCCATACCTCACTGAGAAGGCAAGAAATTTGCTAAGATTATGCATGTACATCCAGAACATATTTCCATGTTAGTCATGTTGTGAAAGAAAACAAGAAAAATAAAGAAAGTGAAGAAAAAGTATGCTTCAATCTGCATTGAGACTCCGTCAGTTCTTTCACTAGAGACGGATAACATTTTTCATCATTAGTCCTTCGGAATTTCTTGGGTCATTGTATTGCTAATAATGGCTAAGTCATTCACAGTTGATCATCATACAATATTGTTGTTAGTGTATATAATGTCCTCCTTGTTCTGCTCATTTCACTTTGCATCAGTTCATATATTTCTAGGATGAGGAGTGCATCCTCCTCATCATTTCTTATAGCATAATAGCATTCTATCACAATCATATATAACAATTTTTTTAGTCATTCCCCAATTGATGAGCATCCCTTCAATTTCCAATTCTTTGTCACCATGCAAAAAAAAAGAGCTGATATATATATATATATATATATTACTGGGTCAAAAGGTTTGGACACTTTTATAGCTCTTTGGGCATAGTTTCAATTTGTTCTACAGACTGGTTGGATTAGTTTATAATTCTACCAAAGGTGCATCACTGTCTCAATTTTCCCACATCCTCTCCTACATTTACCATTTTCCTTTTCTGTTATATTGGTCAATCTGTGGGGTGGTAACTCAGAGTTGTTTTAATCTGCATTTTAATAAACAGCATTTTAGAGCATTTTTCACATGACTATAGGTAGCTCTGATTATTTCACCTGAAAACTGCCTCTTCATATCCTTTGACCATTTATCATTTGAGGAATGGCTCTTGTTTCTATAAATTTGACTCCATTATCTATATATTTGAGAAATGAGGTCTTTATCAGGAAAACTTTTTGTAAAATGTTTTTGACAGTTATGATTACTATATATTCCCCTCCATCCTATTTTCTCCCATTTATCCTACTTTCTCCTTTCATCCTGTCCATTCTCAAAGGTTTTTGCTTTTGACTTTTGCCTTCCCCAATCTGACCTCCCTTCTATCAGCACATCCTCCCATGACATCCCTTATTCTCTTCCCCTCCTATTTTCCTGTAGGGTAAGGTAAATTTCTATACCCAACTGATGTTATTCCCTCTTTCAGTCAGTTCTGGTGAGAGTAAGGTTCACATGCTCCTCCCTACCTCTTCACTGTAAAAGCTCTTTTGTGCTTCTTTTATGTCAGATAATTTACTCCCATTCTACCTCTACTTTCCCCTTCTTCCAGTGCATTCTTCTCTCACCCCTTAATTTTATTTTTTTACATAATTTTCCCATCATTTTCATCTTACACTTGTGCCCTCTATCTATGTATATACCTCCTAACTGCCCAAATAGTGAAAGGGTTTTTAGGAGTTACCATGTAGTAATGTAAAGAGTTTAACTTTGTTGAATCCCTTATTTCTCTTTCCTATTTACTTTTTTATGTTTCTCTTGAGTCTTGTATTTGAAAGTCACATTTTCTATTCAGCTCTTTTTTTTCATCAGGAACGCTTGAAAGTCCTCTATTTCATTGAATATCCATTTTTCCCCTGTGCTGGCCAGATGAGTCTTGGTTGTAATCATAGTTCTTTTGCTCTCTGGAATATCATATTCCAAGTCTTCCAATCCTATGGTGTAGTAATTACTAAATCTTGTATTATCCTTTGTGGCTCCATGATATTTGGGTTGTTTCTCTTTGACTGCTTGCAATATTTTCTCCTCGACCTGGAAGCTCTGGAATTTGGCTATAATACTCCTAGGAGCTTTTGCTTTAGAATTTCTTATTGGAGGTGATCTTACAGAAGGTAGATTCCTTGGATTTCCATTTTTCCCTCTGGTTCTGTAATGTCAGGGCAATTTTCTTTAATAAAGATGAAAGATGATGTCTAGGCTCTTTTTCTGATCATGGTTTTCAAGTAGTCCACTAATTCTTAAATTATCTCTTCAGGATCTATTTTCCAGGTCAGTTGTTTTTCCAATGAAATGTTTCACATTTTCTTCTATTTTTTTCATTCTTTTGATTTTGTTTTATTGTTTCTTGATGTCTCATACAGTCATTAGATTCCACTTGCCCAATTCTAATTTTTAAAGAATTATTTTCTTCAGCAAATGTTTGTACCTCCTTTTCCACTTGGTCAATTATGCTTCTCAGTGCATTCTTCTCCTCATTGGATTTTTGTGCCTCTTTCACAATTTGGCACAGTCTGGTTTTTAAGGTGTTATTTTCTTCAGTATTTTTTTCTGCCTCCTTTACTAAGCTATTGACTCCTTTTTCATGATTTTCATGCATCACTCTCATTTCTCTTTCCAATTTTTTCTTCTATCTCTCTTACTTGATTTTTCAAATCTTTTTGAGCTCTTCCATGGCCTTCCAAGAACAATTCATATTTTTATTTGAGGTTTTGGATGTAGCAGTTTTGTTTTTGTTGTCTTCTTCTGACTTTATGTTTTTACCTTTCCTGTCATAGTAACTTTCTATAGTCAACATCTTTTTCTACTGTTTGTTCATTTTTCCAGCCTATTGTTTTTTACTTTAAACTCTGTGCTAAAGTGGAACACTGCTTCCAGAGCAGAGGGGGTACTTTTCCAAAGTTCAGCTTTTTTGTGTAGCTGTTTTCAGAGATATTTCTGGGGATGTGTAAATTTTCAGTTCTTGTAAGGTAGTATGATCTAAGGAGAACCATATTTACCACTCTCCTGGTTTATGCTCTGGTCTGTGAGCAGCCACAAGCACTCTTTTCCTCCATGGAACTGTGATCAGGGTTCCAGCTCCCCTGTGGCCACAAGTTCAAGTGTGCTAATGCTCCTCCTCACCCTGGGACAGAGACGCAGGACTGAGACCTAGATCCAGCTATGAGCAATGCAATAGAGTCCTGCCCCCAGTGCCAACAAAGGGACTCCTCTAATCTCCTTCTGGTCGCTTGTCTGACACCCTTACCATTTGTGGACCGAGAGATTGGGAAACCACTACTGATGGCACTGATTTAGTCACCCCCAAAACCTATTGCTAGTTTGGTGATGCATGGCCTGTGCTGGACTATACTCCACTCTCACCCAGGTGCAACAAACCTTTCCTGCCAACCTTCTAAGTTGTCTTAGGCTGAAAAATTGTTTCACTCCATCTTTTTGTGAGTTCTGCCACTTTGGAATTGTTTTAAGACATTATTTAAAGTTGTTTGGAGGAATTTGGGAGAGAACTCAGATGAATCCCTGCCTTTTCTCTGCCATCTCAGCTCTGTTGCCAAATGATTTCCTTTAAAAATGTATCTTCATCAGAACAAAAAAAATTACAAATGAATGTTAAAAGTCAGAAATAATAAACACATTCTTTGAAAATTCATAATGCAATAAAAGTAATGAACACCAAAAGCATAAGCAATAAATAAATAAATAAATGATGTCCTAAATGGACAAGTGATGATATTCTAAATAATAAGTTGGTCAAGGATCAAACCATATATGAATAAATAATTGATAAAGAGAGTGGCAGCAGTAGCACCACATACTGAAATCTTTGAGATGCAGCTAAAGTTTTCCTCTGGGGAAAAATTTTATCTTTGAGAACATGTGGTGACAAAATAGGAAAACACATATATAATTTTACCACACACAAGATTTTTTAAATGAGAAAAGAAGAACACTAGCTCTGAAGCAAGCAAAAAAAATCTTGAAAATTAGTGGCAAATAAGAAAAATGAAAGCAAGTATTTTAGAAATGATCAAATAAACTTTTAAAAAGACTGACAAAATCATCAAACAACTAGCTAATTTGATCAAGGGCAGTGTACACCCAATTCAGAAAACTTATTTACTGTCTACCATGTGCAAGGCACCTTAGTTGCAAAAAAGGGGGGAGAGGAAGCAAAATTAAATAGCATTTGTTATCAAGGGTCTTATGTTCTGTTAGGATGATACAGCATGTACACTAATGGGCAAATACCCAGCAAACTGAGAAGGGATAAATCATAACATAACTAAGAGGAATTAAGAAAAGGTTCATAGGAGTACCTGAGCCTAGCCATCATAGAAAAGAATGATTCCAAGAAGAAGAAAGAGGGAGTACATTCCAGATATGAGATTTAAATTCTCCAAATGCATGGAGTGAAAGATGACTTGGCATGGAAATTCAGGGAATAGCAAGCAATACAATTTGATTGGCATATAAAGTACATGGAAAGGAATAATGCAGGGTAAGAGACAGAAAAGTATGTTCATTATACTGTGGAAGACCTTAAATCCCTGGATGAGGAGTCTGCTTTAAAAAATTAGAAAGGCAATCATCAATCTACTTTCCTAGAGTTATCCCAAAGTCAAGATTACTAGAGTACAAATTAATTAGGTTTTGTTGTGTTTCTCCTGTCTAAATATGTCCATGCCAGTTTTCAGTTCAACAATTGATTTCAACAGACATTTATTAAGTATCCACAATGTGCAAGGTCCTGTGTTTGACCTGGGAGTGTGGGGTTCAAGAGATAACATGCCATATTAGTGTGAATATAAGCGCCCTGTAATTATAGGTCACATTCCTAAAATGAGTAGTTGTTGTTGTTGTTTCTTTAAAGAAAAAATATTTAGCTATACATTAAGAAATAGCTGCACTCAAGTCTCATACAAGCCATATGGTTTTGTTTGTTTGTTTGTTTTGGCAAAGGGAAAAGAGAAAGAATGTAAAGTATACATTTAGGCTAATACAGTAAAACATAGTTCCTGCCCTCAGGAAATTTTCAATATAATAGTTATCTGTCTTCCACTGTTGATTGCTAAAAGGCAGATGGGCATTCAATGGTTTTGGATGAGGATGGGAGGAAAGCTTCATCAATGACCCAGGAAAACAATATGAGAAGTGAGTTGATTTTCTTTTGCGACTCATATCTTGATGTTTTGCCTCAATGCCCCACTAGGAAAGAGTTCAGATAGGTTGTGGGAATGACATCATTGAAGTGAGCCAACAACACGGAACTCTATCCTGGCAAATGAATGCTTTAAACTATTAAGTTGGTCAAGGGGTTGGATAAACCACTGTAAGAAATTTTAGTTTCAGAGAATGTGAATGTGCCTCTCTACTCCAAATAAGAGAAGAAATTATAACAGCAATAATTCAGTTCTACTGTAATTCACTTTCCCTCATACAAAGGAAAGGAGTCTCCAGCAAAATAAATTTCTGAGAATTGAAATTCTAAATCTATTCTTGAACTTGAGCATCATGGGCTCAGCTTTGCTTCCTATTTTATTTTTTTGCAAAGGTGTAGTAGAAAAAATAGTACACCTGTCAGTAGGGAGCCTTCCTTGTGTAAGAAAAAGTATTCAACACCCCCAGAACCATCAATCAACTGATATGATTATGTTTTTAAAATGTGTAAACAAAAATATTTATTCCTTTTGTTCCCTTTTTGTTGTTGTTCAGATGTTTCAGTCATGTCAGGGTCTTTATGACTCCATCTGGGGTTTTCTTGGCAAAGATGCTGGAGTGGTTTGCCATTTCCTTCTCCAGAGCATTTTACAGATAAGAAAACTGAGGCAAACAGGGTTAAGTGACTTTTCCAGGGTCACACAACTAGAATCTGCAGCTAAATTTGAACTCAGTAAGGTGAGTCTGACTCCAGGTCCAGCACTTTGTCTACTGCATTGTCTACTTCTTACCCCTTTGTTCCCTTTATCAGGTGTAAACCCCCTTTTTTCATTTGATCAAGAAGGGAACAGCAGGATTAGCTAATCATACAGTTTAACCGTGGTCCTGGAGGCTTTACATAGCTGAGGAAGTTTGTCTGTGGATTAGAATGCTGACTATAAACTCTAAAAAGGCACTGACCTTGGGATGCAAAAGAAAACTACTCCTGTGAGAGAAATTTAGGAGGATTCTGGAGAGAAAGACTTCCAATAACCAGGAGTTTGCTTGAACTTTCCATGTGTATGCCTTACTTCCTTTGTACTTGAAATTTGAACCAACTCTCCCAGAGACCTTGTGTGTTCACCTCTGGTTTGGGAATAATGCTTTAGTACCTGCTACACTTGCTTTACTTTCTTGGTGAATACCTTTTCTAAAAGCCAATTGAGTCTGACAGATTGTCTATGACAAATGTACTGGTGGGGACTTATGAGCAAGAGTACTAGAGACTTAAGGAGCCAAGATGACCGAGTAAGGAGTAAATGACTGTAGCTCTCCCATATTTGCCTCCAAACAATCATAAAATAGCATCCCAGAACAATCCTGGAATAGTGGAAATGGGGGAAAGATAGGATGAAGAGTGGAAAACTAGGAAACAATCTTGACAGCAAATGTCTCTGAAAAAAGTCTCATTTCTCAAACATATAAAGAACTGAGTCTAATTTATGAGAATAAAAACCATTCCCTAACTGATAGATGGTCAAAGGATATGAACAGGCAGTTTTCAGATGAAGAAATCAAAGATATCTATAGGCATATGAAAAAGTGCTCTATATCACTTGTGATCAGAGAAATGCAAATTAAAACAATTCTGAAATACCACCTCACACCAATCAGACTGGCTAATATGACAAAAAAGGAAAATGATAAATGTTGGAGAAGATGTAGAAAAATTGAGACACTAATGCATTGTTGGTGGAGTTGTGAACTGATCCAACCATTCTGGAGAGCTATTTGGAACTATACCCAAACGACAGCCAAACTACGTATACCCTTTAATCCAGCAATACCACTACCATGTCTATATCCCAAAGAGATCATAAAAAAGGGAAAAGGACCTACATGTGCAAAAATATTTACAGCAACTTTATTAGTGGCAGCAAAATATTGGAAATTGAGGGGATGCCCATCAACTGGGACATGGAGGAATAAGCTGTGGTATATGAATGTAATAGAATGCTACTGCATAATAATTAATGATAAACAAGATTTCAGAAAAACCTGGAAAAACTTGTACACACTGATGTAAAGTGAAATGAGCAGAACCAGGAAGACATTGTACACAGAATCAGCACCATCTTGTGATGGTTAACTACACCTCAGCTCTTCTCAGCAAGACGACAATCCAAGACGAACACAGAGAACTCAGGAAGGAAAACGCCTCCATGTGCAGATAAAGACCTGACGAACTGTGACTGCAGATAGAGGTGTGTTATTTTTACTTGTGTTATTTTTTCTCATTTTTTTTCTTTTGATCTGTTTCTTCTTTCCACAACTGTGATGAATATGAAAATACATTTTACGTGATAGCACACATATAAACTATATCAAACTGCCTACCTTTTTCAGAAGAGGAGAGAGGAAGGGAGAAAAATATGGAACTAAAAATCTTGTAAAAGTGAATGCTAAAAATTTTCTTGATATGTAATTAGGGCAAATAAAATACTATTTAAGAATTTTTTTTAAAAGACTACTAGGACCATAGCTTCTCTGGGAAGCTAGCCTACCAATTTATGTGGGGACTGTGGAGATGATCTCAGAATATGTGTTTCTCTAATCCAGGGGTGGGGAACCTGTGGCCACAAGGCCACATGTGGCTCTTTAAGTCCACAGGTGCAGCCCTTTGACTGAATCCAAACTTCACAGTTTTTAGTTCTGTGCTTGAGGACATAGAGGGCCACATGTGGCCTCAAGGCTGCAGGGTCCCCACTCCTGCAACTATACTCCACCACTATCTAGATAGCCTTGGCTAATTCTTTTAGCTTCCCTTCTCCTTCTATAAAACGAGGGGGTTGGTGGATCAGATTGACACCAAGTTTCCCTCCTTCATATTGTTCATGTTTTTGTCTTTACTTTCTTTTTTTAACATTTCCTTTATTAAAAAAAAACTTTGAGGGGAGAGGATAATTTTGGGGAAATTTTGGTACCAGAATGTATTGATTTAAGCCAACATACTACAAAGAGTAAGCTTGAAGCTACCTTTGCTCTGGCAATTACTAGTGGTGTAACTGTGGTGTAACCAACTCATCTAATCTCTCTTAATGTCAGGCTCTTATATAAAATAAGGACAGCACTTGTACTATTTTCCTCATAGCTTTATTATTAGGAATGTTTTTAATAAACTTGAAAGAGCTAGTGGAAGATGTGCTATTATACTGTATAAGCAGCAAGGCCATGTGATGGAAAGCACACTAGTCTGGGAACCAAACCGAGGTCTGATTCCTGACTGTCATTTATGACCTATCTGACCTTAGACAAATCCCTCTGTTTTCTTACCTGAATATGAGAAGGTTGAATTAAATTATCTCTAAAGTCCCTTTAGCTCCAACTTTTATGAATCTCTTATTATTGTTCATCCTTTGGTTAAATATGCCAAGTAGGCTTTTCTTTCCCAATTGTTTGAGGGGAAGAGAAGTCTGAGAAGGTGTGATACAAGAGAAGGAAGAGAGAAAGGAAGAAATTATTGTAAAGCCATGCATGAGTAGCTTTCCAGAAGAATGCTACTGTGAATAGCTTTTAAGGTTCTGATTATACAGTATAATGAACACTCTATTTATTCCATACCAAATCAAAGTAAAACATTCACAGAAATCAAGGTACAGCATTCACAATATTACAACTTATCACAGAAAATCAAAATATAGCATTCACAACAACTTATCACAGAAAATGGCCACATAGTTTCCACTACAGTGGTCACAAAGTTTTGAACAAAGAACTATGGTTTAATAACTCAAGCATTCACAAAATCCTTAATTCAATACAAAGTACAATAGTCAGAGTTTTCCACTCATGGGGCATACTAGCTTACAAATCAGTCACTTATTCACTCATCAATCACTAAGTACAATCACTTAGTCAATCAATCATCCCTCATTACTCACTATTCAATCATTAGAAAATGCACAAACCCTCTACCCCTAGGTCACTAGTAAATTTAATCTTCTCAGTCAGTACACAGTATCCAAGTAAAGTCTTCTTTTAGCTTGACTTGGGTGGTCCCTCAGATTCCCTGGATCCCTTTCCATGGTCCCAGATCCTACCTGGATTCACCAAACTGTCACCTGGGTTGAAAGGCAGACAGCTCCCAGGTCCTCATCCAGCTCTCTGTGCAGTTCCTGCTCCACATTGGAGCTCACAGTATCCAGTCCATCTCAAATCCCTCACAGTCTCTGCTTCTAGGAAGTCAAAGCCCAACAAAACTACAAACAGACCAAGTCCCAGCACCACAGCCATGCCTCCTCAGTCCTCCAGCAGCTCCAGCTGGCCCTCAGAC
>CM053581.1:110913750-110975624 GCA_028627135.1 Pseudochirops cupreus
GTAGCAGCCCAGCCTCCAGATGCTACTGAGAGAAACTCTCTCTCTCTCCAGCTGAACAGCTTCTGCCACCAGATTCTTGTCCCAAGAAATTCTGACTGTCCCTCTCTAGGGCTTTTTCTTATATACACACAGCATTAGCTTCCTGTTTCAGCCAGCCCATTTCTGTTACATCAACAACAGGAGACAGGAATTCATACCTTCTGTTTCTTTAACAGAGGCTTAATCTGAACTAGGTACTAAGTACCTCTTAGTTTAGCAACACAAAGAGATCTTCAAATTCAGATTACATTACCATTACAATGATCAATAGGGAAGCTATGATATTTCACCTTGCAAACACTCCTGGAAACTCCACAGAGTTTGTACTATATGTACCTGTGAATGAAAATTACATTCAGATGCATACACCTGCTTCAACAAAACCATAAATGTGGTTTGGTCCAATGGCAATTCTGACTGATGATGACAGAGTTTAAATTGTTCTTGTGTCGTGGAAGGAGATGGATACCAATGTCATTGTTAGCTAGAGAAATCCTGATTGGATCAGGGGAATTAATTGAATAAAATAGGGATTTGGGGGACCACACCCCATCTCTAGAAGTAGAGCAAAGTCATAGCAATCCATCAACCCAACAATTAAAGTCTTTTCTAACAGCAATATGTCTTTCCCCAACTATATCAGCCTTATAAAACCAGCTCAAGGGGTGATTACTGAGAAACAGATCAGCAGAGCTTCTTCTTGATTGTCATCCCTTGCTTCTGGCACCTTACCAGTTCATAAAGAAATGTGTTCTACGTTCATGAAAAAGTGTTTTCTTGGTCACTTCTGACAAGTGAATCCTTGTAATCTGTGAATTTCTTGGGGTTTACTTTTGTTTCTCTGTAGAGTGTCTTTTATCATCCTGTGTTTGGTCCATCCATAAACACTTAGTAGTCTTGTGAACTTGGGCAAAACACTTGAATCTCTATTTGTCTCAGTTTCCTCAACTGTAAAAGGGGGGATAATAATAGTACCTACCTTGTGGGGTTATGAGTATCAAATGAGGTAATACTTGTAAAGTGCTTAGCACAGTACCTGATAGGTAGTAGGCACAATATAAACACTATCATTATTGTATAATTATTATAATATACTATAATATATAATTAATATGTAATATATTATAATATATAATTAATATAATATATTCTATATAATATATTATAATAATACTATTGACTTAGAAAACACATATTAACATTAACTGTGTTCTAGGTTATTTTTTATTTGTTTTGTTAAATATATTCTGATTACATTTTAATTTAGTTCACCTGCACTAGTAAGGGCAGGTTGAGGTTGAATATTTGACGCAGCTCAGATTCTAGTCCAGTCCTCTCATTTAACCAAAGGAAAACCTGAGGCCATAAGATGAAAAGGGATTTGCCTCAGACTAAGAAGTCGTGGTATGCTAAGAATTTATTTATGAAAACATGAGGAGAAAGCAAGAAGAGAAAGAAGAAGAGAGAAAAAGGGTGAAAGAGTAAGCAAAAGGAGGAATGACCTAATAATAATAATAGCTAGAATTTAAGATTTGCAAAGTGCTTTACAAATATTTTCTCCCTTTATCCACACAACAACCCTGGAAAAGAAGTACTATTATTATATTTATTTGACAGATCAGGAAACTGAAGCAGACAGGGATTAAGTGACTTGTCCAGGGTCACATAACTAAGTATCTGATGCTGGGTTTGAATGTAGGTCTTCCTGAATCTAAGTCAAGAGTTCTATCCACCATACCAACTAGCCATACAAGACACAGCTGCTCTGATAAGCTAACAAGATCATCATCAACCAGGATGACTTCAAACGGGGAGGCAAAGAGAGATACCTATTGGCATCAAGTGGCATTTTGGGGGGAGAACGAGTGTGTATGTGTGTGTGTATGTGTGTGTGTGTGTGTGTCTGTCTGTCTGTACATATATTTTGGGGAAAGGGGATGGTCAGACTTATAAGCAAAAAAGAAAGGGAAAAATGCAAAAACCTAAGAGGGAGCAAGATGCAAAAGTGATGGCACAGATAGAGGAGAGGGAGAAGATGGGCAGAGAGAACAGCTCCCAGCAACACTGACTGAGACCTGGACTTGGAAATAAGGGCTACTGGATAAGCCATTGTCAGTTACAGGTCAGATGATGTTTGGCCTTGCTAATGTCAAGGTACAGCCAGATTATGCCTATTGGCAATCCTCAGCCGTCCATCCCCTTCTTTACAATTCCATCATCTTCTTGGCTCCCCTTTAAATTTCCATCTTTCACACTCACCAGCCAAGAAGTAGAACAAGTGGCTATAGGAAATATCAGTGTGGTTCCCTCAATTCCGTGGACCCAGGAATAACGACCCAGACTGGTGCCCACAGGAGCTGGAACTTCCCCCTCCCACTCCCCACAATGACTTGAGCCAAGACAGGCGGTAAGCCCATGTCTTGTCAGTACACTAATAAGCATCAGGCCAAGCCTGGCCTGTCTGCCAGGACATGTCTCCATTAGTCATCACATTCCCTTTGCTCAGGACTGCTCTCCCAAGCTTCACAAACACAAATAGGTTCAGCCAGGAAAATTCCATAGCTCTTCTCTGATCCATGAGCCCCTAATCTCCCTTAGGAAATTATTTGAGGGAAGAAAGTACATGCATTTGTACCTTCTTCACCCTCTTGATTCTCTAGGAGAATCTTATTTTCCAAGTTTTGCCTAACCTTCTGCCCCTGCTGCCCATGGTCCCCATTGAAGTTCCTGAGAGGCTGGAACTGTGGAATCCCTGTCTCTCATCCTCCTGGGATTACTTCTCAGAAAAAGGAGCATGCCTAGGCAGCTCTGAAGCCAGAACTATGGATCACAAGTCTTTGCCAACTTACTATTTCCCAGAGGGCTGGGGAACCAACTCAAGCCAAGCTCCTTCAGGGAAGATGTTCTGGGACAGAGATACTGAGTAGTGCCTCCAAATGCCTAGGGCCCTGCTCTGAACATGATACTTTGGCTCTATTTGCCCTCACCCCTACTGGTTCCACCTCCTAATACCCACCCTCCCTGTTCTCTTGAGATCGCAGCAATTTACCTGAAAAGGATTGGTCTCTTTTGCTCTTACAGAGCTCCAGGATCATTTTCCAATGAAGATGGAAAAAATAACACAATCATTCTGACTAGGTCCACTACAAATCTATGTTACATAGTCTCAAATGGATCCTCACTGCTGCTAGGCAATCCTACTATACCTCCCTTATCAATTCACTATCCCACTATCCCACTCTTCACAATGGCTCTTCCAAACCTGTTTATCCCTGGTTCACTCTGCCCCCTGCTCTCTCAGATGAGAAATTCATCTCATATTTTAAAGAAAAAAAAATCAAGTCATTTCCCATGAGCTTTCTCTTCTCCCTCTTCCTCATCTCATGTCCCTCAAATGCCTTCTGCCATCATCTTCTCCTTTATCCCCATTTCACATCCTTACCAAGGCTAATCTGTTTATTTGCTCATTCTATCCCATCTCCTCCAACATATTGCCCCCTCTGTTATCCCCATGCTCACCCACCTTCAATGTCTCCCTCTCTATTGGCTCATTCCCTACTGCCTACAGACATGGTCATGTCTCACCCATCCTGAAAAAACTTTCATTGGGTCCTTCCATCTCTGCTATCATCCTACGTCTCTTCTCTTCTTTGCACCTATAAGTGCAAACCATACAAAAGGATCCCTATGTCCTTATTGGAACCACATTTTATTTAGAAAACAACATATTAACATTATCTATGTCCTATGTTATTCTTAAGTATTTCCCAATTGCAACATATTTAATATAATTTATAATGTAATATTATTTATAATAAATAATAATATTTAATATTTTAATACTTAACTTATTGCTAAGTATTCCCCAATTGCATTTTTTAACAAAACAAAAACATTTATTCAATTATAGCACAATATATACCAGGAAATATATACCAGACAATGCAGAGTGAAGAAGCTCTCCCATTGAGAGAGAGATAGATCAACTCATCCAAAAAAAGAAAGAGTGTCCTTGATTTCACCCAATTACATTTTCATGTCTTCAGGCTGCTTGTGAGAGTATTGTCAATGCAATGTAACTTGCCACCTCTAATATAAAAGTCAGAGTTCAAGCTTGGTCTCATGAAATCTGACTTTGGATCCTAGGTCTGATCCCAACTAACTGTAGGTCCAAGAATGAACCACTTCATCTTTCTGAGTCTCAGGGGCTCATTTGTAAAATGGACATATTAACACTTGAGCTAGCTTCCTCCCAAGATTTTTGTCCATATTATTGTAATGCAATAGGCTTCATCATGGCAGAAGCAGGACCCTGGGTTCTCAGAATCACAGTCTCAAAACTGGAAGGAATCTCAAAGAGTCTCTTGCCTAACTTATTTAAAAGAAATACCCTTTCAACAATATATTTGAAAGGTATTTTAGCAAAGTACATGTTGCTGAAGTTTCTGCCTCATTTCTTCAGGCACCCAGGCCATACTAACTTCACTTCCAGCTCTATTCCTGACTCTCCAGAATTTTCTACTCCTTCACCAATAGCCTTGGAAGTGCCTCCACTCAGCTGTCTCTTCTGATCATTGAGTCTCTGGCCCAGACTATCCTTTCTTGAGGTGCCAAGGCCATGTCAGGGACACCTAAGTAGTGCACTAGATAGAGTGCTGGATCTGGAGTCAAGAAGACTCATCTTTCTGAGTTCAAAATCTGGCCTCAGACACTTACTAGCTGTGTAACCCTGGGCAAGTCACTTAACCCTGTTTGCCTCAGTTTCTTCATGTGTAAAATGAGCTGGAGAAGGAAATGGCAAACCACTCCAGTATCTCTGCCAAGAAAACCCCAAATGGGGTTACAAAGAGTCAGACACAACTAAGTCAACTCAACAACAATCAGGCCATGCCCACTCCACTTCTAGCTCTACTTCCCACCATCTTGGTTTCTCCTCTTGCCAGCAGCCTTGCCTCCACACAGGTTAACCTCCCCTCCTCTACCCCATCCCCTGACAACTTTCTAGATCCTCTTTATGTCTTGTCTTCTCCCATGTGAATATAAATTCTTTGAGGGCAGGAAACGATTGTCTTGATTGTCTCCTTTGAATCTCTAGTGCTTAGCACAGTGCCTGGAATAAAATAAGAGCTTAATAAATGCTCCCCCCCCCCCCCATCTATCTATTATCTATCCATCTTCCAAACTGTAAAGATTTCTAGTATGGATGTGATAGCTGTCTTTGTCCAGTACCCAAGGATTGGCTTGGCTAAGTTTAGAGACTTTTTATTGGAAGTTGGTCATTACAGCACTTTTTTTATGACAGCCTTTTAACTGGTAACTGAAATGCAGAGGATTATAATTCAACTTGATGGAAGGCGTACACATACTGCTGAAACCCCAGATCTTTTGAAATATTGTTAGTCATAAAGCCAAAGTCATAAGTTTTGATCTGGAAGGATCCCAGAAGTTATCTAGTATAACCTCTCCCCCATTTTTAACAGATGAGGAAACTAAGACTCAGAGAGGTTAAGCAACTTGTCCAGGGTCACGCAGGTAGTGAGAGGCAAAGATGGGATTCAAATCTAGACCCTCTGATGTCAAAGCAAGCTCTTTCTCCACAACACTATGCTATTTTAAAAAAATCTGTTGAATTAAGTTGCTCAACTAAAATTTTCATTTTTCTTCCAACAGATTAGTCAACCTTTTGCAACCAACATTTTTTTTCCTAAAAGTCCAAAATTTCTAAAGTGATCATCAATATTAATTGTAGCCATAACTAGGGTGGGGCACCATCATTTGGGGAGGGCACTAACTTCCTTCCCATGGTAGTCCGCAGATTGTTCCCCTTGTGCCTTGCACCCCATATTCTGATGAGCTGTGTGCCCCAATGGAAGTTGGATGGAAAGGTTGGATGATAGTGAAGGAATGGTATTGTAGACTGACAAAGGAAGGAAAGGGGGATAGGCCGTCACTTCTCTCTACATGAACGTATTTATGGTTGGAATGTCTTCTGTACACACTGTACTCACCCTCATCCTCTAGCTGCAGCTATCACCTCCCCCATCCTTCCCCAGAAAGCTTTTGTACTATTGCTACCCATTCTCCCACACCCTTGCACAACTTTTTTCCCAGGGTTAAAAATAATCCTAGTTATACTTCTAGTAACATCATCCCAGGACTTTAATTCTCATCTTCTGGAGTTCCTACCTTTTCTAAATTCAGGAGAACCTCTATTCAGGTGTTCACCATCTGATCTACTTCATCTTTTATTCTCAGTTCACTTCCATTTAATAAACATTTGTTAATCTGCTACATGTGTGTGTGTGAAACACAGTGTTGGATGCCAAGATACAAAGATAAAAATGATATGGCCTCTGCCCTTACATGTATATGCTACTAGGGGAGATACTTTGGTTATATGGGAAAGTAAATGCAAGGTCATTGGAGGAAGAGGAAATCAGGAAAGACTCCACATAGAAGGAAACAACAGAATTGAGTCTTGAAGAAGGTTAGGCATTCAAAGAGGCAGAGGTGAGGAAGGAGTGAGATCCAGGAACAGAGAACTGACTGTGCAAAGACATAGTGAAGGAATGCCAAGTTCAGAGAATAGCAAACAAGCCAGCTTGAACAGAATAAGCAATGTTTGAAGGAAGTGCAATGAAATAAATTTGGAAGGGAAGACTGAACATGTCAACTAATAATAGCTGGTGTTTATATAACACTTTAAAGTCTGAAAAGCATCTTCTACCCATTATCTTTCTGATCTACACATCAAGACTGTGAACTATTTTAACAGAGAATAACAGGTGTTATTATCCCCAGCTTGCAGGTGAGGAGGCTGAAGTCCACTGAAGTTAAGTGATTTGTCCAGGGTCACACAACAACTTAAATGGCAGAAGTAATATTTCAAAGCCATCTCTTTTTTAAAAAATTTATTTAGTTAGTTTTAGTTTTCAACATTCACTTCCATAAGCTTTTGAGTTTTCAATTTTCTCCCTTCCTTCTCATGCTCCCTCCCCAAGACAGCATGCAATCTAATATAGGATACATTCATATTAAACATGTTTTTACATTAGTCATATTGTAAAGAAGAATTGGAACCAATGGGAGGAACCACGAGAAAGAAGGAACAAAACAACAACAAAAAGAGAGCAAATAGTCTGCTTCCATCTGCATTCAGACTCCATCATGCTTTCTCTGGATGTGGACAGAATATTCCATCATGAGTCTTTTGGAGTTGTCTTAGATCCTTGCATTGCTGAGAAGAGCCAAGTCTATGAAAATTAGTCATTGCACAATGTGCCTGTTACTGTGTACAATGTTCTCCTGCTTCAGCTCACTTCATGCAGCATCAGTTCATATGAGTCTTTCCAAGTTTTTCTAAAGTCTGCCTGCTTATCATTTCTTAAAGCACAATAGTATTCCATAACATTCATGTACTACAACTTGTTCAGTCATTCCCCAATTGGTGGACATACCCTTAATTTCCCATTCTTGGCCACCACAAAAAGAGATGATATAAATATTTTCATACATGTGGATTCTTTTCCCATTTTTATTATCTCTTTGGGATACAGACCTAGAAGACAAAGCCATCTCTTGTCTGACTACAGGCTGAACACTCTTTACCCTATTCTGTGTTGCCTACAAACAACAAATGGCTTCAAATGCCAGGCTGGGTGTTTGCAGGGAAAGTTTACAAAGATTCTAACAAAGCATTTGAGAGCAGTCTCTCCTGTCATTCTTGTAGATAATATGGGAAAATATGAGCAGTCCAGTCAACCAGGTAGAGTCAAAACTGGATGAATGACCAGATCCAGAGAATTGTCACTAATAATAATAGTTATGGTGTTAACTTGGAAGGAGGACTCTAGTGCAGGGCTTGGGGATCTGAATTTGGTTCTGTGAAAATGAAAACTTTGTCAATGACACAAGCAAAGGCATAAAAGCACATTCACCCATTTTGTAGATGATACAAAGCTACAAAGGATGATAGAGTTAGGATACAGAAAGATATCCACCCACTAGAATATTTGGTCTAAATCTAAGAAGATGGAATTCCATCAGTCTTACACTTGGTTTCAAAAAGTCACTCCGCAGATACAAGATGGAAGACAGGTAGCGAGTTGGTAGTTTGTTTGTTTGTTTTCTGAAAAAGAACTAGGGGTTTTCATGTTCTGTCAACTCAATGAGTCAGCAGTGGGATATGACCACCAAGAAGACTGTGTTCTGCCCCAAGTAGGATCTATTTAGATTTTTAGAAAGGACATTGAGAAAGCTAGAGATAGTCCAGAAGAAGATAAGCAGCAATAGTGGTGGATCTTCAAATCTTGCACTGTAAGTAAAGGTTGAGGGAAGAAGGAGTGTTTTTAGAGGGTTCCAACATATTCTGTTTGGCCCTGGATGGCAAAACTAGAAGTGATAGTTGGAAGTTGAAAAGGCAAATTTAGGCTTGCTGTATGGAAAAACCTTCCTAACAATTAGAGCTAGAGTTTCGTGTAAGTACTATTCTGTCTGGCAAACCAGACGGTAAGTCTCTGGAGGGCAGGGACCACGTCTTACGCGGCTTTAATATTCCCATTTGGTGCCCAGTGCATAAGTATTTGATAAATACTTGATGAATGAATGATTTCATTCTGTGTTTGTTATCTTTCCATTCTCAGTGAAGGGATTGGGGCCTTTATAATCTTGCAAATTTGAAAGGTCTAGATAGCATGTTGGCACCCCAGCATCTAAGAGACTAAGTTCCAAAGCCATTGCAGCAGACCTGACCTATTGCTGGGCTGACCCTCACTGGAGGTCTTCAAGCAAAGGCTGCTTAACCACTGGTCTGGTATATTATAAAGTTAACTGTTATGTTATAAACATGTTCATGTTATAATGGGGATTCCTCAGCAATGGGTCAAATTAGATGGCCTCTGAAGTCCCCTTTAGTGAAGAAAGTACATTCTAGGCCACCCTCTCCCAGTGCAGGTTGCCTTGTTGTCACAGGCCAGGAGGGGAAGTCAAGCTGTTCCAGTCCCTACTCTTATCCTATTTATTTTGTTTTCCATTCCCTCTCCAGAACCTCCATCTGCTGCCATCGTGGCAATTTCTTCTCTTTAGAGGTTCATTCCATCCCACTATGTCACTTCACCAAATTCAGTT
Source organism: Pseudochirops cupreus (assembly GCA_028627135.1). NCBI lineage: Eukaryota > Metazoa > Chordata > Mammalia > Diprotodontia > Pseudocheiridae > Pseudochirops > Pseudochirops cupreus. The sequence continues at coordinate 110,922,916 of CM053581.1, forward strand.
GTACAAGAGTTTAAGCTCCTACTGCATTGTACAAGGCAATGGGGCTGCAAAGACAAAAATGAACCCATCCATGGATGAGATGAGCTCTCAAGGAACTTGTGTCCTCTAAAAGGGCCACAATATATTTGCCTATGGTTATCAAAGGGAGTTTCACTAAGCATGCCATGAAAATTTGGATGTTGCTGATAAAAAGAAAATTTATATGTAATTTTGTTTAGTATAAATTTTACTTTCCCAACATACATAGTATAACATTTGCAACACAAACAAAACTCACCCATTAGGAATATATAATAATTTCAAAACACACTAGATCTTGAACTCATAAAGGTCTCAACAAAAAATGGCTGATTTTATTAAAGGGAAACTGCATATTCTAGAGTCTTCCAACTGTCTAGAAATGCTACTGACTTAAATATCCAATGTACCACAATTCTTTATTGTAAACAATATTGTGACCTGAGGGCAGAGGAGAGGAGTTTAACTACTGTTGATGAACATAGAGAAGTAAATGCTCAATATGTACTAATGATAGGGAAACCTAGACAGAACTCTTGTAGGAGGTAACACCAGAACTGGACCTTGACATGACTGAGCAGTTCCCAGAAGCAGAGTAAATGAGGATAACCTTCCAAGATTGAGAGATAGTCTATAATGGCATGGAGGTAGGAGACAGAAGATTTTGTACAAAGAAGAAAGAGTAGGCCAGTTTGGCTGGACTTGAATATTTGAGGAAAAGTAATGCGCAATCAGCCTAGAAAGATAGGCTCAAGCCAGAGTGAAGGGTTCTAAATGACAAGCAGAAGAGTTTATATTTTATCTGGAGGCAACAGAGAGCCACTTAAGGTCTTAGAGCCTATAGCTATTAAAGTAACCTACCAGCCTCCAGGTCACTCTCCCTCCTTTCACAGAGAATTCAGCTCCTGGCTTATTGTCATCCTCTCAGCTCCCACCCATACTCTCACACTTGGGGACTTCAGTACACATGTTGATATCCCATTCAACAACTTGGCCTCAACTCTCATGACCAACATCTTCAACTCACTTCAGGAACAGTAAGGAGTGGCGATGCCTTAGGTCTCATCAGCACTCTTCACTGCAATGTGTTCTAATGTAATGTGTCATGTAAATGTATGGGGGTATGATACCTGCACAGAGGGCCTCAGGTGGTGTCTTCCTCCCAAGGTAGTGATGAGGATGTAGAAAAGAAATACTTGGGAGAAACTGTGAAGTTCATCTGGACATCCTGTAATTGGCTCTAGTTGGCTGATTGTCTTTTGAAGAGGAGGATCTTTGATTGACTGCAGAGACATTCAAAAAGGCCTATCAGCTTCAGACACTTTCTCCTCTGCCTCATTTGACAGTGCGGGAATTTCAGTAATTCTTTTATTTATGACGCCTACTGAGAAACCATGGTGTAAGGGAAAAGGTCTGGAGTCTTCTCCCCTTAAGGTCATAAGGCCTAATGAAAGGGATGTGAGCTTTGACTTCTGTGTTTGTTATCTTTCCATTCTCAGTGAAGGGATTGGGGCCTTTATAATCTTGCAAATTTGAAAGGTCTAGATAGCATGTTGGCACCCCAGCATCTAAGAGACTAAGTTCCAAAGCCATTGCAGCATCAATGACCCACAGAGAAAGGAGTGACCTTTAGGAGTGACCTTTGGGACACCAGGCCATCAGAAGCTGGGACAATGACTCATCTGGCAGTCAGGTCCCATAAAGTCATGAACTTGGTTGAAATCAATGCTATGTAAGAACAGAAATAAATTATAAACTTACTTCCACCTAGAAGAGATTGAGGTGGTGTAGAACAGAGTATATTGACAATCCCAAGATATTGAAAGAAATGTTTTGTTTTGTTTTTTATGTTGTGCTTACTATATAGCCTTGAAATAAATATCCCTTGTAAAAGCTAATTGATTTTAAGTGGTCAAATGGAACAGTAACACTATTAACTGGTGCTTAACAATGGAGAACAGCCAGTGGGGGCTCAATCCATTGAGGCAGGAGTAGAAACATCCACAAACTCTTTAGGACATCCTAGAACTCTGAGGTAAAATGTACCTAACCTAACTCTTGCAGAGACAAGGTCGGAGTATACACATTATATAAAGAACGCTAGACTTGGGATCAGCAAAAACCTGGTTTGGAATCTCACCTCTGAGATTATCTGTGTGACCATGGTCAAATTATTTAAATTTGCCAAGCCTCAGTTTCCTTACCCGTAATGTAATATATTAATGCTTATGGCACCTACCTGAAAAAGTTGCAGTGTTCTTGAACTCACATAAGTTCAAGAAGTAAAAGGAAATACTGCATAGAGTTCTAGACTTTGAATGAAGACACTTTAGTTCCCTCATCTGTAAAATATAGATGACAATGTGGGAGCACTTCCTATCTCCCAGTGTAGGGACAAAAATTGCTGTGAAAAATGTAAAGCACTATATAAAATTCAAATTATTAACTATTGTACCCTTATGACTTCAAACTCTGAAATTCCCCTTATTGATCATAATTTCCTGGCTTTCCGTCTTCACCTCACTCTTCCCAAACCAATGCTTGGCACTCACCATGACTTCTAGTCCCTCTGTCCCCTTTTGTTCTCCTAATCCCTCACCTCTGCTCCAACCCCTCTTTCTTCTTTTCACATTCTTGACTATTTCAACTACAAACTCTCTTATACCATTGATCTCTTACCTTCCGAGTAAGGGTGGCAGAGTGGATAGAGCACTGGGCCTGAAGTCAGGAAGACCCAATTTCAAATCCTACTGCAGACACTTACTAGTTATGCAAACTTTAGCAAATTGTTTAACCTCTGTCCTTCTGTTTTCTCAATGGTAAAATGGGGGTGATAATAGTAGAACCTACCTCCTAAGGATTGAATGAGACAACATTTGTAGAGTGCTTAGCATTGTGCCTGGCATATGGCAGGTGCTTAATTAATACTGATTTCCTTCCTTCCTTCTCTTCTATTGACACATTGGTGTTTTCTCTGTCCCCAAACTTAGACCGTCCTCACCCTCTGCCTTCTCTGTTCCTATTGCCATGCTGCTGAACACCCCCCTGAAGGATGTCACTGGCTGGAGCCACTACAAATTCATACGATTTAACCTCAATTGGGCTCTTTCAGGTACATGACAATCCTTTGATTTTCCCATTATTAAGTCTTTGTTACACTTCCACATAATTTATTATATAATCTACTTTATCAATAAGGTAGAGGCCATACATTGTGAGCTCTCTCATTTCCTCTACTCCACACTTCTTCTTCACCCATCTTCTCTTCCTTTGCTCCAAGGCCAGTCCCCTATAAGGACACCCCTCCTGGGGTGTCATTGCTCCCCCATACCTTCCAAACTTCCAGAAACTTGCCCCACATCATTTATTCCCTAGCTTTCATTTCGATCTATTGTAGTGGATAGTGTCAGGATAGAGTCAGGAAAGCCTGAGTTCAAACCTGGTCTCAGACACTCACTAGATTTGTGACCCTAGGCAAGTCATTTAACCTCTGTCTTCCTCAGTTTTCTCATCTATAAAAAGGAGATAATAGTAGCACCTATGTTCCAGGGTTATTATTGTCAGGATGAAACGAGATAATATTTGTAAAGCACTTTGTAGGCCTTAAAGCAGCGGTTTTCAACCTGTGGGTTATGTTCAATTTGTAACAATGAAAATACATCCTGCATATCAGATATTTACATTACGATTCATAACAGTAGCAAAATTACAGTTATGAAGTAGCAACGAAAATAATTTTATGGTTGGGGGTCACCACAACATGAGGAACTGTATTAAAGGGTCGCGGCATTAGGAAGGTTGAGAACCACTGCCTTAAAGCACCACATATATGCTAGTTATTGTTATCATTATCATTACTAATCATTGTACTGGCTATAAATATAATCAGTCCTCTCCCAGTCTTAAAAAAATAAAATCAACCTATCTCAAGTGAATTTTGAATTCAAGCTGTTGTCCTATCCCTCTCCACTCTTTCCCTGCCAAGCTCCTAAAAAGACTCCTCTTGGATATTCTTGCCCTCTATGACACTATTCTTTCCTAGTTCTTTTCCTACTCTGTCTTATTACTCTTTCTCAGTTTTCTGAGAACCCATCATCTATCTTCCAGTCCCAAAGTGTGCATGTCTCCTCAAGGATCCATCCTAGGCTCATTTCTCTTCTCTCAGGAATTTCCCTGGATGATTACATCATCTTGAAGTGACCTCATCAGCTCCCGTGGGTTCCATTATCATCTCTACACAGATGACCACTAAATCAATATGTCCTCACTCATCTTTCAGCATGGTGTAGTGGATAAAGAGCTGGCCTTGGAGTCAGGAAAGTCTACAATTCACATCCTGCCTCTAACCCACACTAGCTGTGGGACTGTGAGCAATTCAGTTGTTGTCTCTGTCCCAGAAACTCCCTAAAACTATATTTTAGGATCATTGATTCAGAGCTGGAAGGGACTTAGAGGCCATCTAGTCCAATCTCCTAATTTGACAAATGAGGAAGCTGAGATACAGAGAAGTTAAGAGACTTCTCCAGGGTCACACAGTCACCCTGCCAGCATGCCCAAGTCAGAATTTGAATCCAGATGTTGCTGACGCCAAGTCCAGTACTCTGTCCACCCCCCCACTATCTCATATATGATAGATGAGTTACCAGTCTTTATCATTGGAGGGAATTTCTACATGAGAAGTTCCCTATACTGATAAAATCATAAATCCAGAGTCACTCCCACCCCCACCCTCAAATCCTCAAATCTAGTCCCGAATCACCAGTTGGTCCCATCAGCTTCTCAAATTCAACATGTTCAAAACAAAATCCTTCCTCTTTCTTAGACAGTCACCAGTTTGTTGGCCTCATGGTAAACCTTGGCCCCTTCTGTCTCCCCAAGCTTCCAAAATGAAGCCATCACCAAACCTTACTGACTCTATGTAGGCACATTTAGGGTCCATATCCTTACTCTCCCCATTCAGCGCCATGAACCTGGTTCAGGCCCTCATCACCTCTCACCTGGAATATTACAATCACTTCCTAACTGATTTCCCTGCATCCAGCCTCTCCACTTTCCAATCTGCCCTCCCCAGACCTACCAGAATAAGGCACTGGTCTGACCATGTCACGCCTCTGTTCACAGGCCTTTATTGGTTTCCTGTGCCCTCTGAATTGAATACACACTCCTTACCCTAGTTCAAAGGCCTCCTACAGTTTGGCTCCAACTCACCTTTCCAACCCTATTTTGCATTACTCCCTTTCACACATTCTACATTCCAATCAAACTGGGCTAGTGGCTCTTCCCTGAACTTGAGGCTCCGTCTTCCACTTCTCAGGAACTGCTCATCTGAATTCTCCCACACCTGGAATGTCCTCCGCATCACTGCTTCTGAGAATTCCTTCAAGGCTCAGTTCTTCCAAGAAACTCCCCATATGCTGTAGCTGTCAGTGCTCTCCTCCAGAAAAAACTGCTTTGTATTCCTTCATCTGCATCAACTCCCTGAAGGCAGGCACTTTTTATTTTCTTTATGTCTCCACCTCTGACACATTGCTTTGCACATAGGAGATGCTTAAATCCTTATTCAATTGGCAGTATCGTATTTGGAAAACTGGGATAGGAGTTAATTATTTGAGCACTAACCTGTGTTCTGCTATGTCCTTGCTATGTGATTTGGAGCAAATCATTTCTCTCTCAACACACTACAGTCTCCTAATCCATGAAATGCACAGGCTGGTCTAGATTATCTCTAAAAATGTCTCTCAAATCTTAGATTCCGTGTTCTACAAACTCCACTAAGGCACGATGGATGTAACACAGTTTTTCAAATGCTCGAGTAGAAAATAAGACAGCATGGTTTGATGGAAGAAAACCTGGAATTGAAATAAGGGGACTTGGATATGAGTCTCAGCTTGGCTGTTCACTACATGTGTGACTTTGGGCTTCATTGCAAAATAAGGGAGTTGTCCTAGAAGGTCTCTATGGACTCTTCCAGCTTTGACATTTTTTGACTCTAAATTTCCCCTTTGGGAGCCCCACTTGAATGCAAATGTAGGAGAAATTCAAATAAGAATCTCCAAGGAGTTTAAGAGGTCAGGGGCCACCTGACCCAAGAGGAAAAGAGCAGTGTCTTTCTCCCTCCCTCCATCTCAGGACTTTGCACACACAAATAGATAGAATCCAGTCACTCTTGGCTACAGGCAGAATTTTCAGTAAGGATTTGGCATCCTGGGGAAACATCATTTGCTCCTGAAAAGACTTTTGCTGTCCTTCAGCTTCCACATGGGTTAGTTGGGGTCTCTGTTGTACTTGAAAAATACATGACAGCATCAGCCAGTTTTTTCACTGCTTTAGATGCCAAGTTCTCATAAGTGAGAAAAATAGTCTCCTGGCTGGAGTAAGGCTGCGGTGATAGAAAAATGGATTCTGAGGTCTCTGTCACTCTCTTTTTGGGACCTGCACTCACCAGCTGGTAATCAGTGCTGAGATCACCTTAGGGCTAGAGAGCTCCCCTAAGTTGATAAAGAGGTGAGTGATCAGACCGAGACCTGCTCTTGGGCTCTGGGGGATGTTCAAAATCGATTACATTTCCTATCAGCCTAGAAAATCAGCCCTGCCTGTTCACTCAATTGCTTGGGGCTGTAATTGCAAGCAGATGTCTTTCCTCAGTGACATGTGAAACTGAATCAAGAAAGTTTTGTTGGTTTCTTCCATCATCGCTTCACCAGGAAAGGAGGCAGGCTCACCAGAGACTAGGGAGAGACAGGACCACAGAGGGAGGACAGGGAAAGCACATAAATGGATAGATGGATAGGAGACATCCCGGTGGGATCTATACTCTCAGATGGAGCCGACGTCTTTGCAATTGAGTTAATGCAGGCGCTGCACCCTTAGTGTTGTGGCCATGAGCCTTACTCTGAAGATCGGGAGTGGGACCAGCAGGGCTCCGGGCCCCAAACAAGCTGTACCTAAGTTCTGCTGAGGATCTTCCTGTCCTCTATCTCCACAAACGTCGCCAGGGGCCCCTTTCATTTAGCAGGAAATACAGAGACTTAGCAGCCATTCAGAAGCAGCCAGCCATCCACAATGAGCAGAGGCAGCAAGGCAGAATTTCAACCCACACTGCTCATTGTGCCCAGGGTATTGTTAGGGAACTAACCCTTCCCTGGGAAAAAGCTTCTCACAGAAGTGTCTGTGTGGGCTGCCCTAACAGGTTGGCCATCCTGTCTGGGAGACAAAGGGGCCGGGGTTGGGGGCTTGAGTTGAACAAAGCTGACTGACCATTCAGGGTCATTCCAAGTATTTTCGAGGTTGTAGAAGCCCCGGGTGGTGTGGATGGAGATGGTGTTAAACCCAACAATTTACCCTTCAGCATTCCCATCCATCTCTTCATGTCACTGCATTTTACAGGAGGAACTCTTCTCTCTACTTCTCTCCCTCTATTCAAAGTCTACCCATCCTTTAGGAACCTGCTCAAGTTACAGTTCTCCCATGGAGTCTTTCAGACTGGGATCATGGGATTTAAGAATACATGGGGCTCTAGAAATCATGGGATCCAACCCCACTTTTACATTTGAGAAAATGCAGGCCCATGGAGATGGGGGGATTTGTCCAAGGCCACACATCATTTGTTATTGTTCAGTTGTATCCAACTCTTTGTGACCCCATTTGAGATTTTCTTGGCAGGGATATTTTATGGTTTGCCATTTCCTCCTCCAGCTCATTTTACAGATGAAGAAACTGAGGCAAACAGGCTTAAGTGACCTGCCCAGGGTCACACAGCTAGTAAGTGTCTGAGGGAGAGGAGTGTTCCTGACTCCAGGCCCAGAACTCCAGTGCCATCCAGCTGTCTCTAGGTGCAGTGCTCTTCCTGCTATACCTCATGGTGCCTTGATCCGATTCCCCCTCACATTGATGTCTCCTTTCCTTTACCTCCCTAGGACACTTATAATCTGTAGGGTTTATTCTGAAACCCAATTTCATATCCCTTTGCACAGTGGTTTAATTGTTTCGTGTAAGTACTATTCTGTCTGGCAAACCAGACGGTAAGTCTCTGGAGGGCAGGGACCACGTCTTACGCGGCTTTAATATTCCCATTTGGTGCCCAGTGCATAAGTATTTGATAAATACTTGATGAATGAATGATTTCATGCTTAGGGTCAGACAGTATCAAGGTCTTGGGGTACAGAACAGTGTAATGGAAAGAAACCTGGATCGCTAGTCAGAAGATGGATGTTCCTAACCTTGTTATGCTACTATTTAGCTATGTGGCCTTGAACATGTTACTTTCCTTCTCCAGACCTCTTTAAAGAGGGTATTGTGGGAAACAGGAAAAAAATACATTTTTGTTCATTCAAAAAAATAAGGTTTCTTATGAAACAACATAAAACAAGAGAGTTAGACTAGAAGCGAGGATCTTAGATTTAGGCATGGAAAGGACCTTGAAGAAGCTAGGTGGTAGAGTGCATAGTGTTGGATTCTATAAGACCTGAGTTCAAATCTTGATGCTGACATTTAGGCTATAATGAGATAATATTTATAAAGCACTTGGCACAATGACTAGCACATAGTAGGCAGTTAATAAATGCTTATTCCCTTCCCCCACACTGTGCCCCTGAGCAAATCACATAATCCTTCTCAGTGTCAGTTTCCTCATCTGCAAAATGGAAATAATAATAGCCCCTACTTCAGAGGATTTTTGTGAGGATCAAATTAACTAACGTAAGTAATGAAAAAGGTAGAGTAGAGCTTAAAGTTCTATAAAATGCTTGCTATAATTTCTAGAAGACATCTAGGCTCCCTTCCTCACTTTATAGTTTAGGAAACTGAGATGTCCAGTGGTGAAGTGACTTATCCAACATCACAAAGTCACTAGGTGACAGAGCTGGTATTTGGGCCCAGACCCTCAAATTCCAAAACCAGCCCTTTCCCCACCAAACCACACTGTGTCCTATCAGAGAAATGGCCTCTAAAGTCTTTGTAACAATGTAATCTTACGGTTCTTTCATCAGGATCATAGAACAAGTTCCCAAGTGGGCATGATCAGTTTGGAATTGGTTGAGAAATGGACTCACCTCAGACTAGACGTCATGTATAGAGTTCTCCTTCTAGGCTCTCTCCAGATGTTGGGTCATCCCCTTGGCCAAGAGCTGCAAGACTCCTCCCTGGGCCTCAACCTTGCCATCAGGGACCATGTGAGAGAGGAAGTATGGTGGAGTGCAAAAAAAAAATGGAAGATATGCAACCAGAGCATCCTAAGTTCAAGTCACAACCCTTAAATTGTTTAGCTATGTGACCACTTAGGTACAAGTCACTTAAACCTCTCTGTTTCTCAGTTTCTTCATGGACCAACAGCATCTACCTCATGAGATCAATTGACATAATGTTCATAAAGTGCTTCAGAAAATAAGTGTGTCATAAACTTGTATACGTCATAAAGAACTTTGTAAAACTTGGAAAGCTACATGAATTCCTCTGCTGTCATGACCTATAGCTGCGATGTCCAGATGGCCATAACCTGCCCACTGACCTCAACAGATAACAGGCAGTGTGGTGATAGAGCTTATTTGAAGAAGCTGATCAAGCATTTAGCCTCTAAGCCCCTTCTATATTCTTCTGTTTCCTTGTTATCTCTCCACCAACATATCTTCTAGCATTTAGCCAAGGTCAGGGAAGTCTTTTTTTATCTCCGGACTAGAGCATGAGCAGTGTCCAGATTGTACCCACTGGTGGCTGTTCAGGATAAGACATCAATTTTGATCCTTTAAAGTGTCTGCAGCTTGAGGCAGAGCCCTTCTGGGCCAAAGTCTTTGGATCATATCTATCATTGGTTCTCCAGCATCAAGAAATTGGTCCTGGTCCCCAGGGCTGCACCACCTGGCTTCTGAGCATCGGTCACTAAGGAGCAAGGCCTTCAGTCATCCTACCAAGAGCTGTGAGACAGGCCATAAGCTGTGGCCAGGGAATTATCAGTACAACTGGAAGTGACAGGGTGTTTAGCAAACATTAAACCCAGGAAGCTTAAAAGGTCTTTGAGCATCATTAAATAAACACTTGGGATGACTGAGGAGGCTGAGCTGGGAAATAGAAGAGAAAATGTAAACACTTTGATGGCTGGGGTGAGGGTGAGGGGAAAGGGGACCAGTTGTTCTTCCATCCTCTTCCAGAGACAAAGCTTCTGGGGTTCCCGGCTTTGCCTGAATGCTTACCTTTCAAAAAAGAAAAGAAAAAGAATTTAGCCTGAACCACAAGTAGAAGCATCAGCAGTAATGATGGGGGCAGAGGTGAGGGGTGAGAGCAGAGGACAGGGAGGGAAGAAGGAGACAGAATGGATTCGATGAGATCACACTCAAAAAAACAGTTGCACTGAGATTAGTTGTGAAAAACTGCCTCCTGTCCTGGAGAACTGAAAAGGAAACAAATCCTTCCCATTGGTAAAAAGGTAGGAAACTCAGACGTCAGGAGTGGGATGCATTATCAGACATAATTGCCGTATTTGGTTGGCTTTGTTTGTTTTCAGGAAGGGTTAAGTATGTGTGTGTGTGTGTGTGTGTGTGTGTGTGTGTGTGTGTGTGTGTGTTTGGGGACGTGGGGTAGTGATGACCAGTATTTATGTTGAAGTGACTGTGATATAAAAACAAGGGCTAACAATAAAACCTTTTTTTTCCTAAGGTAGTTCCAAGGTGTTTAAGGAAGTAGTTCTCATGTTCCAGTTTGCTTCTGGTATGAAACCGTTGGTGATTTTCCACTTTCCAAGATGCCTACTCTCCATCACTAGTTTTCCTAAGAGAGAAGCCAAGATAAAAACCCTCTCTGTGGGGTCCAATGGCAACGAAAATAATAATAAAAATAAGACTTATACCAAAGTCTATGCCAAGAGGGTTCTCAGATTTAATGTAACCTTATGAATCAGGAGATCTTAGAATTGCAATGGATGGAGATCAGTTCTTTCAATTTACGATTTGGGTGCAAAGAAAAGAACTATGGGGCAGAACTGTGATTTGAACTCAGTTCCTCTGACTCAGTCTCATGTTCTTTACACTACATGAGGCTGCCTCACAGAAGTCATTACTAATTCAACAAGGGACATGACTGAGGAGAAGCAGTCGGAGAGGCTTCGAAGGGCTCAAAAAAGCTGCAGTAATATAAAAAATTAATTCGAGTTAAAGCCTCTGAGATTCGCATGAAATTATTCATTTGTTAAGGGTTAATTCATCTGTGACAGGTAAGAAGGAGGGGGTCTCTGACCAATGTGTCTGTTCTGATGTAGCTACAGGGCCCCAGCCGTGTGGCTGTAACTCAAGCATTCAGTTCCAACTGTCGTGCACGTCACCCAGCCCCAAAGGGCACTCTGGGGTATCCACTAAGTTCCCTGCACCTTTCTCAGCATCTCAGAGAAATCTTAGCTTCACAACCTTGCAGATGGTAGCAATATTTTCACATTAATCTAATTTTCATATTAATCTAATGTCTGTATCACTCAATCAAATCTAATGGCTTAACCCTCATCCTACTTAGAAAAACTCCTTCATTCATTCATCCCATAAACATTCATTCATTTATTCATTCATTTAGGGCATTTATTTATTTAGGCATTTATCAAGCCCCTACTATGTGGCAAGCATTGTGCCAGATGATGGGGATATAAGGAGAAAGAACAAAACACTCCCTACTTGCAAAAAACTTATGCTCTAACAAAGGAGACAAACACATTGTGTATATACATACACACATATGTATGTATATATAGCACATATATACATAGTGTGTGAGATGAAAGAGTTCAGAGTCTGAATCTAAGGTCAGAAGAGGTCTTTATTCTTTTTCATGAGAAAGGACTCTGCCCCTGTTGCCCAACATGGCATCTGCAGGGAGAGAGCAACATGTATTAGCCAGCCCATGGTTATATAATCTTCCAATGCAGAAACCCAACCCCCCCAACTGGCCTTCACTCTTATTGGTAGGGGACTTGACCCACAACCTAAGCATGGGAATCTCTCTGAGACAAAGGACCCGGAAACATGTGGGTGTCCAATGAAAGCAGTCTTAACTTTATTTGGCATATCTTCTGCTGAGTTGGCTCTGGGGGAGGGTCTCCATTGCTCTAGGCCCCAGATTGCTTGAAGGTCAGATGACCTAACCCTAGGCCTAATGAATACTGAAGCCTTTCTAGATTTGATTTTTCAGAATGGGGAAACTTCACTATAAATTATCCCTCACAATAGTATATATAAATACATCATATATGTATACATAGAAATACATTGTATATATGTATACATTGCATGTGTGCATACTGAGGCTGACAACTGTGCAACTCTGCCTCACTTAAATCCAATTAACGAGAGTCAAGTTATTACCCCATGATGTCAATAGCCCTCAGTGAAATGGACAAAACAATAATAGTTAATAAATACAATATATGAAAAGTAGTTAAATATAAGGTAGTTTGAGTGGGAGGGCACAGGAGGAATTAGGAAAGACTTCAAAATAAGACGTCAATCCGAATGATGGCAGTAAATCAAAGCACATTAATATCCTCACTCCCATGGAGTGCTTTTGGAGACTCTGGCTCCTGGTCTAGTTCCTCCATTAACCTCCCAGCAACAAACAATGTAAGAACCCTAGAAGTTCGGAATCGATTTCCTTTTCAAAAATCCCTCCCCAGGCTTCTTCCATTACTTTTAGGTGTTTAAGAAATGCTTGTTGGTGTAATTATACAGCCATGCATGTTCCTTGGCTATGCTTGTCCCTGGGGCTCAGTTTTAAAGGGACATGGTTAACATATCCATCCATGACTCTGCCTTGCTGAAAGAAAACATGCAAGGCAAGTTAAGATGTAAAGAGGCCTTAGAGGGACCTTAGAGATTAGCTAATCCAACTCTCCACAATTTTTTTTAATCAGATGAGACAGTTGAAAAACATTTTGCAAATTTTTAAGCACTATATTAAAATGTTAGCTGTTATTATTATTATTATTACTACTACTACTACTACTACTATTACTGTTATTTTAACAGATGAAAATACTTGGGTCCAGACAGATTAAGCGACTTACCTAGAATTACAAAAGTCATAAATAAAGCTAAGATTCATACCCAGATTAACTCCAAATCAAGTATTCCCTTCACTAAACTGTGCTGCCAAAGCAAAAGAAACAGATTGTTTGACCATGGCCAATATGTGGATTTGCTCTTATTTAATACTTATTGTTATAAATGAAGGGATTTTTTGGTGGGGAGGAGAGAAGAGTAATAGGGGAGTGGGGGAGGGAGTGAAAGTGATATCTAAAAAAGAAAGAGGAAGGGAGGGAAGAGGAAGGAAGGAAGGAAGGAAAATCAAAACATTTCAAAAATACAGCAAAGGGAGCAGCATGAAATTCAGAAGGGAACACAGATAAGCAGGGTGGCATGGGTACTGCTGTGTTAAGTTGAATGTAGATTTAAAAAAAACAAGTTCTATATCGACATTTTCTATGTATGTAGATATGATTCATAGTGTGATATCCAATTCTCCTTAGCTGTTCTTGTATAAGGAAATGTTTATGTTTGTTGATACTTATCAAGTTTACAATAATAACATTTTTTAAAAGACAGATAGCCTCTGACATCTGACTACTTGTTTTTGTTTTTGTTTCTTAGAAAGAAATACCAGTCAAGGAACTACTGGATTCTGTTTGGCACTAGTGTTAAATATTTGGGGTATTAACAAAGGGTTCAAGGTTACTTTTGAAATATTTCCATGGGAATCCAAGATTTCTAGCTCTCATACCTGTATAAGATCCATCACTTGATTTTCAATAGACCAAGACTGATATCCTTCAGGCCTAGAACACGTAGTCATGGACCCCATACTCATTGTTGCTTCTTCAGAGATGGACTAACACCATTGTTTATATCTGTACACTTTTTCAACATTGCCAACTCACTACCAACATCTAGAATATTCCACTTAAGACAGAAGTCAACCCTGGACTAGGTTTCTAGGGTGTGGGGCTCCCTATTTCTAATAAATCTGAACTTCTTGATCTGTCCTTCAAGGCTTTCTATAATCTGGCCCCACTTTTTCTATCCAAAGGTATCACCCACTGCTGGCTTACCTACTCTTACTTAATACACCATTCAATTAAATTCGATTCCAGAAGCACTTATTAAGACCTTCTATATTTTAGGCATGAGAAATACAAACACAAAAATGAAACCATTCTTGATTTCAAAGAGCTTGTATTCTATTAATGGCTAACGGCATTTACATAAGTAAGTAGTTGTCGTTCAGCCTTGTCCTTAGTTCTTGAAGAAGACTGATGACATTGCATCTTGACTTGCACAGGACTTGGATAAGAGTGGGGAAATGCTGCACAAAGTCATCTGCATCACCCAGAGTCATCAAAGTCCAGTGGCAAGACAAAGGTCAAGATAACCGTCAGTAGCCCAGGATACAGTGGGTGACCTTAGCATTTCTAAATTAAAGTCTTTTCCAGGTCTTAGTTTGTTTAAGGACACACCCATTCAATAACTAAGGGCTTTGTTCCTTCTTTGTACTTCTTCTGGAAGAGGACCAGGACAACAGGTAGGTGATATCTTCTGGGTAAGAGTTGAGACAAAAGATAGCTCAATTTACCATCCCACAGATATCAGTCTTCGAGAGGACGACCCTCAGAATTTCTGGGCAGAACAATAACCAATTGCTATTTACATTCATTTTAAGCCATCAAAACTAAACAATGAACCACCGAGACTTGGGTTGGGGCTATATTCAATGGGGGCCAGAGTGATTTGGGTTTCAAGGTAGAGTCAAGTAGATCCATTTAAAGCACAACAGGCTTTGAAAACCTGTTTTTCAGAGCTATATATTTCAAGAAATGAAAAATGAAAGTCATGTAGGATGAAAAGTAAATTGTCCTATTTTTTAAAAATAAAAAAGAGGAAGAAGGAGGAAGAAAAGGAGGAAGAAGAAGAAAAGAAGAAGAATCCCCCAACTTCTGTTCAAATTGTCAGGCTGGATCTCCAAAGGGCAGTGACTACTACTTTCAAATAACACGATAAAGACAGTTAATACGAAAAATGTTCTTCTAAGAATCTGGTTCACTGCTTAGCACAAATACAGCTTCCATGGGAAGAGTAAGCTTAAACTTGGACCACCATCATTGTAGTGAGGCACACATTTAAGAAATATGTGTGACAAGGTTTAACCCACAACCCCTGCTCTGGAAGTCCTTCTCTCTGTGCAGGGACTTCATACAGAACCCTTGTTATTGTTTGTCCTTCATTCTTGAAGAGTTTCAATGATACCATAAGGGTGGTGTCTTGACTTGCTCATGAATTGGGTATGAGTAGGGTAGAGCTTCAAAAAAGTCATCATCCATAGTCATAGAAATCTAGTGGAAAGACAAAGATCAAGATGACTAGATGTGGCCCAGGATGTCATAGATAAGTAAATACAAAATTGAAAGAAGACCTGAGTTCATATTCAACCTTAGACACCTACTGTGTGGCCCTGGGTAAGTCACTTAACCTCTCTTTGCCTCAGTTTCCTCACCTGTGTCTCGTGTGGAATTTCAACAGATAAAAATGAGGGAGGAGAGCCTTACAGACTTGGGAGATCCCCTGTGGAAAGACACAGAGGCAGGAGTTGGAATGTTGTATATAGGAAACAACAAACAATCTGTTCGACTGGAATGGAAAATACATGAGGGGTAGTATCATGTAATAAATTTGGAAAGGTAGGAGGAATCACATGAAAAACTTTAAATGCTAAATGGAAGAATTAATACTTTATCTTAGAGGTGATCAGGAACCAAAGGAGTTTCCCAAGTAGGGAAGTCACATGGTCAAAGCTGTGCTTTTCAAAAGAGGTTAAGACATCAATTTGGCAGCTATGTGGAAGATGACCTAGAGAAAGGACAGGCTAGAGGTGAGAGGCCTAGCAATAGTTTATTGTCTTAATCTAAGGGAGAGGTCATGAGGACTTGAACTAGATCGGGGACCATGGGAGTAGAGAAAAGGGTATAAAGAAGAGATATAATGTTTGTTGTTGTTTAGTTGTTTTCAGTCAGGTCCAACTTTGTGTGACCCCTTTTGGGGTTTTCTTGGCAAAGATACTGGAGTGGTTTGAACTCAGGTCTTTCTGACTCTGGGATCAGCACTCTATTCACTGTGCCACCTAGCTGCCCTAGATATAACATAGAGATGTAATAAAAGAAGACGGCAAACCTACTCTTTATTTATTCTATTCCTACTGTTTAGAATCCCTTCTGCCTCAATCTACCCCCAACCAGTTTTACCCCACCTTTACAAATTCTTTTCATCACAGATGGAAAGAGTACTCCATAAAGGGCACTCTGACTACTCTAGCCAACAATGATTTGTGCTAAGATTCTGTGGGTGTGTGTATGTGTGTATGTGAGTGTGTGTGTGTGTGTGTGTGTGTGTGTTTGTGTGTGTGTGTGTGTGTACAGTCAATAATAACAGCTCTTGGGTATTCTTGAATGGGTTCGCCTACATTTGCTTT
The DNA here is from genome assembly GCA_028627135.1 of Pseudochirops cupreus. Lineage (NCBI taxonomy): Eukaryota > Metazoa > Chordata > Mammalia > Diprotodontia > Pseudocheiridae > Pseudochirops > Pseudochirops cupreus. The sequence goes on from CM053581.1 coordinate 110,939,419, forward strand.
CTTAACCAAGCTAGATTGTAATTTTCTGGAGGGCAGAAATCATTTACTATACTTCTTTGGGATCTAGCACCTAGATGAAGTAGCATGATCTGGGGAAAAGAACACAGAACTCCAAGTCTGGAGTCCTGGATTTGAGTTCCTATTCTATCACTTATTGGGACAGCTAGGTGGCATTATAGTGCATAGATTGCCAGACCTGGAGTCAAGAAGGCTCCTCTTTCCAAATTCAACTCCAGCCTAAGACATTTACTAGATGTACAACCCTGAGCAAATCACTTAATCTTGTTTGCCTCAGTTTCCTCATCTGTAAAATGATCTGGAAAAGTAAATGGCAAATCTACCTGCCAAGAAAACCCCAATGGGGTTATGAAGAGTCAGACACAACTGAACAAATCTACCGCTTACCATCTTCATGCTTCATCTCTGAGCTTGAGTTTCCTCAAGTATACTAATTGACTTCTAGTTCTAAATTCTATGATCCTAAATCACTTCTCTGGACTTTGGCTTCCTTATCTATAAAATGAATGGACTCCATGATCTCTGAGGTTACTTCCAGCTCTGCCTTGTATTCTATTATTCAAGGAGCATCTCATTTGAATTTTCCTTCAAAAAACCCTTTTAGAGCCCTTACTAAGTCCAAGGCTCAAGCTGACCAGTAATTGAATGGCCAGAAAAGAACAATCTTTCTGTCTTTTCCTAAAGGTGATCCAAGATTAATCTGAAAATTTGTGGTAACATCTGTCAACTTTCATGGGATAAGTCCTTAGGAAAGCAAAGAGAATCTACTCCTGGCATCCCAGGGACCTTCATAGGCCTTGGGAATTGTACCAGGTTAGCAATAGCTTTAACTTTTACTTCTAATACAAAACTTTGGTCCAATTGCTGTTTTGCTGAATAAAATCCCAGAGATTTAGAAAAGGGAAAAAATTGTAGATGCACTTTACTAGTACATATTGAATGAGTTATGATCTTCCAAAAACAGTGCTCAATCTTCTCCAAATCAGTTATTTTTACCATTGAGTAAAATGGCTGAAAAGAACTTTTAGCATTCAGATGATTACACATCATTGGTAAGGTCCGTTTGAAGTCTGGAACATGTGTGTTTGGTTATGGGGACTGTAGTCCTTAACTTTTGTTTTAATATAATTACACAATCTGTATAGGAATGTCTCTCTGTGTGGGTGTCCTTCAAAATACTGCAAGAATTCCTTCCGTCCAGAATTGAGTTTCTCAGAAGTAGCAGAGGAGGAAGAAAGGAAGAATTTCTATTAAAACACTCTGTCCTTCTTATACAAAAATGAAACAATTAAACAAAGTTGCTCTTTGTAGTAGTGGGGATGGATTTGCTGGTTCCATTCACTTGCCCTCACCAGTTCTATGATCAATACCTTGAATTTTGAGAACATAAACAAAATTTAGAGGTACTATCTATGAGTATGGAACAAAGTGAATTAATTGAACAAAAGACCACTCTTCAATGACTTGTGGAATCTATAATGTGGAAAAGGGATTGGACTTGTTCTGGTTTGGTCCCAGTGGATCATATGAAGAGTAAGGGGTAGAAATTTAAAGAGATAGATTTCAGTTGTAAGGAAAAAGCTCCCTAATAATTTAAAATTCACAGAAAGTTGAAGGGGCTGCCTTGGAAGGTAGTGGGTGCCCCTTGATTGGAGGTCTTTAAGCAGAGGCTGAATAATTACTTGGAAAAGATATGTTAAAAGGTATTTTTCCAATACGTTCAGGTAAAAGTTGGACTGAGGTCTCTTCAACTTAGAGTTTGTGTGTCCTTGCTCTGATTAGTATTAGGTCTTACACAAGTAATTTTTGTCCCTTTACCTACACAGATTTTATTCCTTATAAATTTGACCATGGGAAAATCTGGAGTTGTAATGCACTTGAAAGATAACTTTTTAAGTTTTCTTAGAGGGTCTGCACTAGAAAGACAGCAGGTACCGTTCTCCCAGATAGACACACACGAAAAGGTGACCGAAGACATAAATATTTTCCATTTGTGATATTGTTTAAAATCTTTTATAAGTTTGTTTACAGTATTGGTATCAGACAAAAAACATGCAGGCATTATCCCTTATCACTCTATAAAGTCATTTTTCTACATCAAAAACTTTTCTACCTAACACCCCAAACTTGAATGGCTATTAGTACTAGGTGCTATAGAGGGGATTCATCCTTCACTTAAAGGTCAAAATGCTTTATTAGCCTAATAGTAGTCCAAATCTTTTGAAGGTCAGTACTCAGGATCTTCCATACACTAACCCTAAGAGCACCTAGAAGCTAAACCTTACCAACTCTAGGGTGAAAAACAAGTCTTTGATGGGAACCAGGACACTCATAGATTGTAGGGAGAATTAAAAACTTAATAATAAGCATACAAATCTATCAAAAATTACTCTAAAAGATTACGATAGACTTATTTTAAACAGATTTGTTTTGATATCTTTTGTTTATACACTACTTTATATTCCCTCTACATCTCTCTCCTTCTTTCCCAAAATGCTATCCCTTATAATAAAGCACTAAAAAAGGAAAAGATGAAGAAAAAAAGTCATCAAACTTATTAATGCACTAAAAACTTTGACATTGTACACATCATTCTTCTCCCACAGATCCTCCTCCCCACCAGCTTCTTCAAAATAGTTGAGAAAGGAGCCTTTTCCTATGTCTTCTTTGAGGCCAAGTTGGTTCTTCATAATCTCACTATATTCATTTTCAATTGTTTTGTGGTTCTTTCCATCTTTATTATTACAGTTATGTTTATTGTTTTCCTAGTTCTAATAACTTGAAAATAGAAGTCTTAATAGCAATGACAGCAAAAAGCATACAATTATTCCTGGAAAGTGCATTTGAATGGATTAATACATGCCATGCCTGGTGGCTCCTACTTTAACATTAGCTTCATGTACTACCCAACAGAAAGAGAAGGAAGGGAGAAATGAGAGTACCACTAGTTACTCTTCTGCCTTCATGAGAAATCATTTTATAACCACCATCATACAAAGGAAAACAAAGGTGCCGCTCTGTTCTCTATTACCCCCCTCTTCTAGAAAAGGAGAGAGAGACAGAGAGACAGACAGACAGACAGACAGACAGACACAGAGAGAGAGAGAGAGAGCAAAAAGGAGATAGATAAGCAGATACAGAGACTTTGTTGATTCCCTTAGTCAATAGGAAGAGACAAGTAAAGCAGAAAGCTTAAGGACAGAGCCAATCCTCTGCTCCTTTGTTCAAGCCAAGACAAAAGAAGGGAGGGGGTAGATTGAGAGAAATTGAGAGCAGGATCAGTCCTCTGCTGTTCTGTTCAACCAGAAGAAAAAGAGAGCAGACTAGGATAGAAAAGCCAAGAGGCTTCTTGTGGACCAGAAGGCACAAAAGAGCAATGACAAGACAGAGACTACAGAAAATCTGCATTTAGAATCCCAGCCTTCTACTTCTGTTGTCAGATCATTTATTCCTAGTCATCCAACATGGGTCCTCAGGGTGAAGCAATATTTTATCTCGTATATTCCAAGCTCTGTTTCCTAAGGAAAGCATCACTTTTGAATGAAGGATGTCCTTCTTTATTCACAATAGAAGGCTGTCTTCTTAATCTGTGACCTGTTGGATATTGCTTTTGTTCTGGATAGAGGTGTAAATTAATGTAATGTAGATTAATCTATATTCTCCCTTCTTCCTTAATTCAAATAGCTAGAAGGTTTTTGTTATAACTATAACATTGCCAAGAACGTCTGAGATGAGGATGCTTTGTAAAAAATGGAAGACCTCTGTGGACCTTTATAACTCTAGTACTCTATTAAATCATTGCTACCCACGACTCTGAGAGCTCAAAAACAAAGTGATACCAAAAGGCATACATAAAGAATTAATGAAACAACTAACATTACATAATATAAAAACTCTAGCATTGAATTCTTAGAGGGAATTTTCAGTTACAGGTTGCATTAAAACTTCCAACTCTGATATTGTTACTCTTTGATTCTAAAGATAGACATAAAACTACTTCCCTAGCTAAAATAATCTTTTAAGCAGTAAGTAAGGATGTACCTTTTTTTTTGCAAGAATATCCAGTAGCAGGGATGTGCTTGTAAATGTTTAAAAGCTGTTATTCAATTGTATCTAACTCTTTGCGGCCCCATTTGGGGTTTTCTTGTCAAAGATACTGGAGTGGTTTACCATTTCCTTCTCCAGCTCATTTTACAGAGGAAGAAACTGAGGCAAACAGGTTAAGTGACTTGCCCAGGGTTACACAGCTAGTAAGTGTCTGAGGCCAGATTTGAACTCATGAATACGAGTTTTCCTGACTTGAATCCTGGTACTCTATCCACTGAGAAACCTAGCTGACTCCCACACTCCTTGGAATATCTCTATATTAGTAGGTGTAGAATTACCAGTGGCTTCATTTAATAGTTGTAGTGGCCCAAGAAGAAGTAGAATTGTTTTCTTCCCTTCATTCCTCTGGTGAATCTTCAGTTCTACCTAAAAAATAAACACCAAAAAAATTACAGAGGATGTGTTTCTAATGATCTTGCTGTTGAGCAATTTTTGTATAGCAGATCAACATGGCAAATGACGTGTCTTCATTCTGGGCTTTGACAGACATAGATTCCATGATCTCAGTTATAGTAACAGGAATCTATCTTTCTCCAGGTCCCTAGGCCTTATTAAGGGCTGACATTACAAAAATGCAAGAAAAGTGGGGCAGGAAAAAGACAGTCTAGATGCCTTCTTATTTGTCTAAGTCATTGCTTAAGGTTAAATGAACTCAGCTCAGACAAGTCCTTCAGGTTTCATCCCAAAGGCCAGGAGTAGGACTGACTCCCGTTGTTGGAAATGGAATTATGTGTTGAGCAGCAAGAAAGCTGGCATGTCTTATCAGCCAATTTCTTCCCACAATTCACTTCAGAGAATCTACAACAGTTGGTCCTTTCCTTTTACTCTGACTCTTTGTTTGAGGATTAGGATGCATTATGGTACCTACTACAATTGAAATTCTTATACAAAACATGTTTGAGTTCAGATGAAGTAAATAGAGACCTATTGTCAGAAATGAGACTGACCATTTGTGTTGTAAATGACTAGTGCAGAGCTAGAATTGTTGAAACAATGGTTTAAGACGGAGCCATTTTGAGAAAGGATCTACCTCAACTTTTTTTTTTTAAGTTCTTTCCCTGGAACAGCATGAAAAGTCAATGTGGATGTTAGCCAAGGTTTTTGCATCAATTATCATGAAAAAGATAATAATAATAAATTCTTTTGGTGATTTATTTTGAGTAGCTAAGCATGTCTTACACTCCTTTATCGCTTCTTTGATATCAGAAATCAGTTCCAGGCCAACAGACACAACTTCTAGCCAATATTTTCATGTAAACAATTCCTGGATGTTCGGCATGTAATGTGGCCAAGATAACTTAACAACTGCCTTCTGAAATAACATTGCAATTCCTTCCACAAAAGACGTCTTTGTAGACAGATAATTCACATCCATTTCTTCTAAATGGGTCAATTCCTCAGAAAGTCTTTTTTTTTGGGGGGGGGGGGAAATACCTAAAGACTGAGGCTAATCTGAGATATCATGTAGTTAATTGTCAACTTCTTTGACCTGTGAGATGGTCAGAGAAATCTTCTAAAATCATGTTCTCCAGGAGAGATGATCCATCATAAGTTATCATGTTGAAGTGGGAATATCAAGGCTGATCCTGTGAACTATATGTTGTGAGGGATGTAGTCTCTCTAAGCAATTCAGATTTGCATCCCTCTATAACTCAATATTAGTCTTTGAAAGTGGCCTTACCTGAAAATTTATCACCTTGCAGCCAACATAGCTATTTTTTTTTCAGTATAGATAATCAAAGTTGATGATCTGTGTATATGTTTCCTTTAAGAACCAGGAGCACATAGCATTATTCCTGGTACATTAAGAGATATTAATAAATGCTTGTTGAGTAGAATTGAAAGAGGTTTTCCAGTCTGGCATTTGAACAAAAGACAGAGTCCATCATTAGAACTCTGAAGTCTTTTTGACGTGTTACCCAATGGTCTTGCTTTCAAGAACAAATAGGTACCTTCACACTCTGATGAGGCATTGGATTTTAGACTCTATTAGTAGAGGTGTAGTGTTCAGAATGAGAAAAGTGATTTACATAAAGTCCAACCAACTTTTGCCCTACTTAAAAGTAGTGTGCTCAGTTCATTGAATTTAATGTGAACTAGGGGAGGCTAGGTGGCGCAGTGAATAGAGCACTGGCCCTGGAGTCAGGAGGACCTGAGCTCAAATCTGGCCTCAGACACTTGACACACTTACTAGCCATGTAACTTTGGGCAAGTCACTTAACCCCAATTGCCCTCCAAAAAAAAAAAAGAATATAATGTGAACTTTTTTTAGGCTCAGCTGAAGTAAATGTAGGCATGTTTTCAGGAATAAGACTGTCTGAAAATCTCTTGAGTTTCCTGGAATAGTGTTTAGTTCTGAGTATCACATTTAGGAAGTTCATTAGCAATTTGCTATGACTCTAAAGGAGACAAACCAGGAGGATGAGAGGGCTGGAAACCATGCCAAAAGGAAGATTTGCTCAAAAGAGGCAGGAAAGGAAATATTTAGGAATATCATTACATCCCTGAGAAATTTGCTGACCCATTAACATTCTCACTCTGACAGTCTGACCCTGGGTCCATTTTGCTGTCCCCTGTGAGTTGTCCCCCCACTGGTCTCTTTTTCCATGCATAGACTATTGGGGACTCAGAAGTGTGCCACCTTACCCCCACATAAAATAGAGCTTAGACCCCAGGTTCCATGACACCCTGGCCCCGTGCTCTACCTTTATAACTCAATATACACCACATGTCCTGCCACCTTCAGATGTGACCAAGGAGTTGGTGTAGCATCTGTGTTCAGAACAGTGCCCAGGAACCGGGACACCAGATATTTATGGAAGCAGATGCCTGGCTTGAATGCCAAACCTCAAGTTGGGAAGACTACGTCCCACACGATAGGTCCATACCACCTCACCAAGTTTTTGTATCAACTGGAAGAGTTCTGGGAACAAGAAGGAGCCAGAGTCAAAAAATAGTAAAGAGAGGGTCATGATGTGGAGACGCAAACGGAAACCTTAGAAATCTCTCTGTGGATTATTCCAGTGATTCTCTAGGGACACCAAAAGATTTCCCCTTTCAGGGAAGCCCCAAACCCAGGACATTCTGGAGAGTTGTGTATGTCCCTGAGGGTAAAGACTCACAGGAGAAGGAAAGGGATTTATTTGATTGTTTATGGCCTGAGTTACAGATCTTTTCTTGTGCGCATGCACATATATGTGTGTGTGCATATGTGTGGGCATGTGCATATGTGTGCATGTGTGGATGTGTGTGTGCGTGTGCATGTGCATGTGTGTGTGTGTGTGTCTGAGTGTGTGAATTTCAGGTAAAATAAAGTTTATTCTGTGTATAACGTATTGTTAACCTGAATGCTTATGTGAGAGAGGAGGGCCCTTTTACATATAAGAGGGGAAAAGAAGGGAAAAGTGCTGGGTTTGGAATCAAAGGAGCTCGGTTCAAATTTTGGTGCTGCCATTTACCGCTATTTTTTACCTTTGTGAGCTTAGACAAGTCACTTAAGTTTTTAGGCCTCAGTTTCCTGAGTTGTAAAATGAAGGGATTGGACTAGATGACCTTGGGAGGTCATCTATCTCTAAATCTACCAGTCTATGAATCTTTTATCTGTAGTGGTATATTGAAATTATATCTTGTTCTGGTTTCCCCCCCATCCCCATTTATAAAGTAAGTTTATAAGTAGCTAGTCTAAGGTAACAATAGTAAGTAGTAAGGTTGAAAAGGAGTTCTAATGTAGCCTCAGACACTTTATGCTTACTAGCTGTGTGACCTTGGGCAAGTCACTTAACCCCTATTGCCTCACCTCCCCCCTTCAAAAAAAAAAAGATTGAAAAGGGGCAACAGAGAAGTCACTTACAAATTTTCCAGTAAGTTAAGGGAGCATAACAATTAATTGGATGCTGTCTCATAAATTAAGGTAACATAGGAGCCACTAGCAACTGCCTCATAATGTAACTGAGGTCACATCCTGAGATATGTACTAAATTAGGGGAAACCAGTTGGGTCTTAATGTGGCGACCCCTCACTCGGATAAATGCCCATGAGCTATAAGCTACAGGAAAACTCCAGACACAGCAAAACCAGCAAAACGTTATATAAATGTTGGGGCCCTAAGGTGGTACTGATAACTTTAAGAGGATGTTGATGTGTTAATGAACTAACCCCAAGGTGACACGGGTGTTAATCCATCACCTACCAGCCAAATCTTATTTTAAAAAGGGGTCCCAAACTCCTGTTCCTGAGCACTCCTCCACTTGCTATGGGTCTATATTGCCCAAGTGCCCCCAAGGCCAATCTGTTAAGTGACTGTCTCTGCCCCTATCCCTCCCCATCCTCTCCTCACATTTCCTCCATCTCTCCACCACTTCATCCCCATCCCTATGCCATCTGCCTCTACACTCCCCCATGCCTTTTGCGTCTGTATACTCTGGACCTTATTAAAGCGTAATCAAAGCATTACTTTACACCCCCCTCCCTTTCCCAGTTGAAGCCATCTTTGTCTTTCCCAGAAAGTATCCAAAGAAGCCAGCATGCTTGCCCTCACCCATTGGGACCCCTTTGTGTTTCCTTCCCCCCAGCTCATGCACTGGAAGCATCAGGGCTGAGACTAAATGCTGTCCCATAACCACCCCTATTGTAGACAACCATAGTGCTACAAGTTCATTGGTAGAAAGCAAAAGTGGGGAAATGAATCCATGCCCCCTTTCAGAGGGAAGTCTTCCTTATTGGGCTGCAATAAATCATTTAACACTTCAAATGACCTAGACACAAACTAAATTCAGATATTCCAAGGGGAATATCTATGTGAAGGCAGGAGGGATTTGTAAGCCACCACCATGACTGGACCTAGTTTGTATAAGCCATAAACTTTGGTTCTAGGCTAAGAGGTTATATTGCTATTAAGACAGAGGATATGTATGGGGAAACAGTGGGCTTCTGTGGAGCTTCTGCCATCACAGAATCCTGAAAAGCAAGGACCCTGGCACTTCCCTAGAAATATGAATAGCAAATTCTCACTTCTTGTTCTAATTATGGTCACTTGCCAAGACAAAAGCCCTTTTCCCCTGCTACCCTTCCCTGTGCTCTTCTCTCCATCCATCTGGCCCTCACCATTCACCAGTCCCTATCTTTATCTGCCTTCCACCTTCCTCCATTTGTTCCAGAATCATCTCTCCAATCATTAAGAAACCCCTCAATCCTAGCTCTCTCTTTCACATTCTTTCCATCTTCAGACATTCACAGAAACCTAATTCTTGTCAGAACCATCTCTGGACACCTTCTTCAGTCTTCGTCCTCCTCCACTCCCCAATACACTGATCCATGAACAATCTGCAACCGGCTTACTCCCCATTGCTCCTTGCTGACTTCCCTCTGACTCCATTACTCTGCAACCTCTACTCCTAAAATTTTCACTCTATCAATATCACATAGTCTACATCCTTGTTACTATAACTTCCAGGCCTCCAGATGACTCTCCTTCCTTTGTCAAGGGGTTCAATATTTAGTTCACAGCTTTCTCTTCATCCCCCCAACCACAACCTTCATATGTGAGGATTTCTGGACACGATCTGATGTCCCCCTGAACAACCTGGCCTTCATCAACTTCCCTTTCCAGTTCACTGCCAAACTCCTAAAGGAGTGGGGCAAGGAAAATTTGTACTTCCTTCTTCTCCTTCCTCACCACCCATTCATTTTTTAGCTCCTTGCAAATCTGGCTCATCTGCCATTCTAGTGAAAGAATTCTTTCAAAGGCAGCAAATCATTTCTTAATTTCTAAATCCAATACTCTTTTCTCTGTTCTCCCCTTCCTTGATGTCTTTTCTGCTTTTAACACTCAATTATGCCCTGCTCTGCTCACATGGTTTCTGTGACTCTGCTTTTCCCCAATTTCTCCTCTTCCTTCTAGAATCACCCTCCCTTCAATCACAAATAAACTCCTTCATCCCATATCTCTTGTTCACACTCTTTCCATCTTTAGGTGTTCAAAAGAAACCTGGATCTCATCAGAACCATCCCGGGATATGCTCTTCTATGCAGGCTGCTCCTTCTCTTGTCATTCCAACACCCTGGGCCATAAGATGTCTGCATACATTTGCTCCCCCCTGCTCCTTCCAGACTCTCCCTCTAACATCATCACTCTGAAACCCTTTGCTAACTCATCAAACATCTCATGGCCCCAGAATGTGGGTGTCCTCCAAGGCTCTGATTTGGAACTTCTTCTTTCTCTATACTCCTCTGGTGACCTCATTTTATCCCATAGATTCAATTATCATATACAGATGGCTCTCAAATCTATATATCTAACCCCAATCTCTCTCTCTTAATCCAAAATTCTGCATGCTACATATCTCATCCTGAATATTCCATTGGCATTTCAAATACAACATGTTCAAAACCTTCTCTTCTCCCTCCGTCCCCCCACCACCACCTTAAAATTCTCCCCTCTGCCAAACTTTTTTATTTCCATTCAGGACACCACTGTCTTCTCAGTTACCCAGTGTGGCAGTCTGCATACGTAATTTTAATGGAATTTAAGATCTTCCCTGCCCATTAACAGGCCTCACATGGAGCCCATTAAGGGAAGCTTGCTTAGGGGAGATTTGCTTGTAAGAAGGCTTTCTCACCTTTTGCTAATTTCTAATTAGGCACTGAGTCAGCATTGTGATGCCTTCTGGAAGTGTATATATACTCTGGGTTGGTATTTTGCTTTGGGGGCTTGCTTATGAGAAGGATCTTGTGATTCTCTGGTTGAGACTCCAAGTGGCTGTATGTTCAGAGCTCCCCAGCTGCTCAGATGTAAAGGCTCTCTCAATCCAGGAGTATAAGTAAAGTGTATAGCTAATTCAGGCAGTCAGAGCCCTGTCTGTTGGTCTTTCTTTTTGCTTGTATTTTCTTTGTATTTTCTCTGAAGTTCAGGATGCTGACTATTCCCCTGAACTAGTGAATATAGTTTAAAAAGATAGTTGACCCCTTAAAAATCTATCTTTCCTAGCAAAGCAGATCTGAGAACCTGGGGTAGCAGCCATGCTGGGTATGCCAGTGTAGTTACTGCTACAGCATAATGTGACTGTGCTCATTGGCACTCCTTTGCTGTAAAGTTGCCTGAATGAAGAAGATGGTCAATAACAATTACAAACTCACAAACGATGAAAACTTCAGAGCCCAACTCACATGAGCCCAGGAGGCTAGAGGTGCTCCCCTTTTCAAGACTGTGAATTTAGCAAAATTCATACTGGATTTGGAGTTAGAAAACCTGGGTTTGAATCTATCCATTGTGATCTACAAATCTTGACCTATGAGAGTCTTAGCTGGAATAGAAGATCTCTGAGGTTCCTCTCGATGCCAAATCCCATATTGAAGGGTGTTTCCAAAGGCCATCTGAGAGGGTGAGGGGCCTAGAGACAGAATCAACTGAAGGAGCTAAAGGAATTTGGGTTAAAGAAGAGCAGGCTTGGGAGAGTGGGGCATGCTTACTATCTTAGATGTCATGTACAAGTCAAATAAGACTAACTTTGTCTGGGTTTCAAAAAAAGAACTAGGAGCAATGGATAGAAGTTAAGGGAAGCAGTTTTCAGCTCATTTTAAGGTGAAGATTAATGGCTTTGAGAGTTGCCTGACAATGTGATGAGCTTCCCATAAGTGGAATTGTTCAAGCAGTGGCTAGATGGCCTCTTGTTGAGGAGGCTAGAGAAGGGACTGATGATTCAGGTGGTGAGATGACTGTGATTCAGTAAGAAGGAAGCAGAACCACAAGGACAGAGGAGGTCATTTCTTCCCAATTCTTCCTTCTATAGTAGGAGGTAGTGGGGGAAGCAGAGGGTCAGAAGGAAAGCATTGGGGAACCTACCAGTGATCACTGTGAGCTGTGTCCAAGAAGGGAAGGTGGAGGAGAACTGAAAGGGTTGAAGGAAAGCTTCAACTTCTCCCCTTAGGAAAAGGGACTTTCCCATGGCATTCTGCCCATATCTGTAGCTGAGATAGGGGAGGGGGAGAATCTCCCAAATCAATACCATAAAATGAGAAGTCAGCCCCTGGGAAGGTGCCAATCAACTCTGCCATATCTGCAAATAATCCTGCTGAGAACAGAATTGTTCTGGCTGCCTTGAGTCCATGGACTATCTGTGAAAAGTCACATCTACCCAGTGCCACTACAACGAAAGCTGGGCAAGAAGAGGGTGGGAAAAGCAGCCATCCTGGGAAGAGGAACAAAAGTGGGGAACAGAAACTGCTTGCTCCTCTTTCTTACCTTTAAATAATATTGTTCTTAGCACAGAAAGTTACTAAACCTTCAGTGTCTACTACTAAGTCTCTCCTAAGACCAAGAAAAATGATGCTATAGCAGACAGAAGAAGAACCTGGATTCATGTTGTGTCTATGAAACTTACTAGCCATGGGACTATGTGCAAATCACTCACTCCCCTGAAAACCTTGGTTTCCTCATCTGTAGAAAAAGGGTGATAATAGTACTTCTAATATCTACCTCCAGAATCTGTTGACAATCAAATGAGATAAAGTATATGAAATATTTTGAAAACATTAAGTCCTGTATAAATGTCAGCTATTGTTATTATTCCAGGGCCTATCTCATACACTGTGACTTGTTTTTCCTAAAGTGAGAATAGGTTTTGGGAGCTAGAATCAAAATTTCCACTGATCAAGAGAGGAGCTGAAAGGCATAGAATAAGGCAATAGTTTTCAAATTTCTTTGTCTTGGGTCCCCTTTACACTCTTCAAAATTGTTGAGGACTTTCCAGAGAGTTTTTGTTTATGTGGATTATATCTATTGAAATTTATCATGTTAGAAATGAAAACATCTTGGTATGATTATGAAATTAGTTTTTCCCTTATATATCCTTTTAAAAGGTGTTAGATAAATTCTAGGGGTCCCAGGACTCCACTTTAAGAACTACTGGTGTAAACAAAGGCAAACTAGACTTTTGATGGTAGAGATCTGGATTCGAATCCCTGTTCTGACAGTATAGCAATGTTACCAAGGGCTAGTCACTTTAACTCTCTGGGTCTCCGTTTTCCCATTTCCAAAATGGGAATAATAATACTTACACTACTTAATGTAACCATCATTGGACATTCTCAGACACAGGAGAAAAGAAATTTCGAGGAAGGAATGTAATCCATTGAATGGACACTGACCCAGATTCCCAGGTTCTCTTCCTAACTCTGACCTCGTAGGTTACTTTAGGGAGTTTGTAGGTGGAAGAAGCAGAAATCTAACAAAAGCAAGAAACAGAGAGAAAATGCTGCAGGCAAGAAGCAGACAAGAAAGAGAGACAGAGACAGAGATAGAGACAGAGACAGAGAGAGACAAAGACAGAGAGAGAGACAGAGACAGAGACAGACAGACAGAGACAGAGAGAGACAGAGAGAGCACCATGGGGAGAAGATGACAGAGGGCAAGCTAGCAGAGGGAATGATTCTGAGCCTGGGAGATTAGAAAGATCTGAGTGTAGCTAAAACCTAGGTAGATTTTAGATGATTGATTCCTTCTACTCCAGGAAGATACTGTAACACACTTCTCTACTTTCTCCCATCTCAAGGGAGTTGAGTGCTATGGGGCATCTACTCAACTGAAATGCCTTCCTTTCCTCTGCAGCTCATGGGGCTTTTATTCTTCCTCTTAAAGTCTTATTTTCCCTGCTAAGTTGCTAAATATGATAAAATTATTGGTCAACATAAACCCTCACAGTGGTTGGGGTGTTTTTTTGATGTTTTGCTTTTTACATTTTGCTGAGTCACTTCTTTATTTGAAAAATTAAAGGAAATTATTCCATTGCTTTACCATAATTCCTTGTGGCTGAAAATTAATGTAATTTTCCTGGAGACCTCAGTTTACAACTAAGTAGTACCTGATCCCCTCAAAGAATTTCTTAATGAAGTTTGAATCATTTTCTAGGAACACTAAATTATAGTTGTAGATGATGTAACAGGAAAAAGGAACAAAAAGTCAGGTTTTTAGAATAAAATAGAATTTAGAAAAATAAAATCCAGAGAGAAGCAACTTTAAACTTAGATTCACTTTCTCCAAAAGGGGGAGAGGGAAGAAAGGCCTATCATTTCTTTCAATATTTTTAAATTTAATTTTTAAATATATCATATATTTTGTTAAATATTTCCCAATTACATGTGAAGAATTTTTACATTCATTTTAAAAAATTTTGAGTTCCAAATTCTCTCCCACCCCCTTGCCCCTCCTCCCTCCTAGAGAAGGCAAGCAATTTGATATTGATTATATATGTGAAGTCATGTGAAACATATTTTCATATAAGCCATATTGCAAAAGAAAGCCCAGACAAAAACTAAAAATAAAAAAGTATGCTTCCATCTGCTTTCAGAATTCATCAGCTCCTCTCTTTCTCTCTCTCTGAAGGTAGATAGCCTTTTACACGACAGGTCCTTTGGAATTATCTTGGATCATTGTTTTGATCAAGAGTAGCTCTGTTTTTCACAGTGGATCATTTTTAGAATATTGCTGACGTGGGGTGGCACAGTGAATAGAGCACTGGCCCTGGAGTCAGGAGAACCTGAGTTCAAATCCTGCCTCAGACACTTAACACTTACTAGCCTTGTGACGTTGGGCAAGTCACTTAACCCCAACTGCCCTGCCCTCCCCTCTCCAAAAAGCAAAAAAAAAAAAAAAGAATATCGCTGACTAGTGGACATCCAGCCTCAGTTTAACAGGAAGATGCTGCCTTGGGAAGCAGCCCATGGTGGAGGCAGAGGGGAGGGACACTTACCCTATTTATAAGTTCTTTCTATTAAGTGGAAACCTATTTTCTTTAATGATGACTCTTGATTCCTAATTCTGCCTTCTGGAGCTATGACCAAGTGTAATTCTACATGATAACTCTTCATGAAAACACTGCTCTGGTGCTCTTCCTGGAAGTTGCTACTTCCTCCTCCAATCTTCTCTTCTTCAGGCTAAACATCCCCAGTTCCCTCAGCTAAGGCTGTTTAATCCCTGCGCCATCCTGGTAGCCCTCCTCAGGCCGTGACCAGCTTGCCAGCATCCCACCTACAATTTGCAGCCAGAAGAGAACACAGTTTTCTATACGTGGTTGGATCAAGGGAGCAAACAGCAAGATCATCCCCTCTCTGTTTCTTCTATACACTAAAAAGATCCCATGAACTTTTTTTGCCCGATACAAAGCTTGGGGATCACAAAAATTTCCATGATTCCTTAGTTTCCTATGGACAGCTTTCTAGACATTACTCTACTCTCTGGTGCTTGATAAATCATTTCTTTCAGCTCCAGTATTGAAAACTTGGCCCAGATCAGTACAGGGAATTTCTGATTTAAAAAAAACTCCCTCAGTTCTAAAGAATAGAAACTCTTGTAGCTAGGTGGCACAGTGGATTGTGTTGGGTCTGGAGTCAGAAAATCCTGAATTCAAATTCAGCCTTAGAAACTTGCTAGAAGTGGTCTCTGGGCAAGTCACCTAACCCTCTGTCTGCCTCAATTTCCCCAACTGTAAAATTAATTTCATAGTAGCACTTGCCTCCCAGAGTTGGTACAGGGATTAAATGAGGTAGCATATGTAATGCACATAGTGCTTGGCACGTAATAGACACTTGATAATTTCCTCTTTCCTTCAGTCTTCCCTTCTATAACTAACAATCTTAGAGCATTGTCTGGGTCACTAAGAGTAACTGTCCCAGGGTTACACAACCAGTTTGTGTCAGACACAGGACTTGAACCCAGGTCTTCCCAACCCTGAGGCTACCATGCCAGATTGTGTATCTTTTGTTATCTTTATAAAAATTTCATTTTATTATATTCTTCCCCTTGTTCTATCCTGTTGAGATTTGGGGGGGGGGGGCGGGGCACGATCTCAATTTTTTTATCTAATGTGTTATCTATCCCTTTCAACTTCAAACCATCAGCAAGCTTGATAAGCATGCCATCTATGCCTTCAAGCTAATTTGGTTCCTCTCCCAGAAGCATTGGTATTCTAAGCATTGTATCTCATTGTGAAATGAAAGGCTTTCTCTGAGAAAGGAATTTCAAGCTTCAGTGTGTAGGTGGTGAGGTATTTGGTAGAATGAGGGGCCCTCCTGAGCCCCTGGTGGCAGATTCTGTGGCCACTCATTAAATTGCATACACTAACGCTGGCCCGCCTCCTCCATGTGGCCTCCCTGATTCCCTTTACTTTTTGTCACTAAATTCCAGAACTCCCTAAGAGGGAGGGGAGGGAAGGAACAAGCATTTATTAAGCATCTACAGTGTACCAGGAACTATGCTGTGTGCTTCATATCTCATTATATATCTCATTATATAATAAATATTCATAAATATATTCTCATAGGTCTCTGTGAATTGTGCCATCTAGGTGAAGAAAAGGGAGATCACTCAAGATTCTCTCTGACTCATTGCCTTTCACCTGGAGGGCTCCAGGAAAATCCCATCAAAAACAAAGGTTTAGGCATGACTCAGGTCTATTTTCCCAAATGTATATCATCACATTGCACAGTCACTTAAGGTACAACATTGGGACAGCTCAGGAACCTTCCATCTCTTAGGAATTCTTGAACTTCGAGAGGCTCTATTCTTAGGAACTCTAGTTTCTGGCCTCTACTCAGAAAAGGAAACAATAGGACAGAAAAATTTTAGCTAGAAACTGGAGGTTGCTTCTGAGGTTCAGCATTTTCTTTTTGGTGGGGAGAGGTGGCAAGAAGAAAGGAAGGAGAAATCTCTCCTTCTTCCCCCTCCCTTTTCTCCAGTCTAGGTGTCCAAACTAGGAGAGAAAGAATAGAAAAAGAAATGGCCTTCACTTTTCCATAGAATTTCCATTTACAAATTACAGGGAAAAGTAATCATACCCTAAAGAAGCTTTGGAATTCCTGACTTGGGATCAGTATGTTCTGATTGTTTAGAGTTCAGTATATTTCATTGGCCTTAGACCTGAACATGGTCTTTCACACCAATCATTTTCCTCTGGACTGTCATATATGTAACATTCCCCCACAATCTTTTCTACATCTTGCACTGAGAACTCTATAATCAAATCAACTACCATCGCTTCTGGAAAGAGTGTCTCAGTTGATTGCCTATTGTTCCACTAACTACTATAATTTCCAAAACCAAGACACCCTTCCCTGGCCACCACTCCCTTATATACATATTGCCTTTCCTTATGGGAATGTAAGTTCTTTAACAGCAGGGAAAATCTTGCTTTTGTGTTGTTATTCCCAGTGCTCAGTACAATGCCTGGCACTTCATAATTGTGTTTTTATTCATCCATTAGTGCATCCTTCCTTTCATTCTTTCAACAAGAGTCCATTTCCCCTCATTCTCAGTTCCAATTATCTGAGGCATAGCCTAAGTCACTGGGGAACCAATAAGAGAAGTTAACTGCATCCTCTTAGCAAAGTTGTGGTTGTGGTTTATCCTTTATTCTCAAAGAGGACCATGACATCAGGGAGATGAGGACATGATTTGCAATTAAATTAGATTTGAGTGAGGGAGGGCTGTGCAAAGTCACCAGTCTCACTTTCTCCTCCAGAGCCTTATGGCTCCAGTAACCAAATATACATCAGGATGACTGGAGATGGCCCTGAATCTAGTGCTAGTACATGATCATGGGAGGGGCCCTTCAGACAAATGTCCATATCCTGTAATTCCATTAAGTTGATTGGGAGGGAAGGACTCATAAAATCTTTCAGGGGTTCCTCCTGGATTAATCCTTTCATTATACTTATCTGCCCCAAAACCCCCCAAAATATAAAAATTTTAAAAAATCTAAATGTGATCTCTTCATCCCTCCTTCCTTTAAAGCAGCAGTTCTTAACCTGTGGGTCACAAGCCCTTTGGGGGTTGAAAGACCCTTTCACAAGGGTCACAGACCATCCAAAAACACATATTTCCAATGGTCTTATGAACCAAGACACCGCTCCTCTATCCATCTCCAGTAGGGTCCACCCACATGCAGATATGCCCACATATGAGTATTAAAGGGTTGCAGCATTAAGAAGGTTGAGAACCACTGCTTTAAAGGAAGTCACACTGTCATCTTCTATGAACTTAATAACAAGGCAAATAGATTTAGAACTAGAAACTAAGAAATCATTCTGTCCAACTGCCTCATTCTATGCTTGAAAAACCCAAGGCCTAAGAAAAGTTCAATGGCTTGCCAAAGATCACACAACTAGTAAACAGCAGAGCAAGGCTGGAAAATCTAGGTTCTCTGGAGTCACCTCTAGTGCATTTCACCAATGTCATACTTGCTTTTGACATAGTAGAGTTCTATAAAATATTAAAAACAAATACTGAAAAATTGTACATTTGTTGACTTCTGACTGAAAAAAAATACTGAAAAATTAGAAAAAGGTAAGGTATCTCATAGTAAAAAAAAAATGATGTGGAAAAGCAATAAAAGAGAAAAAAATTAAGTATCACTGGACTATCTGAATGCCATGATGAAAGAAAAAGAGCCTAGACATCCATTCTACTTCAAGAAATCTTAAAATTGCTCATATCTCTTAGAACCAGAAGACAAAGTAGAAATAGAAATAAAAACCATTAGTTGCTTCCTAAAAGAAATCCCCAAATGAGAACAGATAGTCAAAAATCAGATTTGCCAGGTAAAAGATAAAATACAACAAGCATTCAGAAAGAAAGAATTCAAGTACTAATGAGCCGCAGTCAGAATCACATAAGATTTAGTAGCCACCACTTTAAAGGAACAAAGAACTTGGAATATGGAATTCCAGAAGGCAAAAGATATAGACTTGCAACCAAGAATAACTTACTCAAAAAAACTGAGTATAATGCTACAGGAGAAAAAAATTACTTTAATGAAATAGAGTGCTTCCAAGCATTCCTGATAAAAAGAAGAAAAAAAACAGAGCTGCATAGAAACTTTGAAGTTCAAACATAGGAGTAAAGAGAATCATAAAAAGATGAACAATGATAAAAGATTAAACAAGGATAAACTACTTACATTCAAATATATGTATGTTTTACATATGTCCCTAATGCCATCTGGGGCCAGAGAGGGAATCCAATTAAATAAGGCCTGGGATTCATTCTGAAAGGTGTATCAGCAAGCATCCTAGCACACCCAGGATAGCTGCTAGCACAGGTTCTTTGATCTACTGTTCTTTTTTGTTTGTTTGTTTTTTGTTGTTGTTATTTTTGGAGGGGGGAAGGCAGGGCAATTGGGGTTAAGTGACTTGCCCAAGCTCACACAGCTAGTAAGTGTTAAGTGCCTGAGGCTAGATTTGAACTCAGGTCCTCCTTACTCCAGGGCCAGTGCTCTATTCACTGTGCCGCCTAGCTGCCCCTTGATCTGCTTTTCTAAAGGGAAGTCACTGAAAAAGGGTTAACAATCTTACTTTAATCAAACATATATCCTTTGCTTAGTTCAGGGGAAAAAGTCAACACCTTGAACTTCAGAGAATACAAACAGAAGTTACAAACAGACAAAAATATAGAGAGAAAATAACACAATTCAGCAACCAACAGACAGGGCTTCTAGTTGTCTGACCATCACATACAGAGAGAGAAGCACCAATATCTGGGTTTTCAAAGCCAGGGGGCTCAACAGCTGCCCGTAATCTCATCTGGACAAATCACACAACTCTTCCCATGAGTGAGCCCCAAAGCAAAACCTTACATCAAGGTATATATAGCCTTCTCCAGGGTCAGAGAACATCACAACCCTCGTGACCCACTTAACTACAAAGTAACAAAGTTGTACCTTCCTGAAAAACAAGCCTCCCACCACAAATTCCATGTGACCACATTCAGTCTATAAGGGGACAAAATATATTTTCAAATCAGGAAAGGTCCTCAAATTCACCTTGGCCTATTCAGGGGCAGGGAAGATCTTCAAATTCCTATTACCATTACATTATGTCTTGAAAATCTTAAGAAAAATTAGAGAGTAGGAAAGGAATACATTGGGCAATAGGAAAGGAAAGGGAAATGAAGGTTAGGGAACATAATCTCATAAAATTAAGGTGTAGAAGTCAACAAATGTACAAACAAGGAGAGAGTGCAGAGGAGAGGCTGACACTTGAAATTCACTCTCATCTGAACTGGTTAAAAGAAAAAAGAGGGGCAGCTAGGTGGCACAGAGAATAGAGCACCAGCCCTGGGGTCAGAAGGACCTGAGTTCAAATACGGCTTCAGACACTTAACACTTACTAGCCATGTGACCTTGGGCAAGTCACTTAACCCCAAATGACCTGCCTTCCCTCCTCCAAAAAAGCAAAAAGAAAAGAAAAAGAAAGAAAAGAAAAGAAAAGAAAAAAGAATACAGACATACACAGAGTCTGGTACAATAATACATATTACTAAACAGGGAAATAGGAGGAGAAGGGAGGATAGAGGATGAGGAATGAGAGAGACAGAGAAAGGGAGGTTTAAGTCCTAAGCCAAATAAACTCTAAGGATGTACAAAAATATGTAAAGCCCTTTCCGAGGTAGCTAAGAATCGTGCCCATAAATTGGATAATTGATGAACTAACTTAAATGCAATAGAATACTACTGTGCTGAATCTCATCAGCGTAACAACAAACCACAACTCTAGAGGACTAAGGATATAACATGCATAATTCAGCGAGCACAACATTCAACAAGTATAGCATTTAATTCAGCGTGTATAACACGCTATCTATCTCCTGATAAAGAGGTGAAGGATGCAGAATGAATCAAAAAAAATTTTTGACATGACAATGTGGAAAGAAAGAAAAAGGTGGATGTATGTATAGAAAAAGGAAACATCAAATGTGAATGAATTATGGCCCTTAGATTGTTAAGTTCTGTGAAGGCAAAGAATTGTGTCATCTGTTTGTCCTAGTTGCTGAGCACAGAGTTCTGTGCAAAATGGGCCCTTAAAATGCTTGGGATCATGGTATTTTGAGCTAGAAATTATTCTAGAAGATTCAAGATTTTCTGTAAGATATTCAAGGCTATCCAATACAGAAGTCAGCAAACTATGGCCTAAGGGTCAAAGCAAGCCTGATGTTTCATAGGTCTAACTCCCGAGGAATAATTTTTTTTTATATTTTTAAATACAATAAAACTTTAAAATAAAGTGTAAAAACCATTCTTAGCTCTGAACAGTACAAAAGACTATAGTTTGCTGAACCCTAATGAAGTCTAACACCCACATTTTACCAGTAGGTGAAGTAAATTGTCTAAGATTGTACAAGTTGCAAATAACTGGAGAGATAAGATTTTTATGGCCCTCAATAGAATCTCTTCCCCCAGCTCACAGGGAACCAATTGTACCCATTAAAACTTATCTTTTAATAACAGTTATTTTTTAAAAGAACTCTCTATTTAAAGATTTATATGTAATTGCATTATATGTAATTACAAAAAGACAAAACTGGAAACAACCTAAACGTTCATGAAAGGAGAGTGGCTAAATATATTTTGCTACCTTAATGGAATGGAACATTATAAAGCAATTAAGATGGACAATTATAGCTATAATTATGATAGGGAAAAAATAGGAAGTCTTTTATGAAATAATTCAAAATAAGAAAAAAAAAGAACCAGAAGAAAAGAGTATATACACTTAACTACAATCATATGAAAAAAAGTGAATGAGAATTAACTGACAGAATCCTTATGGGAGTTTAGAGCTTAGACTAAAAAAATGTTATTATAATTTAGGCATTGCAATTAATTTAATTACTAGGTGGTACAGGGGACAGAGCTCCAGCCTAGAGTCAGGAAGACCCATCTTCTTGAGTTCAAACCTGGACTCAGACACTTACTTGCTGTGTGACCCTGGCCGAGTCACTCAATCCTATTTGCCTCAGTTTCCTCATCTGTAAAATGAACTCCAGAAGGAAATGGCAAACCACTTCAATATCTTTGCCAAGAAGACCCCAAATGGGGTCATGAAGGGTTGGACACAATTGAAAACAACTCAACAACAAAATAAAATATAGTAGATGTTTAATGTTGTTTCTAATAAAACATTTTTTAAACCTGAGACCTTTATAATTTAAGTCAAACACCTGTATTCAGTGATCACCCTCCAAGTGCACAGCACAGAGATATAGCAGTCAGTTGATCCTTAGCCTGCTCTAGGTCCCATCCCAGACACATGGGAAGCACAATCTACAGTTTTGTCCAGGGTAATTTGGTGTGACTGTAAGTGCAGAGGAGAACCAACGCTAGCCCTTTCTAGTCAATGAAAGCAAGAGAGTTACAGTGTTTATGCCTGTCCTCACCAAACTTAAGTATCTGTGTCTCCCCTTCTTAAGCATCATAAATTTCTATAGCTCTTGTCTCACCCTGAATCAGTCCTGGTATAAGGCAGGCTATAGTCATAACTTTCTAAGCTCTAAACATCCACTCAGGGACCATAAATCTGAATGATTCTGACACTCTCTGGGAAGGGATATTAATTAAGGTACTCAAAACCAGAGCACGGCTGCCTGCTTCCCTGCAGCCAAGAGGCAGCCAAATAAATGTGGTGCCAAGATCCCTGGACTAAGTAAGAGTCAGGTTCTAATCCCAGCTCTTCCATTATCCAGGAACAAGTTAATTCCCCTCCCTAGTTCCTCATTTCCATAGTATTTTAAGGTTTATAGAGTGTCTTCTTCATAAAGAAAGTACAAGTATTTAATTCAGCAAGCATTTATTAAGGGCCTGTCATGTACCAGTCATTTTGCTAGGTGATGAGGAAGTAAAACCAAAATAATCCCTTCCCTCAAAGTGCTTATAGTCTACTGAATATGAGTGTAACAAGCCACTGAGCCCAGTTCTTATAAGTAGGCTCGGAGTCCTGCAAAAGCAATTCCCTGTCTAGAATGGGCTGGAGAGTCTGCTTTCAGGAGAACAGCGATGTAGTGTAATGGAATTGCCTTGGAGAGACTTTGGAGCATGCATAGACATTCTTTAACTGTTTCCTGTCTGCTAACCCTGTCATGAAGGAGTTTTTTGGATTTCATTTCAAAGATCGGCGAGGGGAGGCTATTGTTGTTTATCCAAGTGTGGACATCCGTCACCAAATCTGCAGAAAGTGAAATTCGGTGCTTTGCTCAGGTTTGATCAAAGTATTAAATCAAAGGGTTGCTGTTATTTCACTCAAAAAGTATTTCTTGAGCAATTCAAAAGATTGTAATAAATGCCTGATTCTGAGGCTAGTTTTCTATCTACTATCACATGCTGTTTCTCTGGCTCTGGATATATGAAAACAAATTTAAAATAGTCCTTGTCTGCCCTCAAGCTACTTCTGATCTACAGGTCCTACTGTTTATCTACAATACATTTAGGCGTTATGGGTGCAACACTCCTTGAGGTGAGTGCAAGGAAGTGGCAAAGTGGATAGAGCATTAGTCTTGGAGTCAGAAAGATCTGAATTTAAATCCAGCATCATTAACTTCTGAGCTGTGTGACCTGGGCAAGTCATTTAACTCCTCTTTTCCTCAAGTTTACTTAACTGTTAAATGGAGGGAATAATAACATTTATCTCACAGGGTTGTTACAAGGATCAAATGAGATGATATTTGTAAAGCACTTAGCCTAGTGTCTGGCACATAATAGCTCCTTAATAAATACTCACTCCTTCCCACCATCCATTATGGCTGCATAATCATTTCCAAGGTAGCAAAGCTAACCTTCTTAGATCTCTGCACCAGTTGACATTGTTGATCATCTTCCTCTCCTGAATACCCGCTCCTCTCCAGGCTTTCATGCACTGCTCTGTCCTAGTTCTCCTGCTTATCTGACAGCTCCTTCTCAGTCTCCTTTGCTGTTTCTTCATCCAGATCGTGTGCACCAACCATGAGTATCCCCCAACAGTGTGTCCTGGGTCCTCTTTTCTTCACCCTCTATAGTATCTCTCCTGATGATCTCATTGGGTACCAAGGGTTTCAGTATCATATGTATTCTGATGAGTGACAGAGAGAGAGGGAGAGAATGAGAGAGAGAAATATACATGTACACACACACATATATACATATTCATTAGAGGTCAGTGAATTTCCAAACCTCCTCCTTCTCCCTACCCAAAACAACAACGGCAACAAAAACCTCTCCTGTTCACTCAGCTCCAAAGGACCATATTTAAATCTCTATCTTTGGCAACGTGAGAATATTTCTGCACTGGCAGTCAAGCCATGTGGGTTTTCATCTTGTTTCTGCTCCTAACTTATGTGTAACCTTGGGCAAATCATGCAACCTCTCCAGGCCTCAACTCCGTCATCATTAAATGAGGAATGTGGATAAGATAATCTTCAGAATGGCTGCTATATGCATAGTGGGTGGTCAGGAAGACCAGAGTTCAAATTCTGCCTCAGATACTTACTAGCTGTATGATTCAAGTCAAGTCACTTAACCTCTCTGAGCCTCAGTTCTGTAATCTATAATTAGCATGTCCTGCCTCACAGGATTGTTGTGAAGGTCAAATGAGATCATATACATAAAACACTTTGTGAAATTTAAAGTACTATACAAAGGCTTATGGATAAAAGCTCAGAAAAACTGTGAACTTAAGCTGGATCTTCTGGATAAAGAGCAGTGCCTGCCCATTAAAGTCTCTATTTCTTCTCCTCATGCTATATCCACCAGCCCCCCAGGGACTACGGGCCCCAGCACTGCCAGAATGGTCCCTGAAATGAACCCCTCTCCTTCAACCCCTCTCCTTCAGCCCTTCTAAAGCTCTGTTTAGTTTGGGGGGAATTTTGGCTAGGGAGATGGAGCAGAACTGAAATGCATACCAGAACTTTCTGTGATTATAATCAAAACAGGCCTTCATATTCCTTGAAGGCTGCTCTCACTGAAGCAACAACTCTATTTCTGTCTGCATCTAACCCTGAGAGCAGTCTCCAGCCTGTGCTCAGAAGAAGAAACAGGAAGGCTGATTCAGGCAGCCAGGAATGGAAGGCCTAGAAACTCCCTTTTCAGGTTTACCTAGGCAAGCACAGGCCACGTAGCCTGTGTCTTTCCAGTAAATTGCCCTTTTCTGTTTCTCACATGAGAGAGGAAAAAAATCTTTCCCTTCACCACCCCCCAGGTCCCACTCTAGGTGTACACCCTGGCTATATATGTTCTTTTTTTTCTTTTTTTGGAGGGGGGAAGGCAGGGCAATTGGGGTTAAGTGACTTGCCCAAAGTCACACAGCTAATAAGTGTTAAGTGTCTGAGGCTGCATTTGAACTCAGGTCCTCCTGACTCCCAGGCCGATGCTCTATGCACTGCATCACCTAGCTGCCCCCGTATATGTTCTTTATGTTTTTATTTTCGATATGTCCACCATGGCCACCCATGTAGTCTCTGTACACCTGTACAGGGTGTAGAGGGTACACCTTTACACCACTGTTCCCATTGATATGTGTATTTATGGAAGTATACAATAGGGTTATGGAGGAAATGTTTGCTCTTTTTCTCATTGTGCTATTTCGTTAAATGCCTTTGCTTTGAGCTATTTGTGTCCTCTCAAGAACTAATAAAAGTAAACACACTGATGGAAGCTGCAAATCTTCAGTAGTTGTCTTGGGTGGGGTCAGATCACCATAAGTGAGCCTTACACATTTCAGGGAAATCCAAAATCCTGAATTTGTTTTTATTTATCATATTTTTCCTTCACAAATACTTTTCTCTATCCAAGTTGATGCTTTTGTTGACATCCCCCATCTCATCCTAAATTCTCCTGCCTCTGAGCATTTGCCTAGACTAACTTCTACCTACAGAAGAAATCAACTCCCTCCATTTCTCTGCCTGTTACAGTCCTTGTCCTTTAAAGCTCCAGTTCAGGTGGCTTCTCCTCCATGAAACTTTCTCTGCTTTTCCCCCTATCTACAGATCCTCACTGCTGAAAATGACTTCTCCTTCAAATTTTCTGATAGTACTTTCCATCTTTTCTCTGTCCTTATCTCATTCTACCTTGGATCATACTGTGTGTTGATATATTTGTTTCCCTTCACTACCATTCACTTAAAAGGAGAATAACTTTGTCATTTGTCACTTTTTTACCTTCTCCAATACCTAGCATACTGCTTTATAATTAAAAGGTATTGAATAATTGTTTTTTAATTATTGTTGAATTGACCTGAATGAAATGAAATTAATCACTAAAAGTAATCATATCTATTGTGCCAAAGATATATTACCTAGAAGTTATCTGTCTGAAGGAAAAAGTTAAATTAGACATCACTTCATTCATTCAACAAGTATTCATGGTGCCAGCTGTGTGCCAAGCACTATGCCAGATACAAGGGATATCAAGATAAAAAGGAAATAGTCCCTGCCTTCAAGGCAGAGAGATGGGAGATGGAAAACCATGGATGAGAAGTCCAGCGAACAAGTCAGCTTGAAAATAGCATGAATGGAAAAGAGCAATCTTGCCTTGTAAAGGAGAGGGCAAAGAAATTGTGAAAGGACTTTAAATCCCATACAAAGGAGGACATATTCTATCTTGCTTTCAAGAGAGAGCACCAGAGACTTTTGAGCAGGAGAGTACCGTCAACCATACCCATATTGCAGAAACATCAATTTGGCGGCTGTATGGATGATGGATTAAACCCAGAAAAACTTGAGATGGAAAATATGGGCATATAAAAGAGCAGCTATTCTCTTTCAGGGAAAATTTGAGGTTTCTTCATCTGAAGGCAGAAAGATGGATTAGATGAGCCAGCCCAATAATTCTATGTTCATGCTCTTTCCAAGTATCCAGTAGTCATGTTCAGGGCATTGTACTAGATCACACTATGACATAAACCATAGCATCTGTCTTGATCTAAAGAGAAGAGATATTTTCACAGGACTGTAGAATCTAGAGATAGAATTCATTTTACTGATGAGGAAATTCAGACCAAGAGAGGCAGTGACTGACCCAAGCTCACACAGGTGGTAAATAGCAATCTGAACTTGAATCCAGGTATTCTGATCCCAAATCCAATGCTATTTCCAAGCTGCTGGCTAGACCTAAACTCCCAGGTTCCTTGTCTCAGATAACAGCAATGATGCTGAGGAGTGTTAGACAATGTTGCCAATTTCTCTTTGGCCTCTTACCTGTAATGAGAGGACTGACCAACGAAGGCTCAGGCTAAGCCTTCATAAAAGTCTTTGTTCGGTGAAGTTTAGATTCAATCAAAGGGCTGCACTTGAGGACCTAGAGAGCCACATGTGGCCTCAAGGCCACAGGTTCCCCACTCCAACTTATACCATAGGGCATGTGTGATATTTTTTTGCCTGCTACCAACCCACATGGAAGACTTCTGAGCCTGCTCCTAGAAATGCACAGTGTCAGCACTTTGCTCCTTCTCCACCTCAGAGCAAACACTGTATCCTGTTTCCTCTTGCTTTTTGCCTAGTAAAGAAAAACATTTTAATTACCTGCTGAGAAGGATCTCAGTGTGCATACAAAATGTTAAATCAGAAGAATTCTCACGATCTGCCCTGATAGCTTTCAAAGAGGAAGAACTTCTGAGATGGGGAACTCTACCACCCACCTTCCCAATCTCTGGACTATGTGTCCAGAATGCATAGCACCTCTTTCTTCTGTCTCTTTTCTTTATTCGTTATTGATTTGTGGCAAATGAATACCGAAGATGGAACAACCAGGTTGTGAAGTTCAACTGGTCAGTAGAGCCTTGGAGTTCTAACAACTAGAGTCAGGAACAAAGCCTTCTAGTAACTGTGACCATCATGTCCAGTAAGGAGTCAACCCTGAAGAGTGAGCTATCTGAGCTAGCCCAGCAGTGAATCAACCCAACAACCAAAACATGACATCCTGCAAGCAAGGGAATGATGCCATACTGGGAAGTGACCTTCAAAGGGAGAAAAGGAGCTTCCGAGACAAGAAGTAGCATCCCTACCATTGGAGTGGGAAATGTATGTTTTGAAGCAAATTGTTTGAATCCACTCTCCCCAGAGACAAAGCAGATGTGTAGAGGGGAGAGCGCTCTCAGATTTGGAAATGGGAGGGATGTGGCTGTACTTTAGTCTTGGCTATAAAAGCTAATGATAACTGGCTCATTAATATTAGGGGGGTGTTAACAGGTCAATTGATATTGGGGGAAACACACTGGATAGGCCTTCAAGAACAATAATATCATGAACTCCAACCCATCAGAGTTATCCTTAGATCCTAAGAGCAATATCCAGTAATCTTCTGGGAACGGCATACAACCTACCAGACTGAGTGAGTTGGGAGAGAGTGATGCCAGAGCCCCAGTTACATATAGAATTACAGAATAAAGGAACTAAGTTAGAATTCATCTCATTCAACCCCCTCACTTTAGAGGAGGTACCTGAAGCCCAGAAAAGCTAAGTGACTTTCCCAAGGTCACACAGTTCATCAGTATAGAGGCCTTCTAGAATGCTGTAGCAAATAGAAAGGATTGTTCCCCTTTGTGGTTTTTTTCTCAGCAGGTACTGATACTGTATCTCTGTGTATCACTTTCTAAATCTGTCTCTGTTTTTTTGTATCTCTATCTCCTCATCCACCACATCCTTCCTTATTAGGAAATTAGAGAACCCAGCTATCCCTTGTTCAGACAAGCAAGAAGCCTCCTCCTCCTCTCCACCATCTGAGTCCCACTGCTATTGAGCCAAAATTCCAGTTGTCCAGAGATATGGAAACCTACTTGACATATAGAAGACAGCCTAGTGTTGTGTGAAAGGAAACCACTTTTGTTTATGCCACCACAGAGTGTGGAGGGCAAGGGGGCTCGATTACAGGGTGATGAGCCATGGAAGGAATGTGCCAGTTGACTGCAAAACAACCGTGGTTTTGTTTTGGTTCCTGTTGTCGAGGACAGCTCCAGAGGCGTTCTTGCCCATACAATGCACAGGACATTTCATATCTACTGATTCAGAGCTGGCTCCCTGGGTCCCTATCCTACCTTCCTGTAATTTGGCTCTCACAGCATAAAACAGCTTTGATTTTCTCCAGGTCAAAGACAGTGAAAATTGGCCCCACTGAGGAATGATCACTGAGGAATGTGAAGAGGATGCAAAGCCCGAAGTGGAGTTTAGCCTTGCAAAAGGCGGCCGTTCTGACCTTTCTAAAACAGTAACAGACTTCCTGCACACAACACTAAGCTGCCTGCCCTCAGGGTCCCAGTTGCTGCCTCGATCTTCAAATGGAGCTCTTTCTCTGAAGCAGATTGCCCAAGCCAAGGATTTTTTATCTCCTACAATCATCTGCAGTCCCAAGGGAAGAAAAGAGACAGAAGAATCAAGGAGGATATGAGGAAGACACAAAGAAAACAGACAGGAAAGAAGTCAGAGTAGAGAGAGAAGGAATCAAGGTCCTGAGTCCAGGCAAACTGTTTCTTCACACAGTCCTTTCCATCACTTACCTCCATGCCTTCCATAAACTATTTCTTCCCCACCACCTCTCTGCAATGTATTCTCCCTCAAATCTAATTCTTGAGGTCCCTAATTTCCTTCAAAGATCACCCCAAGTATCTTCTGATCCTGCCCCTTACTGCTAGTGCCTTCTTACCTCATCCCCAAACTGCCTTATGTTGACTTTGTGTGCTAAGTGGTGTAATAGACACGGTACCAACATGGAGTCAAGAAAGCCCATGTTCATAATCAAGCCTCAGAGGCAAGTCACTTAACTGCTGATTGCCTCAGTTTCCTCATCTGCAAAAGGGGGGAGCAGTCATAATAGTTGTGAGGATCAAATAAGATAGTGATTATAAAACGCTTAGCACAGTCATGCAGGAAGCACTGTATAAATGTTGGCTATTGTCATTGTCCATAGTTTATATAAACGTGTATACATACATGCTGTTTCCTCTGACAGTCTCCTTGAGGGCCAGGGTCAGTGGGATTTTCGTCTTACTGTAGCCCTGGCACCTAACACATACTGTACTGTAGGAGCCTAGGTCTAGAATTAGGATCCTTCAAGTTTCCAGAACTATACTTCAGAAAGAACATCAGAGTTCATCTAGCTAAGAGGATCAAATGAAACAACACAGGCAAAGCACTTTGCAAGAGCTTTAAAGTAAATGCCAGCTACCACTATTATCAGTGTTATCGTCCAACTCCAACCCTCTCTTGGACCGCTAGGTGGCACGGTGGACACAGCCGGTCCTGGAGTCAGGAAGACCCATCTTCCCGAGTTCAAATGTGGCCTCAGACACTTAATGAGCTGTGTGATCTGGGCAAGTCACTTCACCCCATTTGCCTCAGTTTCCTCATCTGTAAAATGAGGTGAAGAAGGAAATGGCAAACCCCTCCAGTCTCTTTGCCACAAAAACCCCAAGTGGGTCACAGAGAGTTGGACATGACTGAACAATAACCAACCCTCTTATTTTACAAATGAAGAAACTAAGACCAAAGGATGTCAAATGACTTGTCCAAGGCCACCTAGGCAGCAGTTATGAGAGGCAGGGTTTAAACCCAAGTCCTCTGACTGTGAAGTGAGTTCTCTGTAACATGGGACCACTGATTGCTTGTATTGTATTTCCCATCCCAGCTGCACCACTTACTAGAAGAGAACAGACTAGCAGAGAATAGACTTGAGGTAACCAGGAGCCTATCCACCCTAAAGAAGTGTGACAAAGTGACTAGTCTGGTGCGGGAGGCAGGAAAACTGAATTAAAACAATCCCAGCACTTCAGTACACCTCATCATCCTCATCTATAAATCAAAGGCCATAATAATATGTGATGTTGGAGCAGCTAAGTGGCACAGTGAATACAGCACCTGCACTCAGGAGGACCTGAGTTCAAATCCGACCTCAGGCACTTAACACTTACTAGCAGTGTGACCTCAGGCAAGTCAGTTAACTCCAATTGCCCTGCCTTCCCCCCTCCAAAAGAAAGCAAAAACAAAAACAAAAAAATAATATGTGATGTTGTGGAGATTCAAATGACATAATGAACACAAAATGCTTTATAATTATTAAAACGTTTTATAAACATTTGTTATTATTAGGCAGGATTCAAATCCAGCTCCCCCTCGGACCCTCAGGTCAAGTAGTCTTTCCTCTACACCATTTTCTGGCCAGGTATATGACCAAGCCTCTGTTTCTTATCCTGCAGAATAAGAGGATTGGACTAGATCATTAATATCCCTCCTAGTACTAGCATTCTGTGAAAAAGAGGAAGGAGAAAGTTCAGGGAGAGAAGAACAGGAAAGTGAAATGGAAATAATCCTGATCAAATGAAATAATATTTGCAGAGTGCTTAGCACAGTGCCTGGCATATAGTAAATGCTTAATAAATCTCTCCTGTGTTCCTCCTTCCCTCCCTCCCTTCCTTCCTCTCTCCCTCCCTCCCTCCTTCTCTCCCTCCCTCCTTTTTCTCTCCTCCCTCCCTTCCTTCCTCCCTCCCCTCCTTTCTTTCTTCCTTCCTCTCTTCCCCCCTTCCTTCTTCTTTTTCTTCCTTCTTCTTTCCTTCCTCCCCTCCTATTCTAAGGGTTCCTTACCAGCAAATGTCTTCAACACTGTTTATGTTTGCCTTGAGGCCATCAAGCACAAGCTTGTACAGAGCTTGACCCCAGAACATGGCCACCAAGTAGAACCAGAGAGGCCCAGTGCTAAGAACATTACCCCCCTCCCTTCTCCCAGAGTCAGTAACTCCCAAGCAGACCAAGGGAAGATGGATCTGGCCTGAGGATCTGGAATACAGGATTGTCTCCCACTCTTTGAGAAGGCATGTAGATGAAAACACAGTCAGTTCTCCCTGAAGGGACTCTGGGGAACTTGGTGGAAATGTTAATGTATCCTGGGGTGAGAAGGTTGCTGAGAGGGGCAAGCTGGAAGGATGAGAGGGACTGGGGTGGATGCAGGGGGAGTGTTGCTAGAAAAAATCTTGCCTCTGTAAGAGGTCTGATCATGTTTGATTCTAGTAGATTCTCTCTCTCTCTCTCTCTCTCTTTCTCTCTCTCTCTCTGTGTGTGTGTGTGTGTGTGTGTGTCTCTCTCTGTCTCTCTCTTTCTCTGTCTCTCTGTCTCTCTCTATCTCTCTGTCTCTCTCTGTCTCTGTCTCTGTCTCTGTCTCTCTCTCCTTCTCTTCTTCCCTCCCTCCTCCTGTCTCTTCCCTAATCCACAGTGTGGTGAACAGAAGGAGGGGAAGCTGTCTGTGAAGACTTTTCCATTGAGAGGCCACAAAACTGCGTAAGTGATTTTAGGACCAAGAGGCAACCCCACCCAGTGCTTCATATTTATATATTCCCACTCTGAAAAGCTTCTCTTGGCCATGGAACTTGAAAAAGAGGGGCCCTGTTTTCCACTCAGAATATTTCTATCTCTGTTCCCTCAATACCATTACATAAGAAAGTGCCCAGAAAAAACCATTGCTCCCCTTTCTAAGATTTTTTGAGATTTGCAAAATTCTTGCTTTTTTAGAGTCTGGTGGAATAAGTGTGAATAATAATAGTAAACATAGTAAATAAAGTATTATATTACTATTATTATGGCTAGCATTTTTATAGCACTTTAAGGTTTACAAAGCACTTTACCAATATGATCTCATTTGATTCTCACAGAAACCCTGGGAGGTAGGTGCTATCATTATCCCCATTTCACAGATGAAACTGAGGCAAATAGAGAGTAAGAGACTTCCATATGGTCACATAGCCAGTAAGTGTCCAAATCAGGTTTCAAACTCAGATCTTCCTGATCCCATGTTCTGCATTCTATCTACCTAGCTACAGATTGTGTAAGAATTGTTATCTCCATTTTAAGGAGAAAATTCAATCTAAGGGAGGTAGACTTGGTAAGCTTATACAACTAATAAACATCAGAGCCAGCAATGAACCCAGGTTTTTAAATCCAGGGTCCTCTGCACGATGGCAGGCAATCTTCAATATAGTCAACTTCTATAGATTCTCAGGGAAACTTCTGTTTAGAAATCATGCTTCGCCCCTAATCACCTTTCCTGCGTAGCTGAATATTTTATAATTTGCCTTTACTACTTAATATGTGTGTGGCCATGGACAAGTCATTTAACCCTGGGCCTCAGTTTCCTCATCTGTAACATAAGGCTGTTGGACTAAATGGCCTCTGAGGTCTCTTGCAAACTTAGGGCTATGATGTATTAAGCCCCTACTATGTGCTGGGTACTATGCTAAGCACTGAGATTACAAGAAAGACAAAAGACAGTCCTTGTTCTCCAGAAGCTCACAGTTCATTGACTAGAAGACAGCAGTCCATATGGCCATTAAATGCTCCTGAACAGAATGGTATCCAACAGCCAACATTTTTAATTGTTCCAAAAAGATAAGAAGTTGAAAGCGCCTCCTAAGAATTAGAAATTCAGGGTCTGGCCCTGCTACTTTCTACACCATAATTTTGATCCAGTGTCAGCTTCTGCAGACTTTGCCAAAGAAATAAATACTGGGAAACCAGATTTCCTCTAATTTCATTTGTATGTCAGCAACTGATGGGCACCATCTGGGAGACAGGAGCAATCTAGAATACATCCAAATCTACTCAAATGAATTCACTGTTTTCCTTCTCATAAGGGAAAAGCAATCAAGTTAATTAGGGGTGCAGACGATCCAAGATGCCATCAGCATAGGGCAGAGGGCATAGTGTCTTTGGGGGAGCTACTTGATTTTCTTGGGAAGCCCCCAAATATGTATTCTTCAGGAATATTATAGTAGTTCATATTTCTAAAGTAGTTAAAGATTTACAAAGCATTTTTCTTACAACCACTCCACTCCTCTCCTGGCTCCTGATTCTTCTCTGGACTTCTCCTGCCCCCTCCACTGCCTGACACTCTTTTTTAGCTCCCTTTAATATATTTTTTGTTGTCATTTTTTAGTCATGTCTGACTCTTTGTGACCCCCTTTGGGGTTTTCTTGGCAAAGATACTACAGGAGTTTGCCATTTCCTTCTCTAGCTTTTTTACAGATGATAAAACTAAGGCAAATGGGATTAAGTGACTTGTCCAGGGTCACACAGCTAATAAGTATCTGAGGCCAGACTTGAACTCATGGACTTGAGTCTTCCTGACTTCAGGCTCAGTGTTTTAGCCATTGTGCCACTTAACTATCCCTTTGATATATTTAATATATTGCCTTCCCCTATTTGAATGTAACTTCCTTGAAGGCATGGACAGTTTTTCTTCTTGCTTTTATTTGTATATTCGGCACTAAGCACAGTGCCTGGTCCACAGTAAATAAAACAAATGCTTTATCTATGCATTTACCAACCAGCCTATGAAACAGCCCAATGGTATTAAGCCCATTTTATAGAAGAGAAAATCGACTTGCGAAGATCGCATAGTCATAGGCATCCAGACTCTCAGAAATGGAAGAAAGCTTGCATGCTATCTAGTTTGACCCATACACAAACGAAAATCTCTTTTACAATATCTTTAACCAGTTGGTCATCTGATCTTCACTTGTAGACCCCAGAGAGATGGAGCCCCCTCCTTCCCAAGGGAGCACATTTCCCTTCAGGATAGCTTCAGTTGTTAAAAGTTCTGCCTTGATTCAAGTTGAAATCTGCATCTTTGCCACTTCCACCCGGCCTCTCTAAGCAAAACAAGCCTGACTATTCTTCAAGTCCTTGAAGATAGCTGTCATATCTGCCCAGGTCTTCTCTTCTCTAAATAAACCATCTCCAGACTTCAGCTCGGACCTCTGACCCCTGAGGCCAGCACTCTGTGTGCCACAGAGGCCACAGAAACAAACCAAATCTAGCACTGCGCTTAATTCTACTCAGCCTTCTTTTCTGTCATCTCTCCCACACAACAGTAAATATCTCTCAGTCACCAGGGTGTGCAGGTAAATGGGTGTACTGGTAAATGTTTAACAACCCCTGGCTGGGGAGCAAAGGTGGGGGGTGTGAAAATGGAGGGGAAGATGGCAAAGAACATTATTAACATTTTCTCCATCATTTCTTAAGTCTAGACAAATCAACAAAAACAATAAATCAAGTCCTGATTTGTGTAGTATCTGCCATATTTCTGAGGCATCAATGCTCAAACTGAAAATTTAACAATTTTAAAGTGGCTTTAGCACAGTCCCACATCTCAGTGGTACCCAGGTGAATGGTATTTGAATATGGTATGGTTTATTTTAACCATTTCAGAAATTCTTGGAGCTATTCACTCATTTTTTAGTTGTGTCTCACTCTTTGTGACCCACTTTGGGGTTATCATGGCAAAGATGCTGGAGTGGTTTGCTTCCTTCTCCAGTTCATTTTATAGATAAGGAAACTGAGGCAAAAAGGGGTTAAGTGACTTGCCCAGGGTCACACAGCTAGTAAGTATCTGCGGCCAGATTTATACTCACAAAGTTGAGTCTTCCTAACTCTAGACCCAGAACTCTACCCACTGTACCATCTAGCTGCCCTATCTTGAATATAGTAGGTACTTAATAAATGTTTGTGATAATTATTGCATGCCTACAATGTGTTTAACCCTTTGAGGAATGAAGAAAAAGTAAAAGATAGTCCCTACCCTGGAAAAGCTAAAAATCTAGTTAGGAAGGCAAGATAATGGGCATAAAACAGCAATGGCAGATGCAAAACAGTATTCAAGTCTATGCTAAGTTGTTTGGTACAAGATCATACAAAATACAACATTGGAAAGAAGTCGGGGCTTGGGGTCAGACACCAAGACCTGAATCTTCCACCTATGACTATATGTGCACAAGTCACTTAATTTCTAGGCTTGAGTTTCCTTACCTATAAAATAGGGGATCAGAGGGAGAGCAGATAGTACTTGACTTAGGGCATTACCTAGCTGTTATTAAAGAATATCCCTTGTAAGACTACAAATCCCTCTGTAAATGGGAGCTATAAATTTCACAGACCCCCAGTTAAGAATCTCTGATGTCTGTTATTTTAGGTATATATGTCTAATAGACAGAACTTCTTCAGGGGAATTCTAGGGGTTCGGGATATGACTTGGAGTTGTCATGATTACTTCCATGGAAGAATACTTTAATTCTTATAACTAATTAACTCCATCCTTCATCATTGTGAATATCAAATAGATAGTAAGAGGAGATTCCAGGTATGAAAAGAAAATGAGCCCTCAGCCCTGGGGGATAATCTTTCCTTCTTAGTTCAAGAACAAAAGTAGTAAAAATCTTCAAAGACAAGGAAGAAGATAAACAAGATGTCTCAAACGGGGGTATGTTGGTAAATATTTAACAATCTGCTTTCAGAAAGCAAGATGCTTTTAAATTCA